>CM076571.1:815719309-816070985 GCA_034641835.2 Pinus albicaulis
TATTCCTTGAGAAGTCATCTACGAATGAAAGATAGTACACAGACTTTCCCAGTGATGGAACTGACAAAAGCCCAAACACATCACTGTGCACAAGTTATAATATCTTGTTTTCCATATTAGCACCAGAAGGAAAACTCACTCGATTCTGCTTCCCATATACACAATGTTCACGGAAATCGAAATCCAGAGAAAAATTAGACATACCTTCTACCATACCATTTCTATGCAGTATCCAAAGGTCCTTCTCTCCAATATGTCCAAGCCTTTGATGCCATAACATGGTCTTTTCTCTAGAGACAGCTAGGCTTTCCGTTCCACTTTCAGGAACCACAGAACTGTTACACCCATCAATAATAGTGCTACCTTGTAGCATGTATATACATCCAGTCTGAACTCCCTGCATTAATACCAGTGCTCCCCGAACCATCTTGCAGGCATCTTTCTCGAACACTGTTTTTACACCCGCATCATCCATCTTGCTTATAGAAATCAGATTTTTGGCCAATGCAGGAATATGTAGAACACCAGGAAGTGTTCTAATCCTTACACCTTGCAACTTCAGCTTGACCTTTCCATGTCCAACGATTCTGGCCTTCCTATCATCCCCTAGGAAGACATCACCACCATCATATTTCATACTGTAGGAAAAACTCCCTGGCGGGGAGTGAAGTGAAAGGATGCACTTGAGTCAATCAACCATGACTCATGATCTACATGTGTATTTGAAGACGAAGCCAAATACACATCCCCACCTTCATCCAAGGTGGCTTTTGCCTCTGCAGAAGGAGCATCATCAAATCCATTTCCTTTCTCAGGAGCTTTAGATTTGCACTCCCTTTTGTAGTGCCCTTCCTTTCCGCATTTCCAACATACCTTTACAAACTTTCTAGGAGATTTAGATCTCCCTCTAGATTTGGATCTCCCACTCGAAACCTTATTCTTTTTTCTATTTTGGGACCTTCCTCGTATAGATAAGGCATCTCCATTCTGACCCTCCATATTTCTCCATCTCGTTTCCTCCGACAACAAGGCTGAGACAATGTCATAAAAATTCAAGGTAGTTGTATTGATACCTATTGCAATAACCAGACTGTCCCATGAGTCTGGTAGAAAACACAACAAACTGATGCACTTATCTTCATCTGAGATTTTAATATCAACAGATGATAGATGACTTACCATAGTATTGAAGGCGCTCAGATGCTCTGTCACCGAGTCTCCATCCTTCATCCTCAGGTTATACAGCCTTTTCCTTAGGAACAATTTATTCACTAGAGACTTAAATTGGTACAAAGTCCCTAGCTTGTCCCACAAGGTCTTCGCCATAGCTTCCCCAGATACATTGAACAATATTGAATCTGAGACACACAATCATATTGTGCTCTTTTCCTTCCAATCCAGCTTCTTCTAGTCTTCATCTGACATTGCCGTTGGTTTAGTACCTGGATCTACCATGATCCACTAATATTTATCCACCAGCAGATCCTCCATCTTGAGCTTCCACAACTCAAAACTATGACCATTAAATTTCTCGATCTCTATCTTTCCGCTGCTCGCCATCTTCTTTCACCGCAAGAATCGATCCCGCAGATCTCCCACTGCACAGGGTCTACCACAGGCCCGAGCAAAAAACCCTCAACAACAAAGGCGTCCCCTTGAAGCCGAAACAGCTCCGATACCAAATGTAGGTTTTAACCCTGAACAGAAATATCTACACACGATTCTTATAACAGAAAATAAACAATAGCAAGAGCATAAAACATAAAATAGACAAACACAAAGATTTTCCCCTAGATCCCAAATCGGGACGACCAACTTGATATTTCATTATATTCCTTTTAGTGTTACAACACACACACACACACACACATATATATATATATATATATATATATATATATATATATATATATATATATATATATATATATATATATGTCGAAGCATACTTGAACCCTAATCCATTAACCCTAGATTAGAACATAACCGTAGTTTCCTTGACCGGATCTAAAAAAATACCAGGGGCCGAAAACCATCATACCCCAAAACCATGTGCAAAACCATGCACAAAACCATGGGCACAAACCGCCCACCAGAAATTAAGGACCAAAAAATTTTCAACAATATAACACATACCCAACAATTATAATATCTTTTCAAACTAATTATTAGAAATTGCTTAATTTTTTAATTCCACCCTTTTATCATGGGATAAATCCCACATAGGTAAAAGAAAAGGTGAAAAGGGATGCATTTTAGCCAAACAACTGAGGTAAGTTCATATTGGGTTTCTCTCACTATAATGGAGGGGAAAATAGGCTTATAATAGACATCCAAAACAACATGATGCAATAATGGTAGCGGTGGATAAAATTAGCATGGTAGCCCACTTTGTGCCAGTAAAATCCACCAATTATGCTAGTGATTTAGCACAAATATTCATAAAGAATAATGCGAGGCTACATGGAATTCACAAAAACACTATGTCAGATAGAGATTCTAGATTCACTTCCAGGTTTTGGAAGGAGTTTTTTGTAGGATTTGAAACAAAACTAGCATATAGAACAACCTACCATCCAAAAATAGATGGAAAAATAGAGCGAATCAACCAGATCCTTGAGGACATGCTAAGGATGTATGTGATGCATCATCCTAAGAAGTGGGAAGAATAACTTCCACTTGTAGAATTTTCATACAATAATGGATACCAAGAATCCATAAAGATGAGCCCCTTTGAGGCATTGTATGGAGAGAGTTGTAATATCCCTATTAGTTGGAGTGATCTAGTTAACATCATTCACATAGGACCTGATATGCTTAAGGAAATGGAACAAAAATTTCGGATCATAAGGCAAAATTTGAAAGTGCAACATGATAGATAGAAAAGCTACGCATATAAGCATAGGGTCCACAAAGAGTTCCAAGTTGGGGAACATGTCTACTTGAGAATCAAACCCAAGAAAATTTCCATAAGTATGGGGACGTGTGCCAAGTTGGCTCCATGGTATTGTGGGCCATTTGAAATTCTTGAGAGGATTGGACCAATAGTATATAGACTAGATTTACCTCCATCAGTTATAGTTCATAATTTTTTCCATGTTTATTTACTTATAATATTTGTCTAGGATGTTAATCATGTGATTGATTGGTTTGTGCTACAAGTGGAACCAGAGGGAGAGTTCCAACCAAAACCAATTTTCATTACGTACTAGACGAGTCTCATGCTCCAGAATTGAGCTAGAGAACAAGTCAAGCTGCAGTGGAAGCACTTTGGGCCAAAGGAGGACACGTGGGAGATGGTTGTTGCCATGAAATTTAACTTACATTTATTGTTTGTTGACTGGAACAAGTGAGTATTATTTTAAATATTGTATAGAGTTGTGTGTATAAATATCCATGAAGCAGTATGTATCTTATTTTAAATTATGGCATTGTATATGTGTAAATGAACATTCAAGACATCGTTCCCTCAAGGGGGAGGGGTTTCTGACAACCCCACCAAAGGTTTCTCATAGAATTAATACCAGAAGTGTCCTCAGAAATGTAATTTTATTTATAATAGGAAAGGAAGTTACATAAGAATTGCAAGAGTTTACACACGTAAACTCCAACACTCTTGCAATTAGGAAAATGACCTATTTATAAGCTACAAGTCCTAACTTATTGTAGTTATGGACCACTTGATAAAAAAACAAGTCTTCATTTACAATAAATATCCTTCTAACCAATCTACAAACTTTATTCCTATTTTAGAGCCTAAAATACGACACTATTCTAGAGTCATATCTTTTGTAACAACTCTGTTTCTAAGTGTCTCTAATATTAATTTAAATATTGTAATTTAATAAATATTTTATCCTTGATTTAAACTGTGATATTTGGATCATCTAACATTCCCCCCTACGATCCAAATATACATTACAACCTATACCAAGTTCATCCCTGAACTTAGTAAATTTTATCCGGCCAAGAGGTTTGGTGAAGATATCGGAGATCTGGTCTTCTGAAGGACAATAAATCAACTTGATGACATCCTTTGCAATGATTGATCTGATATGATGATACTTGGTGCCCATATGCTTTGTATTTGAATGAAAAACTGGATTCTTGGCAAGCTTGATTGCTGACTGGTTGTCAATGAATAACGATGTAGCTTCTACTAGAGGAATTTCAAAGTCTTGTAAAACCCTACGCAACCAAACAATATCACATGCTACTTCCCATGCTAATATGTACTCTACTTCTGTTGAAGAAGTGACCACTATAGCTTACTTCTTGCAAATCCAAGACACTGCAGCTGACCCCATGTTCATTAAATAACTTAAGGTTGATGCCCTATCATCAATAGTGTCAGCAAAGTCGACATATGAAAATCCACCAAGTACAAATTTTTTAGTCTTTTTGTAAAGAAGACCACAATATTTTGTTCTTGGATATAACGAAGAACTCTTTTGGCTGCATTCCAGTGGTTGTCTCGTGGTTCCTGCATAAAGAGGGAAAGAATACTGATGGCATAAGAAATATCTGGTCGAGTAGTTTTCAAATAAATTAGGTTTCCAATCAATTGTTGATAAGTAGTGCTATCCACCATTTCCCCCCCTTCAAATTTTGAAATTTTCAAGTTTTTTTCCATGGGAGTAAGAGCAGGCTTGCAATCTTGCATTCCAAATCGTTGAAGAACTTCTGCTGCATACTTACTTTGAGAAATGAAGATATGATGTGGACGTTGGAATACTTCAATTCCAAGATAGTGGTGAAGTAGTCCCAAATCTGTCATCTTAAAACCTACATATAGCTCCTTTTTCCCCTGTGAAATGTGATCATCATTGTTGCCAGTGATAATCAAATCATCTACATACATAACCAAAATCACTAGATTTTTACCTTATTGGTGTACATACAATATATCGTCAGATTCACTTCATTGAAAGCCAACTTTCCAAAGGTATTCGTCCATTTTGGCATACCAAGCTTGGGGAGCTTGTTTTAACCCATATAAAGCCTTTATCAGTTTGCAGAATTTATGTTCCTTTCCTTCAATTTCAAAACCTCGTGGTTTTGTCATATACACTTCTTCTGTAAAACTCTATTGAGGAAATTACTTTTACATCCATCTGATGAACTTACCATCCTTTTTGGGTTGTTAATGCAAGTTTTAATCGAATGGTGTTCCATTTAGACATAAGAGAAAAAGTTTCCTCATAATCAATCCCTTCCTGCTGCACAAAACCCTTAGCAACAAGTCTTTCTTTTTAATTATCGATATCTCCATTTTTATTGTACTTAATTAGGTAAACCCATTTGCATCCAATGGGTTTAAAATTTTGAGGACAATGAACAAGTTTCCAAGTGTTATTGTCGAGAACTGCCTGATATTCTTTAATCATAGTTTCTTTCCATTATTTATGTTTTACTCCCTCTCAATAAGTAGAAGGTTCACTAAAATCATTTGTTATCAAGATAAAATCTCCTTCACTTCTTTGTGGTCCCCTTGTTCCTGTTTTATTCTTCTCATTAGGCCTTACATCTTTCAAAAGTTGAATTTCCCATTTTTCAATTGATGTTCACTGGTTTGAGAATGTGAAAAATATCCAGCATTGTAAAGAGGGTTGATATAAACAGATTTTTGTTGATCAACCACGGATTCTGGGGGTGGAGAGTCACTGTCAGAAGAACTTCTACTGCTAGGAGATTTGGATGAACTGCTAGAAGACCCAGACAACACTAGTGGAGAAGATGGACTGGATAAATCATTTTCAGATGAAGGAAACTCAAGTTCATACCAATTTTGTGAATTTTGTTGAATTTGTATATTTCCTTTTCTTTTATCATCTTTTGTTTCTAAATTTAGAAGAATACTTTCAATTTCTTCAGCACTCTTACTCTCATTTTCATCAAAATTCACATCCCTGCTCACAATAAATTTCCCATTGGACAAAATTCGGTACCCTTTCTTCTCATCAGAATACCCAATAATTGTGCACTTCAAGCTTCGTGATTAAACCTTAGTTTGTTTTTCTTTCGGAACTAAGGAAAAACAGACTCATTCAAAAACTCTAAAGTGTTTAACTCAAGGCTTGAAACCAAACCATGCTTCATAAGGTGTGATTCTGTCTAAAGAAGTAGTTGGAGATCTGTTCCTTAAGTAGACAATTGTATGAATTGTCTCGGCCCAATACATAGGACTTTACTTTTTGAAAGTTAACATAGATCTCACCATTCCTAACAAGGTGTGGTTCATTCTTTTTGCTACTCCATTTTGTTGTGGAGTGTAGACATTGGTAAGATTTTGTTTTATGCCATTATCCATGCAATACATTTTGAATTCATTAGAAGTGAATTCTCTTCCATTTTCGGTTCTAATAGTGCAAATCTTCTCCTTAACTTCATTTTCAATTAGTTGGCGAAAAGTTTTAAACTTTTCAAATTCTTCTGACTTTTGCTTCAAAAAATATACCCAATTCATCCTTCTAAAATCATCAACAAAGACTAAGAAATATTTTCATCCGACTAGTGAAGTTTGTAAGGATCCACAAATATCACTGTGAACTAATTGCAAACTCATGTTTGCTTTCCATGAACTTGTGGGAAAAGTCTCTCGATGTTGTTTTCCATAAATGCAAGCTTCACATTTTTCATTTTCCATTTTTAAGGTTGGAAGTCCCTTAAATATTCCATGTTTTTGTAACTGAGAGAGACTTTCAAAGTTGAGATGGCCATATCTTACATGCCACAATCTAATCAGTGAAATGTCTATACTTGCTACTCCTGCAAAGTCAGAAATTCTTGGAATAATTGTCCCTTTCATCCTTAACAGTTTTCCATCTTCATAACCTATCATCATGGTTTTCATGTTATGTTTGACTGAGTTAATTTTAACTAAGCCATCCTCCATAATCACCAGATCAAGTCCTTCTTGTCAAATCGTGACTAAAGATAGAAAATTTTTCTTAAATTTAAATACCATACATTTGAAATCGTTCTTTCTCCAATGCCACGTAGACACCTTTTCCATAAGGAGTATGTTTTATTTTATCAACAATATATATTGAATTGAGATTGCATTGTTGCAAGTTCCAAAATAAGTCATGTCGAAAAGTCATGTGTTGAGTTGCTCCTGTATCCAAAATCCATGCATCTTCATATTCAATTCTAAGAAAGGTTGAAACCTGTAAAGCTGTTGATTCCATATTTGTGAAGACATATTTTGAACCATTATGATCATCTTGAACATTTTTAAACTATGCAGTGTTTTGATGAAACTTGGGAATTTTATCAATGGAAGTTCTACAATCTTCAGCATGATGTCCAACTTTGTTACATCTCTTGCAAACAATTTGACTTAAATCTCTACCTTTACCTTGATACTATCCTCTGCCTTTGATTTGACCTCTGTTCTGATGTTTTCCTCTGCATTTACTCTGTCCTCTTCCTTGATTATATCCTTTTCCGTGATTGTTGCCTCTACCTTGAAAATTTCTCCTATCGGAACTGTATCCTATGTTGAAATTGTTTCCTCTTCTTTAGCTGCGACCATGACCTTGTACACTATGTGTTGCTTGAATTTGATTGAAATATCCCCTTCCTCTACTTCTTGTACTGTAAGTTGAGGATTTACTTGTGCTAGCCTCCGTGAAGAAGACATATTTCCCAATCCGTTTCTTCTTCCCAAATTTTTTTTCATGTTGGGCTAACATTTCACTCAACTCATCAAAATTGATCTTCTCTAATTTTCCAGTAACTTGAAGAGTTTCCAAAAAAATTGTGTAAATCCAGAAATTAAAACTATAGTCCGGATACTTTCATCGACAGCTTGAAAGCCATCATTTATTATTTCTTTCATGATGTTTTTAAGCCGTGAAATATATTCAATAAAATCACCACCTTCAGTTAATTTTTTTTGGAGAAATTTTAATTTAAAATCAATCTCTTTTTATTCAGGTTTTTTATCAAATAGATCTTTGAATGTACGCAAATCAGTCCATGCATCTAAGGCATTTTCAATATGAATGTACATTTAATTGTTAACTGAAGACTTTATAAGAGCTAATGCCTTGGAATTTTTGACTTCCCATTTTGCAAGTAAAGCTGCATCTGTTGGTTTATTAGGCTTAATGTCGCCATCACAAATGTCATGCCACAATTCATTATATATGGGAGTTCTTTCAATTAGACATTTCCAGGTCTTGTAATATTTGACTCCTTCTAGCTTATCAGAATTAGAGAACGGATTAATTAACTTCGACATTGTAGTGTTGAAGCATTGCACCAAAAGAAACAAAAGAAATATCAAGATGAGAAACACTACATATGCAACACGCCACGCAAAAGGAAAATGATCTATCAAGGTTTGGCCTTGACCCTCAGATATTTTTTGGAAAAAAGTAGAAAAAAAGATTACGCTTTTCACTTGGCTCTAGTCAATTTCTCTTTGAGAGTTTACAATGAAAGCTTTTCAAAATTTGACCACTTGACAATGCCCTTACAAATTTCCTTTAAAAAAAATCTACCACCCCTCAAAGTAAAAAATTACTTTGAGTTACAAATAATGACCCTTATTTCTCCAAAATCAAAATTTACAAATAACATCTACTTATTGCTCCAAAAATTACAAAATACCTCCTTTTTTTTTTACCTTATAACTCCCTTAAAAAAAAAAAATTTCCTAACTTCAAAAAAAATATAAAAAAAAATAAAACACTTTAAATCCAGAGAATCCATGTATTTGATTCCAGTTGGCCGGATGTGATGAAAGAAATCCAAGTCGTGGGAATGAGTCTCTAGAAATTTTATTATTTTCTTTGTGTCAAATTATCACAACTCAGGGAACCCATGTATCAGTTGTACAACAGGCCCTGATCCTTTCTCAACAATGTGCATTTTGATGCCATTTGTCTCTACAATCCTGTGAGTTAGCTCCATTATCTTACCTCACCTTTCTTTGGCAGCATCCTTATTCAAAACTATGAAAACACCGATTTGCATTTGGCCAGAAGAGTGGACAAATGTAGAATTTTATTGTGTGGAATTATTTATGTAACTGAGCTGTGAGTTGATGGACTCCACCTACTCTTACCCGGATTATGTCCACTCTTCACCACGCTCTGTGGGAAGAGCCAGTCGAGGCACAATCGAAAAATTCATCCACCACTTACTAGCTCTGGTGCAGCCTTATCCAGTCCATAACTGATGGCTAGGGAACTGAGTTAAATGTTGCATAGTACTCGTTAGTATGTGGTATAATGTCACTCTTCAATATTCAAAGCGCAGGCTCGAGCGATCAACAGAAAAATTATTTTGAATGGATAGCTCTTCTTGTGCCACAACCTTTGAATGACCGACACAACTCTTTAAACACATTTAAATATAATGACTTTGTGTTTTATGAATGAAACTAACGATGATGATCAGGGGTTGCGACATTTCTTACAAATATTCCCAGCATGAATTGAAGGGTTGCATGAATGATGCCAGTTGTATTAAGTACTTGTTAAACAATAAGTTCAAATTCCCAAATGCCAGTGTTCTTATTCTGACTGAAGAGAAAAGAGATCCTCTTAGGATACCAACAAATCACAATATGCGAATGGCTTTATTTTGGTTTATTCCTGGAGATTCATTAGTGTTCCATTATTCTGGACATGGTTCACAAAAAAGGAATCTTAGTGGAGATGAAGTTGTCTCATCACTACGAGCCAAATAAATTCATTTCTTTGGAGAGGATTGCAGATTTTGGGGTATTATACTGGCACCTGGATGCTAATAAGTATGAAACCTTCTCTGATAAGTATGAAACCTATCCAGAGCTGAAGAAAATTCACAAGAACAGAGGGTATACATAAAAGGACTTAATCACAAGTACCCAGGCTAGGCAATTATTGGCAGAAGTAAAAAAAAAAAACTTTTGATTTCGAAGCAAAAGAGGTGAAAATGGGACGAGAGTAGTAAAAAGCTCTTGATTTCGAAGAAACAGAGACGAAAAGGGGATGACGAAGAGACATATGACTGTGATTTTATGAAGATTGAGGCAGAACCAAAAATTCTAAAGGAATTTAAGATGCTCAAAATAAAATTACAGGTTAAATGATCTATGGATAAATAATCATAAAAAATCAAATTTCTTTTCCTTAATGAAAGTTGAATAGATTGCATACCAATTAACTGTTTGGTAGAATTTTCCAAAATCCTGCATAGCTGAAATTTCCACCTTCACATCATCTCCATTATTGGATCATCTGCATTACTGGAGCCCTGATACCATAATAATACCAAAAGTGTCCTCAAACATGTAACTTTATTAATAATAGTAAAATAAATTACATAGGAGTTGCAAGAGTTTACACAGGTAAACTCCAACACTCTTGCAACTAGGAAAATGACCAATTTATAAGCTACATATCCTAACTTATTTTAGTTATGGACCACTTGATAAAAAAACAAGTTCCCATTTACAATAAATATCCTTATAGCCAATCTACTAACTTTATTCCTATTTTAGAGCCTAATATACGACACTATTCTAGAGTCATATATTTTGTAACAATATTTTGTTTCTAAGTGTCTCTAATATTAATTTAAATATTCTAATTTAATAAATATTGTATCCTAACTTTAAACTATGATATTTGGATCATATAAAA
This sequence comes from Pinus albicaulis, assembly GCA_034641835.2. Taxonomy (NCBI): domain Eukaryota; kingdom Viridiplantae; phylum Streptophyta; class Pinopsida; order Pinales; family Pinaceae; genus Pinus; species Pinus albicaulis. The sequence continues at coordinate 815,729,950 of CM076571.1, forward strand.
AGACTCCACATTGTAAATATGATGTTAATGATATGAAAAGTTTAAAATCAAAGGAAAAGGGAGTCAAAGGAACATGGATTCCGAAGCTGGGGTAGGAGGATTGTTGCTTGGGATGTTGTGGTTTCTTTTGCAAAGGAGAACCTTGAATTTTTAGGACTACCATTGAAGGTTGGTTGGTGCATGAAGTTAATGAGTTGGTTTTTGAAATTAAATAGGCTGAGGAAAATTACTCAGGCCTATGCTTGCTTGAGAGAACACAATAAGAAAAGAGGACAAAAAATTATGAAGGGTTTCCAAAAACAAGGACACAATAGTAAGTAATGGTGGTATAAATGCATGCCACGAGGGGTATTCAAACTCCACACAACAATCGAAAGAGGGATCCATTTGACTCCATGCAGTAAGGGAAGTAGATACCCCTTTCATTTTTGGAGCATACTGAGAAGAGGACGAAGATGGAACCTCCAATAAAAGTTTTCACCAGGCTACGCTGAAGAGAAGAGAAGAGAAGGGGATCAATTCTCTGTCACCTAGAGGTTGTGGGCTGAGTGCTAGTCTCTAGATCCCTACAAAGGATTTGTGTCCCTAGATGTTGTGGGTTGAGAAAGGATCCCTGGAGCCCTATAATAGCTTGGGTCCCTGGACGCTATGGGCTGAGATAGAAATCTCTTTAGCCACATAATAGCTTGGGTCATTGGATGATATGGGTTGGGATGGAATATTAGGAGCCTTGTAACATCTTGGGTCCCTTGGAGGCTTTTGGTTGAGATAGAATACTTTAGAGCCCTGTAACAACTTTAGAAGAGTCCATCATGAATAAGAAGTAGAGAAAGACTTGCTCAAAGACATATTGGATATTTCCATGTTGATGCAGTGGGTTCTAGACTCCCTAGGATGGGGTGAATCACAGTGTGTGCATTCAAATCCTTTTGATGGTAAGGAAAGAGAAATTAGCTAGTGGGATTGAGGAAGGAAATCCTTCAAAGTCTCGGTTTCAGTTCGAAGCTAGTGTGTAGTCCAAGAGGCAAGAATTTATTCCCCCCTCAGACTTTGGAATCTAGATTGGGGGTGAAATCTACAAGTAAAAGTGGTTGTAGTTGTCTATAGTTAGCTGGAGAGTCCTTGTCCCAAAATTATATTTCTTACAAACTTAAATATGAGTATATGTGTATGCTTGTGTACTCATTTAATGAATCATGCAGCATTGTTGTTATTAATCGTGCTGGAAATTCATAAACTACATTTGTATTGTTAATGCTTGCATATGTGGTGCATTTTTGTGGGATTATACCATTGATATAGATGTTGATTACATATGTGTGTATGTTCTTAAACATGGTAGAAAACATGAGTGATGTTCTGTTAATGGTAAAAATAGTGCATCTAATCCATAAGAGGTGCAATAAATGGCATAACAGTATTGTCTAAGAAATATGGATGAACTAAACCTAAATGTAAATGAACTACTTAACTGTGTTAAGAATAATACATTGAAAAAAGTAAGTGAGCTCCATGAGACATTACAGGCCATAGCCACAACCAATAGAGCTGGAAGTGAACCTTGAAAAAAGTGGGTTTTGAGACCCTTCCTATTACTATATCGTTTACATGATAAACCGTCTTCTAGTAGGCTCTGTGTTTGTTTTACAAGTTGAGTATCTGTTTACAAGTTTTTGTAATGTGAGGAAAGAAAGATATGCATATCAATGGGAAGCTCCTCGGGGGGCAGTCAAGCCCCGCAATCTGTAATGCCTCCTCCCATATTTACCCACTTTTATCAACTTGCCCAGGGTAAACATGAGCTCAGGGTCACTATGATATGACTCAACGTCCTAGGTGACCTTAAGGAAATGGAGTTGGCAACGTAATATTGTACTAACTTCCCTTAGGTGCCACAAGACCTCCAGGAGTATTAACCCAACCCCTCCAGGTGTTCAAACCCTGAGGCAACTCACTTTTTCCCTAGCCTAGAGCCCAAGTCGCTCCCTTGCCAATGCATCCATGTGAATATGGGTTCCTAGTCGCACTCATAAGCCTCCCTTCATGCGACTATGGACTTTTTCTCTCAGTTCTATGTTAGCGACTCCGAATTCTGTGCCACTTTTCAGGGTGGGGACTCAGTTATCTTTGCATAAATAAGTGAAACTACCAGAGAAGATAAATAAATTATAAAAAATTCTTGTAAGCCATAAAATGAAACTATTACTTGGCCTGAACATCCCCAACTGGGACTGACATTCTATAAAACATTTGGTGAATATGAAATTTATAGGTCATGAATGCAAGTTTGAACATGAGGGACTAAACACTTATCTGAGGTTTAAAAAGAAGGTTCAATGCCTTATCACATTAGTTTTCATAACACCAATTAGGTCTTGCATTCATTATTCATTCATTTACAAGTAAAAATGTGAAAAAAATCCATGACTAAGATTTTTCATAAAGTCGTGCTTATAACCATCATATAACCAGATAAATAAGAATAACAGAAAAACCATTAAATCCACATAATAACCAATACATTTCCTCATTAAAAGAAAGATAAAATTTTCTTTTATTAAACATAGGTAAATACCAACCGAGTTCAAGACTTCCACATTCCACTCGACCATATATTGGTTGAACCAATTCTTTCTTTCAACCAAACACCCCCGTGCCATATTCCAAGCATGAATGTTGGATCTTATGGGATAAACCAATCCAAACACAACCAAGGGAATCTAGAGGTTAAACCACCTCCACCATCTCCATACTGTGATCTCACCTAAACTGATGCCAAGATCACAAAACCAAACCGACCTTGGATTCCTCAGAATTACTTCACCATCTTTGAGGAATCTTCCTCTCTCCACCCTTAGGATTTACCATGTATCCTGCCATTACCGATCAAGGGATTCCTAGGAATTTGGTTATTTTCCTGAGAACACCTCACCCCAGATTCTAAAACCATCCGGCAATCCAAATCTCAAACCAAGAAAAATACCATCATGCCATGGTTATCCAGAACGGCAAGGCTATGCTAAAATTCACTGTTGAAACCCAACGAAATCCATGCTAGTGATAGAAAAGGAACAAAATAAAACATTCACATACCATTCATGTCAAAACCAGCTAGGAAATATACATGAAACCTGTTACCTAAAACTATTCCGTTGAATATGCTTGATCCTTTCCTTCCTTTTCTTTCGTTGTCCTTCTTTTATTTTCCTCTCCTTTCCTTTCCTTGTTTTTCCTTTCCTTTCTTTCTTTATTTCTCCTCTTGGTGTTTTCTCCTTTCTAACACTAATTCTAAAAATGAACCGACAAAATTCTAAACCAACAAAAGCTATCAACTGATCCTCAGAAACCTTTTTATCATTGATACATCTATTTTCTTCAATTTTCCATTATTTTCCTTCATTTTCCTCCTCACATACAACCTGTGACCTTTCACCTTCCTTTTCTCCTAATTTTCATTATTTTCATAAATAATGTACCAAAAAATACCTTTTTTCCTTTCCAAATCCTTATCCATTTCCTTTGTCAATTTCCCCTTAACCATAAATATTATAATTGATGCCCACTAGGAGTTTTTTCCCAACATTCAAATTGGAATAATTGCCCCTTTCCCATGGCCTTATTTTAACTTAATTAACTTTTATTACATGAAATTTTAACCGGGGGTTGTTTCCAACCCATCCCCCTTAGGGGAACATCGTACTCTATGTTAAACCACACCTATACCCAGAAAAACTGCTGAAAATCATAAACATATTTCCTATGGAGCTTTATAACCAAACTTGTTGTAGTATTTGCAATCAACAATGTCGAAACATGACAATCATATTATGTACTGGAGCTTTATAACACAACTCATTACGATATTTAAAATAAAAACCACATATAATTATGCAAATTCGCTTCAACCATAAAATAACCATACTATCTATGGAGCTTTATAAATCCAGCTTGATACAATATTTACAATAAAATTCACATATATACATATGCACATTTTCTCAACTAACGAAAAAAAGGATACGATGTCTGCATTAGCAAAAAGGGATTCCAGACGCTTGCACCTCCACCCTCAAAGTAATACTAGGATTCACCTCCTTCCCAGGAAGTCCAAAATCCACTACCAAATTCAAACCTGCATCCAATGTCCAGTGCTATGATCCTGCACTACATTTTCCCTCAGTGGATAGTTACCAGCACATTGTTCCAGGGCACACTCCCAACATGCATTTACATATGGAAATAAAAAATAAAAAAACAAATCCATCCCCAACCTTCCCTTCTCTGCTACACAGCCCCTTGGAAAATCTGGCCAGCCCCTTCCATGTAGTCACTCACCTTCCAAGTTCCTTGGAATCCCCTTTCCCGAGATCCATCCCTTGGCAAGGCTTCCTCGCATCGGAAGGTAAAAAAACCAAGGAATATACCTACCTAAATACCATCATGTTGGTCATAGCATTCTCATGGAAATCAATGGAAATTATTGGGTACCAATGTCCCACATTGGCCCTGCTCCTAAAGTGCTTTACCAACACAATGTTTCATGTTCCAATTCCTTTTTCCACTATTTCTAATCCTTGCATTCAATTTCAACCACCCAAACTGGGAATTACCCTAATTTCCAGTACCAAGCATATAATTTCCATTAGAATAAAATGAATTAAAAATAATTCAAATTTTTATCACTAAGTTGGACCAGTTGGGTTGTTCAACTATCAACTTAGCATAACTATTTCAAACCACTTTTGACTGGAAGTTAGCCCTTCCAATTAGAGAAGGCTCTCTCATGGAAAAAAATGGGATATTCAATTTGAAATTTAAATTGCAGATGGCTAAGTTTTTTTATGACTTATATAGTTTTTGTAGGTGGAAGAGTGTATGATAGCTACCATTGGGCATGGAGTCAACAAAGGAAATTCAATTTACAAACAATTGTATTCATGGAAGCTGAGGAAAATTGGCTTAAAACATAAACTTTTACAGCATGCACAATAATATGAAGGAAATTGGAGCATTTAACCATGAATTCCAAGTAATCATACTACCATGAAATTGATTAAAAAACACAAAGTGAAGAGATAAAACACATAAGCCAAGGAGAATATTAGGTTGTAAAACAGTTTGCTGCAAAATTTCTATTAGCTTGATAAAGAAAAATCACATAGTATCCCCCTCATAACGTTAATCAACCCCATCGAAGTGAAAGCCTCCCTCATTTATAGAGTGAGACCTCTTTACAATAGTCTACCACCTGGTCTAGACTCAATACCTCAACATGGATATCTAATTCTAGTAGGTTTACATAACATAGAGAGTTTATAGGGATGTTTTATGTTTGACAGAGTTTGTATACAAAAATGTTTCTATAACCATTAAATAACTTTAAAAAAACTCTAATAGACTATTCTAGTCATCCTTTTCGAAAACAACTGATTGTTGAGGTGTAGGATATATGATGCACTGGAATAAAGACCTCATAGGCTTGAGCTGGAATGATGAGCTAGAATCATAAGTCAACTTGGTGATCTGTGAGCTACATGGAGGTTGACCTACTGATTTGTCCCCTTGAAAAAAGAGATAATGATGTGTATGCTCCTGATTGGTGGTTTATCCATTTCTTCACTATTTTATGCCCAAAAATCATAATAACTCCACAACGCTGGAAAAACATAGTACAAGTAGTTTGGTAGCTAACTTTAGTAGATCACCCTTTTGCATGTAATTAGACTTTTCTGAATGTTCCAAGGTCATATTTGAGGTTAATGAGTTAAATACATGCCTTGAGCCTTCATATTTCTGAAATTTTAATTGATGTTTGCCTCCATTTAAATCTACATCAGTTTCGTAAAAAAATTCTTCCTTCAAGCTTGGGAGTTGATACGAAAGTTCCTAGTTTCTGATATTTTCATTTTCATCATTCTTTTGCCTCCCTAACACTTCTAAAAGCGTATATTAGCCTATATAGTATCATTCGCCATTACATAAGAAAAAATTGAAGAATTCACCATATTCATGGAGCATCATCGGTAACAATAATGAATTTGAGGCCCCTCTCCAAATGTTCGGCTTGTATCATTTCCATTTGGACTTCTAAATATTTGACTTGATCCTGTAACCTCCTTCTATCATCTTGTAACCATATGTTCCTTCTTCATAGGTGTTTCATCATCCTGCATAAAGGAAATTTTCTCTTTAACATATTTCCAGATATATCTGCCACTTCATTGTAATAGTCTAGTTTCTTAGATATGTATTTCTTCAATTCCTCAAAAAGAAATTTTTATTCTATTACCTCATTTTGAGCATCTTTCAATTGTTCTTACAACATCTCCCCTTTACCTTTCTCTTGAACAATCTCCTTACCTTTCCTTTTTTTCACAGGTTCTACTTCTGCTAGAGCCTAATTCTAGTGTCTCTTCTTCTAATGGCAGCTTCTCCTTTAATGGTTGCTTAGACATCTTTTCTTTTAGCTGTTGTGATCTTGTGATAGGTTTTCTAGGCTTGAAAATAAAACCTGAATCTTCTTGAGAAATCCAAATTCCTGGCTCTTTTGTTTTTCTTTTGAGTTTCTTCCTCCTTGATCTCAATAGGCTCCATAATGGGGTTTTCTTCAATATCAATAGCCTCCAAGATATATGACAACTTACCTCTTCCTTCAATTTGGCTTTTAGTGGCCCTCCTTGTATAAGTTTTTACTTAGCTGTTTTTAGAAGTTTTCTCTGCCACCATACGCTTCTTCACATGCTCAACTTCAATTTCTATAGGCTCTACAATAGGCTCCATTTCTATCTCATGATTAGTTACAGGCTCTACTATAGATTGATTATCTTCCCTTCAAGTACTAGATTTAGATTTTGGTTTTTCCCTAGGAGTGACAATGTCAACTTCATAGCCACTTAAGAACAAAAATGTGGTACAATCTCTTTTCAATTTATTTAACTCTTCAACCACTAGTCATTGAATGAGAGCATGATGAAAAATTGATGTGTCACTGGTATCAGGCTTGGCCTGAACCTTGTCAGTCATTTTCCCCAAGCTTCTAAACAAATAAAAAGGTATATCTAAGGGTTGTTTACCTGTGAAGCGCAAAAACAAATTGAAATGGTATTGATAAAACATGTGGAATCTACCCTCATAAATGAATTATTTATGAATCGCAATCATAAATTTAGAAAAATACTCTTTAAGGCAATTTCTGGGAATTCCTGAAGCCAAATTAATGCCTCTATGTTCTTCTTTTAGGAATTCATCACAATTCTGTAATTTGAACTTCTACACCTTGAACCATAATTCACCTGACCTAGGGATCTTTGCGGCTTGAGAAATAGTGTCAGGAGACACTGTAAAATTTAGTATGCCAACTTTAGATCCTATTCCTATGAAGTTAATGGAAAAATCCTTTGAAACTTTCCCATGATACCCCTACGATTTTTTGACAGTACCGAAGACGCCCTATGCTGGAAAATGCTAGGGTGAATATAGGGTCTTCTTCCAGAAACCTCATTTCCATGGGCTCATGCCTCACCACATAGCCTCCTTTATAATGTTTCCTTCGAGCTGCCATAGCTCCCACACGCAGTGAGTAACTTCTTGACACCTAAAAAAGAGTTTAGGGACAACAAAATTAATTTTGACACTAAGATATATTACCCTATGACATCTAGATAGACCACAAGACAACAATACCAATGTTTAGACAACAATAGAAGCTCAAAGGAGGAAATGAGGATGAATTTGTGACAACAAAACTGTAAAAAAAGGTGAAAAGTAACAAAATGAAGGACCAACTATATGGTGCATGTGTTTAGAAAATAATGGATAATGACAACAGGGTGCAATCATAACCCAATAAGCTCTTACCACCTCTGACCATACCTTTTTTTGAAACTTTGTACCATTACCCTACCGTTAGTAGAAAACCAACTTTCGTAGTGAAAACTATTTTGGGGAAGGAAAATTTTCTACGGAAGTGTCAGGAACTTCCGTAGCAAATCCTGACCTATTTGAACTAGATTTTCTGTGAAATTTTGGAAAGGTGTCAAAATCACAATGATGACTAGATCAGCTCGAGGGACATAAAAATTTGGATTTTCTCTTTATGATGGCTCATACTGAGACCCATAATGGCCTTGAAAAATAACTAAAATACCTTTATGCATGTGATTATTTGAAAATCGAAGACTTGAAAATCCTATTAAACCCTAACTAACCTAACCATCTAGACTCATGACTCAAAAAAAAAACTAATGGTTATCTTGGTTAACACAAATCATACCTCATTGGTGGCCCATCAATAAGGTACACTTGCAATCCTATTTACTTCCTGTCACAACAAGTCAATCTAGCTCTCTGATCAAGTAATCATGTATAAACATATCTCATCTAGATAAATGTCTTTCAGATTAATCACATCATTAGGATTTGGTTGACATTTCGAACCATCTAATGTGGTTCATCTTCAGGACAAGATGAAGAAGGAAACTGATCTCATTGAATAAATAGTAAGGATGCGTCATTGCCCGGTGTTATGGGATAAAACTAGTCGTTAAAAACCAGTTGTTAAAAACTAGCCGTTATTTGACTTACTAAGTTATAATATTAAAATATTTTTAGATTTTTAAGAAATATTATTAAAAAAATTAAAAATTAGAATTTTATAATTTAATATAAATGATTGAATCATGTTTAATATAATAAGGGAAAGATAAAGGGTTTATATATATATATATATATATATATATATATATATATATATATATATATATATATATATATATATATATATATATATATATATATATATATATATATATATATAACCTTGTATTATTTGATTTTTAATCATTTAAGAAAATTATTCTAGATTATTTTAGTAATAACTCTAAATTATTATATATATATATATATATATATATATATATATATATATATATTTAATAATATAATAAAAGGGTGAAATTTAAATAAAAACAAAAACATGTTTTTAACAGCTAGTTTTATCCCCTAACACCAAGCAATGACACATCCTTACTATTTATTCAATGAGATCAGTTTCCTTCTTCACCTTGTACTGAAGATGAACCACATTAGATGGGTCGAAACGTCGAGCAAATCCTAATTATGGGATTAATCCGAAAGACATTTATCTACATTATGGATCACAAAAGTCTTAGATCTAACATAACTCATCTAGTTAGCTCAAAATGAAACCATCATAATCAAAATCATATATCACATGTAACCATCATAAATCAGAGTCATAGTTCACATGCATCATTAAAAACTAAAATAAAATAATGATACTTATCTTTCAATGATTCTTTGTGTCTACCTTTGTTCCTTATCCTTTCCACACACACACTTAATTTATTTCCAAGCCTGACAAGCACCAGTGCCTTCTCTTTAAGAAAGAAGGGAATCTAGAGACTAAACTGCATCCTTCCTCAATATCAACAACAAGGGTATCCCAAGACTAAACTGCCTCAACCCTCAATAGCAACAATAAGGACAACCAGAGACTAAATCGCCTCAACCCTCAATAGTAACAACAAGGGCCAAACAATACCATACATGTATGTCCATCACACTTTACAAGACATACACATACATAGTATTCAATTCAACACTTACACTTACACATGGTGTACAACACGACACATACATCTACACCTAGTGAACAACATGACACATGCGCCTACACCAAGTGTACAACACCACAGTTACACCTACACCTAGTGTACAACACAATGCATACACCAACACTCAGTGTACAACACAATATGCATATGTACACATCGTACCATACCAAAAATACACATGTCATGATACAATCACTACACAATACCTATAGCACCATATCGAATATACACAACCAAATATGTATGACATGTAAACAATACCACATGTATAGCATGTACACAATACCACCTGTATACAATGCCACCTACACAATGTGTACACAACACCACATGTACACAGCACCACCTGCACAACATGTGCACAACACCACATGTACACTGCACCACCTGCACGACGTGTACATATCACCACGTGTACACAACACCAGTTGTATGACATGTACATAACACCACATGTACAGAGCACCATCTACATAACATGTACACATACACCACATGCACGGAGCACCACATGTACATAGCACCACATGCACACAACACCACATGTACATAGCACCATAGGTACAATCATGCACACCACACCATATGTACACAACACCTCATGTACAACTTGTGCACTACACCATATGTACATAGAACCACATATACAACATGTACACTATACAAAATGTACATATCACTGCATTCACAACATGTACATAGGACCATATGTACATAGCACTACATATACGACATGTACTTAGCACCATTGGTACCCAGCACCGCATATGCAATCATGCACACAACAAATATATATGCAACATGCACGCAATATGATATGTACACAATGTTGCATATGCTACATGTACAAAACACTGGTACTGACATCCTAATACCACATTGTCCTTACCAAGAAACCTTACTATTGTCTTATCCATGGTTGTCCCAACATGTTGTAGCTCATACTGCTTTCATTTCGCTGATGTGTCCCTTGACATTACTTATCCATCACATAAACATAGGCATAGTACAAGCACATAATACCAAATCATATCCACATGATACTAACCTCATATATTTTCCAGACTACTCTTCCCACTTGATTCCTTATAAACTAGGAACCTTTTCATGCCATTCATCTGCATAAACAATCATTCCTCCATAAGAAATATCCTTGATGACCTTTCAAACAATGACATGCATACATACATATACACATATAATCATCAACATAAAACAATTATGATATATGACGACCCTGTTAGAAAAATAGCATACATACATACATATATATAATCATTATCATAATCATGATCACCACAAAATTACCATAAATCATCAGATATAGGTTAAGAGAACTCCCTTTATGTGCAACTCATGCACAACATTGAGAAAAACTTCCCAACATAGCTAATGCATTTTACACCTCAAATCCATTTACATTACCCTTCATGTTACCTGTCTCATAATTGTTCTGACATCATCCATTTATCCCAATGGACCCAACAACCTCAAACGGCTTTCATACTCTTGCCTTTAACTACCCATATACATGCACTAGCTTCATCCAGGTCTTATATTACCTATTTGAATTCATTCAGCTCCCCCCAACTCCACTAAATTCCCTTTTTCTCCAACCAAACCCCAAGACCCTCAAAACATAAAAGGCAAGAACCAAAATCAACCAAGAAGAAACCCATGAAAACCAATAGAAATATGACACCACAAACAAAGTGTTATGGCCATACACTAGACATAAACCAAGTTGCAATCAAGCACAATAAATCACAAAATACCAAAAACACAAGACTAGCAAAAAACACCATGATTCAATCCCTATGGCTTCCCAATACTTCCAAAGGAAAGCCCAACCTAATACTTCTCCAATATTTCATGGAAGCCTCTTTTCCATGTAATTCCCTGTATCATACTTACATAAATACATAATTCTTAGTTTATAAATAAATATAACAATATACTAGTTATATTACCTTATTGTGCAAAGAATGCTTCCTTGTAACTGAACACACATATCAGCCACATGTTCCAAATATCAAGACATAAGATCTATTAATTTGAAATCAACCTTTACCAAGTCTAAAAACCATGTCATAATCAACAATAAAATCGCTTTCATAAGTCATAATACATAATGCTACAACTATCACCTACTTACACTCAATTACATATCAGTTGTTCTCAACAAATATGTGTTAGTGCAACCATCTCAAACAAGATCACTCCTTCATGCAATATTATATATGCAAACTCATATCATGCAACTAGTTAAACATTCAAACAACAAATAGATGACATAATAGACACCAAGTAGATGAAATAATCAAACTCATACATCAATTTATCTCAAGGGAGGGTACCTTGTCTGCACAATCAATCTATATTAGAATGATATAAATTCACAGCATATCAATCCAAACATAATTAATTTCATGATATCCATACTAGTAATGTTCACATCATAAACTTATAAATAAATGTCATTCATGCATAACAATCACATATGCACAATTGGTCTAGATTATTATGCCACAATATCACAAGCATATCAACTCATACCTAAATGTCATAACCCTAACTACCTGCATAGGCCAATCTAGATTAACACGATACATATAACATCAAGATCCTAATTACAATAACCATAACCATCATGCATATGACTACAATTCATATAAAAATAAGTTACTGTCCTTCATGACTAATCGACACAAGTACATGTGATCACACTGATTAAATAACATCTATCATACATGTAACCACAACAACCATAGACTGACAGACATGTAAAAAACCCTAATTCTTATAACAACCATTAATGAGCATACTTGCATGCCAAACATACAATACCTGTATGGTGATATTCTCTTACCCCAAATTGCAGCGTTGAAACCTCACTCTGATGATCTGCATCCCCTTATCTACCTCGACCAACACATTAGCATCATAACATACCAATATCATCATAAAATGACATATCATTCATACCATCACTTCATGCATGACGACCTTAACTATGACAATGCATGCATAACAACATGCATTCATCACATCTGGTCCAAATGTTTGAACCATGCTCTGATACCACCATGTGGTGTAAAATATTACCCAAAGAGAATGGAATCAACTTTGATACCACCCTATAACGCATCCTCCCCATTTACCCACTTTCATCGACTTTCCTGGGGTAAACATGAGTTCAGGGTAACTATGATAAGACTAAACCTCCTAGGTGACCTTAAGGAAATTGAGTCGACAACTTAAGACCTTATTGACTTCCCTCGGGTGCCACAGGAACTCCAAGAGTAACCCAACCCCTCCAAGTGTCCAACCCCTTATACAAATCACTTTTTCCTTGACCTATAGCCCCAATCACTCCCTTTTCAAGGCCTCCATGCGACTATGGGTTCCTAATGGAACTCATAAGCCTACCTCCATACAACTATGTAATGTTTTGCTCAGTTCTATGTCGACGACTTTGAATTATGTGCCACTTTTTCAGGGCCAGGACTCAAGTCTCTTCCCAAAACTTAGTGAAACTTCTAGAGAAGATAAGTAACATAGAAACAATGCTTTTAAACCAAAAACTAAAACCAGGACTTGAAGTGACCATCCCCAACCGGGACTGAGATTCTTTCAAACACCAAGTGAATATGAAACCTACAGGTCAGGAATGAAATTATGAACATGAGGGACTAAAATATTATCTGAGGTTTAACAAGAAGGGGAATTTCCTTCTCACAATAGTTGTCATAACACCAATTAGGTCTTGCATTCATTATTCATTCAGTTGTAAGTAAAAACATTAAAAGAGCCATGACTAAGATTTGTCATAAAACCATGCTTATAACCAACATATAACCAGATAAATAACAATAAGATGAAAACCATTTATTCCACATAATAACTAGTACATTTCCTCATCAAATTCAAGATAAACTTAGCTTTTATTAAACATAAGAAAATACCAACCCGGTTTTGGAGTTCCATGTTCCCCCCGACCATAGATTGGTTGAACCAATTATTTATTTCATCCAATCACCCCATGCCATATTCCAAGCATGAATGTGGCATATCATGGGATAAACCAATCCAAACACAACCAAGGGAATCCAGATGTCAAACCACCTCCACCCTCTCCATACTACGATCTTACCAAAATTGGTGTCGAGATCACAATTCCTCATAATTCCTTCACCATCCTTGAGGAATTATATTGTCGCCATTATCAGTTAAGGGATTCCTAGGCCTTTGGGAATTTTCCTTATACCGCCTCAATGCGGATTCTGAAAGCATCTGATAATCCAAAGCTCAAACAAAGAAAAATCCCATCATACCATGGCTATCCGGAAATCGAAAGGCTAGGTTAAAATACACTTTGGAAACCCATCAAAATCCATGCCAATGATATCAAAAGAACCATATTCCAACATGCACATACCATGTATGTCAAAGCCAATTGAGAAATCATACATGCAACCTATTACCTACAACTTCTCCCATTGAAGATGCTTGATCCTTGCCTTCCTTTTCTTTCCTAGTCCTTCTTTATTTTCCTTTACTTTCCTTGATTTCCTTTCCTTTCCTTGATTTTCCTTTCCTCACTTGTTTTCTTTCCCCTCTTGGTGCTTTCTCCTTTCTTAGACTAATTCGAAAATTAAACTGACAAAAGGTTAAACCAACAAAAGCTACCAACTAATTCTCATAAGCCTTTTTATCCTTGATGCCTCTATTTTCTTCAATTTTACATTATTTTCCTTCATTTTCCTCCTCACATTCAACCTATTACCTTTCACCTTATTTTTCTTCTAATTTCCATTTTTTTCATAAATAATGTGCCAAAAATACCTTTTTTCCTTTCCAAAGCCTTAGCCATTGCCTTTTCCAATTTCCCTGTAGCCATAAACACAACAAGTGATGCCCACTAAGATATTTTTCCCAACATTCATCTTGGAGTAAGTGTCCCTTTCCCGTGGTCTTATTACCTTTATTAACTTTTATTACATGAAATTTTAACATGGGTTTTTTACACAACCATACCTAAATGGCCTCCAACCTTTCAAAGTATAAACCTCCATTCCTTCCGCAGGCACTTTGGAAATGAGGACTACATGTCCCTTCTAATAGCCAAATGCCCTAAAACCCATGAGTGGTGTCAAGGAACTACTTGTATAGTCCAAATATACTCTGGAATTGTTGGCATGTAGCAAGAGAGGTTGGAGCTTCCCAAAACCCCTTACCAAGCCTTTCGTAGGTAATAGATGCAGGAGTGCATATGCCTCCATACGAGGAATCCCCTACCCGAAGTCAGGGAAGGATCGCAAGATAGGAATCCCTCAATGTAGTTATTACCCAAGTTCAGAAGGGGTAACATCATGGAACGCTTTAATTGGCATTGACAGAGTGGAGAAAACTTGAAGGACATATATATGTATACCATACCTCTGAGACAAAGTAACAGTTGAGAGGACTAGCTCGAGGAAGCCTACATGGTGGTAAAGTTTTCTTTGGGGAGAGTGAAGATATCCTTGTCCTAATACATTTCATGAGTATGATTCAAGGTTCCTTTATCGATCCATCGTATAATGGTAATGAGAAAGTATTCGTTGCGGCACAAAGGAGAAAATCCCTTACCTTATACAAAAGGTTGGATGCTCTTATCCCTTTTCAAAATAGGTCCTTGGGCAAGAAGGCTTCCAATTAGAGTGGTTGGATTCTCCCTTTACGCGATTGGCCGAGAAGAAACTGATGTGGCATTTCAGTTGGGACCACGTAGCCAGATGTACAACCTAGAGGTTCATTTAAGTCTGAGATGTCAAAGGTTGGAACTAATGCCTCAGTGGTAACAAAAGAAGAGTGATGTCAACCTTAACTAGTCAAAGGATGGAAAACCTGCCAAAGAAAAGGAGCATGGTTGCAAGGATTGATATGCCAACCCAACTAGGTTGGAAGTATGATGTCGGGTCATCAGGAGGAAGGTAAGCCATGTGCTCATATAATGGATAGACACCGACTTAATCAGAGGTTGGGGTTCGAGATGTAGACGTTGTTACAATTATGAAGACATGTATGCCGGCCCTTCCACTTAACTGATGGTTGGGTGAGCCCATGGTAGAATTCCATGTGACTGCAAGAGAGAGGCGGCGATTGCTCCTTATGCATGAGATAAAGAAGGAATGAAATATAAAAATAAATAAATAAACAAACAAATAAGAGGAAAAAAATAGGGTTTTGATCCTCATAGTCTCATTCCAATGGTCATACAAAGGGGACTGGATCTTCCAGTTACAACTCTCCTACTCTAGGTGGGTGAGGGGGTGCATTACATTTGGCTTGCATCACTTTTCTAATGCACTTATATGCCTATATTCGAAATATTTAACTTATTCAGATTCTTCTTGTGAACCGCCTAGTTCCTCCTCATCATCATTCACATCATGAATATTTGTTATAACTTCATTTCTCACAGTTTCTTCCATGGCATCCATCCTAGCTAGCATGTCTCTCAACATATCGGTAATTTCATTTGAATTCCCATCATGTCACCCTTAACTCCATGTTTTTATTCCTACTCCTCTTATGTGTTTCATCATGTTATTTATGTGTGAAAAATTTCCTTTAACGAGTCTACCTGGAAATTATTTATGTTGAAACCCTTTTCCTTCCAAAAAAATTATACCTAAAATCTCTTTGTTAGAATTTTTTTATCATTCGCATGTATTGATACCTTTTTTAATACCAAACTTATGCATCACAAAAAATACAATCGGAAACTACATGGTTGCAATCTAAATTTCCGACTAACACAACATGAAATGGAAGTCGTTATACAATATCTATGACTATAGACATCATTATCTTCCTTAGATTTGGTGGCCCAGCCTATAACAAAAAAAATAAAAAGAAGCTAATTATTCACTTAAAGAAAATATATAATGGGATGAATCCTACTTTTAATTTTTCGTATGCTCCACTCCTTTCTTGGCTTGTATGCTCCAATCCTAGCTTCGATCACTATAATTAGTACCTACACAATTAAAAAACAAAAGCCAACGATCTACGCCATATATGTAGCATCATATAATTACTTTATTAAATGGATCAACATGGTATCGAAATACATGAAATCGCAACATCATATATAGGAAAACAAATAACTCTTTGCATTAATATAAATGGAGTGACTTACAACCAAACATAGGAGTTGATCTTGTAGAAGAGCTCCTCCAAGTTGACTTGTCCTTCCTTGCCACAAAGTGTACCTCTATGTCACCCTAATGCATGGAATAATGAATCTTCACAACACTAGCATGAGGGAAGAATCTATCTCCAAAATCCAACCCCTAGTTTGTGGTTGGACAGAAATATATAGAAGAGGATGGTAAGTTGGGAGGTATTATCCACTTAGAAATACATGTTTGAGATCCACTCTTGATGGGAGGATGGGATCAAAGGATAAGGGATGGAAGTTTCAAGGCAGAATAGGATATGATTTGAGGGTTTTATCTGAGGTAAATAGTTGTAACAACTCTTGGAATCTTGTGGAAGAGGAAGCTTCGGAAATCTTTTTATTTTACTGAATTTATAAAATCAACACACCCCCAACATAGAGCAACCTTTTGGTGATCAACGCAGGTGTAGATAGGGTCAGACTGGTGATGACCGCAGGTCCATAGGCTTACATAGTGCATTGGTCTTTAAAATGACTGAAATAAGGCAGTTTCATGCATAAACTCAAGTATTAGGGAGAGTCATGCTTACAGATTTGTGGAAAGATGATGTCAAGGGGTAAAAGGATGTTGATTGATCTAGTTTGTAGGCCTATTGACCATATGTGACAAAATGGCCTATAATAGATTTACCAGTAAAGCCCAAAGTCAGAAATGGAAACTAATGACTGAAGTGCTTTAATTTGTGACAATGCGAATATACAAAATATATGCATATACAAAAGCTATGCATTTATGAAATATACACATATAAAAAAGATGTTTGCATATACAAAAGATGTGTGGTTACACAAAAAATTGTCATCTTGACATTCTGCTAACTGTATGAGCTCATTATCACTCATACTTCCTCCTTTGCAAGTCTAACACATCAGTTCCTCATGTCAAGCCTTGAAAATTAGAGAAATGTTCCTAAAAATCTCCTAAACTTTGGTGTCGCACTTTCTCTCTATCTTGCCTGCGGTCCCGCACCTAATGTTCAGCTCTCTTGCGTACCTGAACGCACTTTATCTGTGTTAAAGGTGCGGACCCCTGTAAGATCAAAAAGGCGCAAGTAAATTCCAAAAAGCTCAATAAAAGTGAATTCTGGAAGCTTCTAGAATGGATTTTGCGGTGGCAGAACCGCTCTTGTGAGGTGCATGAATCCCTTACCTTATGGAGCTAACCCCTTGATGTGAGGAGCTTATCCCTTAGAAGGAGGATTCTATCCCTTCATGCTTGGAACAGAAAACCTCCTCTTGTCCACTATAAAAAGAGGCATTGGGTAGCCTCAAAGGGAGTTCAAGCTTTTAGAATATTTGAAGTTAAGTGCTGTTGAGATTTAGACTCAGTTAACTAAGGCTTTTGTGAGGAGAGATTACATACCTCTATTTGTCTTGGTTGGAGGAGTGTAGAACTTGTCAAAGTAAAGGAGACTCCTGCTTCGGACCCCGGAAAGTCCTGTGCAACATCAAGGCTCAGGTTGTAAGGATTTTCTCCTTTTGAAATTAATACAAATATACTCATTTTTCTCAATAAGCTTTCAATCAATGGTTTATTTCATGGAATCCTTGATCACTATGATAAGCATGGTTTATGATGATTTCTATACAGGTGCTATGTAATATTTTTCTTGTTTGTGACTGCAGGTTTACGAGGAAAACTCCTTCAAGCGCGCGAGGGACAACAACGACTTCAAACAAGCACTGGACAAACGATAAGTCTTTTACACCTCTATAGAGCTTTTTGTAAACCTTACATGCTTAGAGAAAGATTAGTATGTTTGGATGTTTGTTGCTAGATACTTTTAGTACTAGGGAGAT
The DNA here is from genome assembly GCA_034641835.2 of Pinus albicaulis. NCBI lineage: Eukaryota > Viridiplantae > Streptophyta > Pinopsida > Pinales > Pinaceae > Pinus > Pinus albicaulis. The sequence goes on from CM076571.1 coordinate 815,748,613, forward strand.
CGGTCTTGTCCGCAAGACGGATTAATCCATACAACAAATTGGCGACTCCACTGGGGAAAGAACTTGTTGTTTTTGGTTCTCTTTTATTTTGATTTGAGGAAATGTTTTTCTTGGTTTTTGATTGATTGACATCCACCTGGGTAGCTTAGGTTTTCTCTATTTTTGAAAATTTTGAAATCCTTTAAGTTTTTCTCTAGTTTTTCCTGGGACCGCACTTTGCCTTGTTTTCACAGTGCGGGCAGTTTCGCACTTTTCCTATGTAAACAGTGCAGGACCGCACCTGTGATATCTTGGAGCCTGCGGACCCTGTCAAAGTTTTGAAAAACTTCAGATTTCTTTCTTTAGTTTATCTTGATTTTGATTGTCAGTTTTGTTTTCTGCCCAGATTGATGATTTTTTCTGTCAAAAGCTTTCTGTTAATAAATCTCAGCAGTATTGGTGTTTTGATGATTTTCTAGAAGTTTTGCGTTTTGGATTGCTTTTCACTTGGTCTTTGTAGCGATTTGAAGCATTTGACACTTTGAAGTACCTCAGATTACCTTGGTCTTTTTGGTCTTTTGCTGAATCTGACCTGATTGTGAAATCATTCTTTATTGAGAAATAGAGTTACCTGTTTCTTTGCAAATCTTCGAAAAGAAACTTTGTTATTGGTTTTTGAATTTCATTTTTAATAAAAACATAATTGAGTGTTTTCAATCTGTTTGTTATTCTGGATGAATAGATCCTTAGTTTGTTGAACAACTAAGTAAAAACATTCTTCAAAAAAAAATCTTAAAGCTTTTATTCATTTAGATTATTAAAGTTTGTAGTTTTGAGTGCTATTAAACTTTGTAGATCTCGAAATTAGTTTGTAGTCTTGAGTGCTTTTAAAATTTCTAGATTTCTTTTGAAGGAAAATTGTTTTGTAGCTTCGAGTTTTTGGAAAGTGAAAGGATTTTTGTTGTGAGCTTTGATAAATTGTTGGAAAAGACAAAAATAATTTCTTTCAATTGTTCTTTATGTTTAAAGAAGGAATTGTTTATTAAAAGAATTGCATTCTCTAACTTTTCCTTAATTAGAATTTCATTGAAAGAAAACAATCTGATTATCATTTTTAGATGCATTTTTAGTGTCTTTTGGAAATCGAGTCATTTCACACCATCAGAGTTTCATTTCCGCACCCATTGACTGTAGAAACAGCTCTTAAAAGTAACGCTTAATTAAAATTCATCTAGCAATCTTTTTATTTTCTAGGGCTCTTATCACCAACATAGCTTAGGCTAGTATCTTGGAGTAGGGAGTAGTTAACTCTCCAAGGTAGTAAAAACAAACAAGTAGAAAAATCTTGCGGTAGGAGATAAATCCAATTGTAATTTGTATAATCTGGGAAGCTTCTCTTAAAGAAGTCAATCACGAGATCATGTCCGAACCTTTGAGACAATCAATTATGTTTCATTGTGGAAGATAGAAGATTTTGTACGTATTACAAACGGTAAACCTCAGATTAACCATTTTCGAGGAGCCTGGGGTCACTTGTCGGTAAACCTCGGATTAACCATGTCGAGGAGCCCTCAAGGGGATTGAGCTTGCTACTCTGCCCTTGCACGTGAAATCAGATCGTAGACTGTTCCCCCAGTTATATTTGTTACTGTTGGTAACCTTAGTGTCCATTATCTTAATATTATTTCCTAAGGTGACGGTGAAGGAAAGATCTCACTGTACCTAGAGCAGACGTCGACTAGACTCACTTGGACTCTCTGGGGGGTTCTCTTCACACGAGATGGTTTTGTGAGGAAACTTGTGCCAGTCTGTTTCATTAAGCAGGTTGTCGGGGTAACTATTCCAACCGCCCTTTCTGTATTAAATTTCTACTAAGTTGGATTTCATCACCAACTAGTGTTTTTAGTACGGGAAGTTACTGTTTGTGTGTGGTTTGAACTCTTAGATTTTTAAGCGTGTGATTCAACTGTTTGTTTCTTTAGAGACTTTAGGTGTTTTCATTGAAATTTTCTTTGTTTGCATGTGATTAGTTAATATTTAATCGTGGCGGAATTGCCGAGACAATCCCGGAGACTACAAGGGAAACCCCCTGAATATTCACCAAGTCAGCTTGAAGGGCTTCGTGCTCTGGTATCATCCAGTAGTGGTAGGATTAGATCAACAGAAATTGGAAGTTCATCCATAGTTGTCCATCCTGATCATCAAATACCTACAACAGAATACATTCAAGAACCGATTTCAGTTTCTGAAGTTACTGGTAGTATTCCTGCTTCCAGTGAACTGGCTGACGAACCTGAAATCTCTGAACCTGAAACTGAACCTTCTGTTTTAGAAACATCCTCAGGATTTATTTCACCAACTTCTAGTGATCTTGGTTCACCTAGGGTAAGAAATATTGTCATTGACGATCTTCCAGCTGGTCTTATTTCCATTGAATAACTTACTAATCCAGACGAAGATATGTCTCTTCCCGACTCCCCTCAATCTTTAAATCTTAGGGAGCGTGAATCTATTTTCTACAGCCCTATTCGAACTAGTGCTTGGTATTTATCCTTAACAAACTTTTTAGAGAATCCGGGTCTTGCTTTTTCTCCACCTCGAGTTCCATTTCATCCTACACCCAGAGGTTACTATCCGCCATCCATTATGGCTGGAGAGTCATCCATGTTTTCCCAGACACCGGAATCATTTTTACACGGTGGTCCTTCTGTTCCTTCGAGATATCAGGCTCTGTCAGGTACTTTCTCCGGAGCAGCTCCTCAACCAATCGAACAAGTGTTGTCATCTGGTAATAGTGGTGTTAAAACTGAAACGTTGAATGCAGTGCAAATCTATATGATGTCTGGTAATGTTTCGAATCCTCAACCTCAAGGCAGTCAGTTACCGCCTGGGGGGCCAACACAGGGAAATCTGTTACCGCCTGGGGGGTAACCTTCAGGTAGTTAGTTGCCGCCTGGGGGGCAACCTTCAGGTAGTCAGTTACCGCCTGGGGGGCAACCTTCAGGAAGTCAGTTACCGCCTGGAGGGAAACCTCAAGGTAAATTTTTCCCAGGACAAACTATGGAATCATATTATTTTGGGGGACAACCCCAAGGACAGTACACACCTCAAGGGTATCAACCTTCAGGAAAGTATATGCCCCAAGGTCAACCCCAAACTCAATATGCTCCTCAGGGTCCTTATCAACCCCAGCTTCAGTACGTGCCTCAGGGTTATCAACCTCAAGGTCAGTACCCAATTCAAGGTTTCCAATAGCCTTCTGGTCAGCCATCCATTCAAGGAGCCAGAAATGTACCACTTACCTATCAACCCTACGTTCAACCAGGTTATGGTCCTTACGTTCAACCTTCTGCGGGACAATACCCCAGAATGAATATGGTGTGGGATTCGTCCCAGTATCAACAACCTATGCAGCCTAATGTGCAGTTGCCTTATCAACCTGGACAACCTTTAATTTCTGGTCCAACTCAGCAACCTGTCCAGCCTACTATCCAAACTCCTGCACCTGGTCCTGTTCAGCAGGCTGGTCCTAGTTCACCTAAGACTCCGCCTCAAACTGTTGCAACTGCTGCTACGCCTGTTCAACCTGTAACACCTGCTTCTGGAGTATCTATAACCCTGAGTTCGTCTATCCTTGCATCCGTGCAAATCCCTCAAGTCTCTGTACCCCAGTCAGGATTTTCGGTTCAGACTTTGGTTCAGATGCCTACGGGACAAGCCGGTACAAGTACAGTTGTCACAAGTCAACCGCAATTCACGTATCAACCGTACCAAGGACAGCCGCAATTCGGTCCCTATACACAAAATCCAAACTATCAGTATCAACCGTACCCTGGCTATACTTATCAACAGCCTCAACAACCCCAGTTTGGTACGATTAATCCTGGTTTTCTGGGAGGTTACACAATTCCTAATGCAAATCCGATTCCCAGCTATCCTGGGTATCCACCTCCTGGAACTACTTTGGCTACTCAAGGTTTTCGTGATCCTAACCGTCAATTACCATTTATAGCAACTTTAGACTTACCTGATTTGACACGCCTTACAAATGATCCAATTTTTTATTATCAGTATTGGCCGCCAATGCCACATAAGTTGCACAGTGATATACCAAAATTCGAAGGTAAGTCAGGAGAGGATCCATCAAATCACGTCATGACTTATCACCTCTGGTGTGCGTCTAATTCAATTATTGATGATTCAATTCGCTTACGTCTTTTCCAAAGAACTCTTATTGGTCTTGCAGCCAAATGGTACATCGAGTTACCACGAGGCTCGTTTCATAACTTTAGTCAGTTAGCAACTGCCTTCTTGACTCATTTTCAGTTGCCAGTCAGATACGAAAATGGCACGGAATTATTAACTTCGCTGAAACAATCCACGTCTACGTATATTTCTGATCATATCCATGAATGGCGACGTAGGAGACATTTGGTGAAAGTTTATATTCCGGATCAAATTTTGGCGGAATGGTTTGTTAAATCATTGTTACCCAAGATTACTGAAGATGTAGCTAAGGCTGGTGTTGTTACTGAAGAGCAAGTAATTTCTCAAGCTCAGTACCTTGACCTCGTTTATACGCAGTCGGGTACTTTACATGAAAAAATCCCAGACCTTCCAAAACAAGGTCAAATAGCTGCTGCTCCTTCAGGGTCTCATGCCGCTGACGGTATGATTGGTACAGTCAATACTAAAAGTAAGAAGAAATCTTCAAAGAATTCTTCTCCAATTATAACTTTACCTGATTCCCCGAAAGGAGAATCTTCCCCCGAAGTTTCTGCCGATATTCATGTTGTGGAGACATCTACAGCTAAATCTAAAAACGGTAATAAAAAGAAAGGGAAGAATAAAAACAAAAAGAATTCGAAAGAAAAAATTGATAAAAATGAATCCAATGACGAAAAACGTAAGCCACGTTATCCTTGCTACATTTGTGACGAAGATCATTTTACTAAGGAATTCCCACATCGAGCCGAGGTTGCAAATTTCGTCAAGGGTTCACAACCTGCTATCTTGAAGGATCCTTTTCTGACTCAAGATAGTAAGATGGTTGGTTCTACTTCGACTGCTTCAGAAGAGCCAATTTTGATGATGTCTCATGTAAGGATTGTGACGCGATCGAAAGATTATGGTACTGAGAATCCTGTTGATGATAAAGAAGCAGAATATTCTAATGCAAATAAATCAACTACACCTCCTCCTATTTCTGGTCCGCTACAGATTGAGAAACCAAATCCAGACTTAATAATCAAACTGCCTGCTAAAGGTGTTCTTCATAAATCAGCTTTCAATCCACATGCGAGAGCTGCTCAGAATTACAACATTGTTAAAGACTTAGCTATTTCTCCTTCTGCGATGTCGGCTTTGGAAGTGCTACAATCATGCCCAGCACAACGTAAATTGCTTTTGTCTGCCATAGGAGCTGTTGATATTTAGGATTCTAATCTTATAATCTTCGATCTAGAAAATAGTACACCTCGTCTACCTCATCAGATGGCTTTCTAGATACCAGTGTTCGTCAAAAATAGACCGATCTATCAAACTGTGATTGATGAGGGAGCTTCAATGTATATTATGTCGATTCAGTGTTGGAAATCACTTGGTTCTCCTACACTGAACCAATATCCGACGATTCTTAAGGCTTTTGATGGTCGAGTTTTCCACCCTTTTGGTATTTTCCAGGATTTACCCATAGGGGTCGAAGGTAAAGTTGTAGATCTAGATGTGGAAGTGGTTGATGCCCCTCTAGATTACAACCTTCTTCTGGGTCATAGTTGGTCTTATGCTATCACTGTTGTTGTTTCTTCGGTCTTTCGACTTATAAAATTTCCATATCAAGGAAGGATCGTTACAATAGATCAATTAACTTATTTTTCTTCCGACCCAGCCTCTACAGAAACAATCCAGCATGTTGGTAAAACGACTATCCCGTACAAGGATGTTGGAGTAGGTTTGATTAAAGATTCTGGTTTGCTAGGAACTTTTTCCATTCCTCCTCCTAACGTATCGCCTTTTGTTGCAACTATTCATATGATTTCGTCAGACTCTCTTATGTTTGATTATCCTTGGATCGTACCTTCCAAATCCGAGTTAGATTCAATTGATGGCATGATGCCTTTGAGTCCATTTGAACTTGCATATCAGGTTGTACAGTCATTTTCCTACCCCTCGTTAACCGAAATTGATCCAATGAATGGGATCCATGAAGAATCACTTTCTATATCTAGCTCAGCCACAACAACATTTTCTAAACCTGTTCATTCCGATGAGCAGATTCGTGAATTATTATATGTTGATGATTTACCATGGGAAGATCTACATCATCGATCTTCATTTTTACCTGAACTAGATCATTTTGAAGATAATTTCGCTTCAATCTTTACTGCTGAATACGTCAAGGAACCGCAGAATCCATTGAAAAATCCCGATTCTGAGTTAAATTTAGAAAATATTTCTCGAACGATTCCCATTGACATTTCAGTGAAACCTAGAATAATTGAAAACATTCATATAGGTGCTTCCTGTACTGAAGAAGAAATTAAAACTTATAAAGCCCTATTTCAAGAATTCCGTGATGTGTTTGCCTGGTCCTATGAAGAAATGCCAGGAATTGATCCGTCAATTGTCGTACATGAAATCAAGACTTACCCGGATGCCAAGCCTGTCCGTCAACGTCTACGTCAAATGCATCCTAGAAAAGCTGCTGCTATCAAAGCAGAGGTTGAAAAATTACTTCGTGCAGGTTTTATTTATCCGATTCCCTTAACGGATTGGGTATCAAATATTGTTCCTGTGACTAAAAAACAAGGAACGATACGAGTATGTATCGATTATAGGGATATTAATCGAGCTTGTCCTAAAGACAATTATCCAACTCCCTATATCGATCAAATAATCGATGATTGTGCCGGCAGTGAAATGTTTTCCTTTATGGATGGCTTTTCAGGGTATAATCAAATAAACATACTCCCTGCTGATCAACCAAAAACAACTTTTATTTGTCCATGGGGGACATTTTCTTACTGCAAACTACCCTTTGGATTGAAGAACGCTGGAGCAACTTTTCAACGGGCAATGTCTTATGCGTTTCATGACATTAAGCACATTGTGCAACCGTATCTCAATGATTTACCTGCTCATTCATCACACAGAGCTGACCATCTTACACATTTATGTGCTATATTTATGAGATGTCGGCATTATCGAATTTGGCTAAATCCACACAAATGTGTTTTTTGTGTTGAGTCGGGTCGTTTACTGGGATTTGTTGTCTCGAAAGTAGGTATTCGTGTCGATCCGTCGAAGGTCGAAGCTATTGTCAAGTTACCTCCTCCTTCGACTTTACACCAACTCCAAAGTTTGCAGGGGAAAGCAAACTTTTTACGTCGATTTATTCCTAACTACGTTGAGCTTACAAAAGGTTTTACCCGGTTGCTAAAATAGAACATTCAATTCTTTGGGGATGAGATCGTTGATCGATCTTTTGATGCACTTAAACACACGTTGACCCATGCACCGTTATTGCATCCTCCCAACTACAACCAGGATTACATTTTATATCTCACCACCTCTCATTCCACTATTGGAATGGTGTTAGTTCAAGAAGATGAATCTCATACTGAACATGTGATTTACTATCTTAGTCAAAATCTGTATCCGACTGAGATTAAGTACACACATGTGGAGAAATTGGCTCTGGCAGCTGTTCAAACTGTCCAACGATTTAGACATTACATATTGTTACGCAAAACTACGGTAATTTCTGATTGCAACCCTATGATGTACATTTTGACCAAACAGTTGCTAGGGGGAAAATATTCCAAATGGATAGTCATCCTGCAGGAATTCGACTTGGAATTTGAAAAATCCAAGGCGAAGAAATCCTTGGTTTTTGCGGAACTAATGTGTGATTTCCCCTCTACTGATACTGAAACTGTGGCAGAGCAACCCATTGCGGATGAATCTCTATTTCTTATCAGTACTCTTGATCCATGGTATGGAGATATTATTTTTTATCTCCAAACCCAATCTTTTCGGCCTGAAATCTCATGATCTCAGAGGCAGAAGATACATTTCCAATCCCAACAGTATAATATTATTGGTGACACACTTTATCGTCGTGGAGCGGATTCTGTTTTCCGACGCTGTCTTATTCATGAAGAAGCTGAAATGACTGCCATTCTAGAGCATGTGGCGGTCATATGTCTGGGTATGCCACAGCCCAAAAGATATTGCGCGCTGGTTATCTCTGGCCGTCATTATTCAAAGACTATATTTATGCAGTCTGGAAATGCCACAATTGTCAACTTTTTGATCGTAAGATGCACACGCCACCTGATCCTCTTCATCCCATAATTGCTATTGGTCCTTTCGCAAAATGAGGTATCGATTTTATTACATGTAACCCTCCCTCGGCCGGGGGGCATGCATATATTATCTTAGCGGTAGATTATTTTACTAAGTGGGCTGAGGCGATGCCTACATTTTCAGCTGGCGGCAAGACTGCTGCAACTTTCGTGTTTAATCACATAATTGCGAGGTTCGGTATTCCTCAAGCGATTATTACTGATCATGGAAGCCATTTTCGGAATGTCATGATGACTGAATTGATAGAACAGCTTGGCCTACGCCACGATAGTTCCACTCCGTATTATCCGCAAGCCAATGGTCTGGTCGAAGCCATAAATAAAGTTTTAGTCACTATGATCAAATGAATTATTGGTATTCACAAAACGAATTGGCATTCCATGTTATTTTCAGCACTTTGGGCATATCGAACCTCAGTCAAAACATCAACTGGTTTCACTCCCTTTCAACTCGTTTACGGTTTGGAAGCTGTGTTGCCGATTGAATGCAAAATTCCATCTTTGAAATTAGCCATAGAGTTACTCCCAGCTACGTCTGAAGAGGAGAAACATTTTTTGTACTTGGCTCAATTGGATGAAAATCGGAGAAACGCTGCAATAGCAAACGAGGCTCATGTCAAAAGAGTAAAAGCTCAGTATGATAGAAGTGTTACCCCTCGAAATTTTTCAAAAGGAGATCTAGTCTTAATTTATGATCAAGCAAACGATAAGCTAGGAGTTGGGAAATTCGTGCCCATGTGGCATGGTCCTTTCATTGTTAAGCGAAAGCTAGCAAAAGGGGCCTATGAGCTGATAGATTTTGATGGTATCCCTTTAGATAAACCTAGAAATGGGCTATATATGAAGCGATATTATGCTTGAACTTGGTATGGAGATCTTTTATTTTTTAGGTTAGATTTCTTTACTAATGGTGTGTCTTAGATTAGAAAGGTGTGCCTAGTTTAGAAGTGTGTTTTATCACTTTTTCTGCCTATCTGAGTTTTACTCTTGATATTGTAGATGTCGACGTCTCTTCAAACTTACATTGGTTTTGCTGATGGTGCTTGTCGTAGTACACGGAACATTTCTTCCACAGCTTGGGTTATCTATTCACCCTCTGACGAGTTAGTTTCCATGCATGGGGTAAGCCTTGGTCAAACAACGAATAACATTGCCGAATATAGTGCAGTGATTGAGTTATTATCTGAATCCATATCATTTGGGATTCGGAGTTTGATTGTGAGGTTGGATTCTGAACTTGTTGTATTACAACTTAACAGAGTTTATGCCATTAGAAATCCAGTGTTGTTACGGTTGTTTTTAAGAGTTCGTCTCTTGGAACGTGAATTTGACTACATTGAATATCAACATATTCCAAGACATTTAAATACATTAGCAGACACAGTTGCTTCTAGTATGATAAATCGACATTTACAGTGATCAAAACGGTAAAACAAATAGCATTCATAACATGTATACAGATAGCCGGTAACTAGTGATATATCATAGATAGAAGTGTTTTCAAAAAATATACATCGTCTTCGATCATAGGTTGGAAACACCTTATGATCGGTAAATGATAACACAAAAAGTCAAAAATATGAGTCTACAACACGATCATCCCATCACTGATGGTGATCACGATAAGAAACCACTGCCCGAGCCACCCTGCACAGGAACCTCCTAAAAGGTCCTGGAACACCAATCACGTATCTCTGCAATCTGAGTGGAATGTCATCTATGTTTGTCTCCGGAATGTCTAGAGTCAAACGCTCTAGATGATGCTCTAAATCAGTCAATATTTCTGTTGATTGGCCTGCTGGAGCTGGTGCGGCTGCAACTGGTTGTTTTCTTTCATAGGGTTGGAGATGGGCTGGTCGTTGTGGGCCCACATCTGTATTCAACAAACTTTTGGTTATTAATTTTCAAGACGATTTAAAATTATAAAAAAAAAAAAAAAAAAAAAAATTTAAAAATTAGAATTCATTGAAAATGATTTTACCTGAGTCATCCCACTGTTCCCCTGTTGGGAAATTCATCTCCCAGTCACCGCGGAAATCTATCCCGGCATACGGAAAGTCCTCAATGACAAAAAGTTGGCGATCCAACCAACGGAAATATGAAGAAGGAAATCGAACAATCTCAGCACCCTCAATACCATGACGGGCCATCAGTGCGGACCAACGAACCATCCTTGGTTCTCTAAGTCGACCGGCATCAACAGGGATACTCTATGGAGCTAGCATAGGAATCCTCTCTAGAGCAAAGGAAACGACAATGGATCCATATCCAAAATTATTTAGTTTCCCATTTTTTTCTCTAGTTAGTTGGCCTTTTATATTAGCCAACACCGCGTCACACCAGTTGAAAATGGTGCCACGAAAACAGTCCAAAGAAATGCGCATCTGAGAACCGGTAGCTACATGCAATGCTGCACTCCCACACAGCCTGGTAACAGTAAATGCAATAACTTTCAGCTCGGGATGGATGATAGTTTTTATATTAATCCGTTTGTCCCTGGGGTCTACTTCATCATTACAGAATTCTTGCTGAAGACTAGCGACAGTCTGGCCACTTGGCCTAGTCCCAAATAAGGAAAGTTGTTCACCCCTTTTTGACAAACCAGTCAAAAAATAATTGTCCTCCAGCTCGATTTCGAGCCGGTGGCTGCCAATAATGAAACACTGGTCCTGCACGTTCCACCTGTTTACCAGCCATGTCAGGAGTTCTACCTGTGCTCTCATGCCTTGGATGGCCCAGAATTTATATATACCGCATGCTCTTAATTCTTGCATTGTGGGAAAATGGAGCATTGTGGCATCATCCACATCCTCGTGTTCACGTTCTCTCCAAATCAACATCTTGTTAATCCTACAATACATAAAAAGATAGATTAGAACAATCTAATTTGAAAAATTTTGGGCGGCAAAAGAGAAATTTGGGTTTTAAATTTAAAATGCGCGGGGACCGCACTTTACCCTTGTAAACAGTGCATAGGAATGCACGCAGTCTGTGAGGAAAGTGCGGACCCATGACTTTTTTCTTTGTAGGAAAAAGTCGGGGTCCGCAGGTACCATGCATGTCACCTGCGGACCCTCGCAGGCGATTTTCAAACCATATTTTTCCCTTAAAAATAAAATTTAAAGCCTAAAAACGAATTGTAAACAGATGAAATGCAAGATTAAGAGGTCGTGGATTACCTGGGACTGACGGTTCTCGATTTCAACGGATGGATTTTCCAGAATCTTCACAAGAACTTTTTTACCCAAAAGCTTCTACTTTTCACTCTGAACTTGAACGGTAAAAATGAAGTTGAAAAAGTCCTTTTTATAAGTTTTTTCGAATAGATGAATTTTTAATTTATTTATTTTTTACTTTAAAAAGGGTATTTTTGAAGCATTTTTACTCATCTTAAACAGGTATGTGTAATGTTTCAAGTTTTTGTGCAGAAATTGGATTTTTTAGGAGAATTGATCATTTTTCAACAAAGAGCATACTTTTATCACTTTTTCGGACTCTTTCAAAAATTCACGAAAAAGCGAAACATTGGAGTCCTCTTTTAAGCCCTTTTCAGACTCTCTAAATATGAAAAGATCGCCGAGTACTTGATCGTTCGAACTCGTTAAAGTAAATGAATGATCGTCCCTTCAGTATAAGTTTACCCCTTTTACGGACTGAAATGGACTATTTACGAAAAAGGTATACGTTGACTAATCACGGTCAATAGAGTTCTCTCCCGCATTATTTTATCCTTTTTCAGGCCTGAGAGACTAAATTTACGAAAAATTACACCCGTGGAGTTTTCTTAAGTTTTTTCTTCTGACTCCCTAAAAATAAAAAACATCGAGTTTCTCCTATACTGGACTCGTTAAAATTTAACAGTAAAGGACCTGTTTAATTTTCAACAGGAACGAACCACTCCTTGGGGTTCGAATCTTAAACTAAGTTGGACTCGTTCGAAGGATGAGCTTATAAACAAGCAAATGTTATCCTCCTCAAGCTTGTAAAAAATAAAGAGGTACTTGCCAGAAATGGTGGGGGAAAAGAGAGGAAAATGGGCTTGTTTGTTGTATTTTGATTCTTCAAAAATTCAGTCAACCACTCTTGAGCACGACACTTTCATTCACCTGGGTTGGGAAATCCTTTGCCTAACAGTTAATCAAACCTCATTGAAAGTTCATCCAGTTTCTTGGCATTAGCTTTGGGTCAATTATCGCCAAGCCATCTGCAGTGTCGTTATGTGTTCAAGAGAACAGTTCAAACAAACCATTCATCTGCAAAATATCTGTCATCCATTTTGACCATCCCTGAGTCAGTCCTTGCTGATATATTTTCAAAACTTGATCTATGATTTCGTGTTGTGGGCTTTCCTACGACGGATCACTTTCTATCGACGACAACTCATTATCTAGGAAGTTGATCCAGAAATCGTCAGTACCTTGAAATCTGCATGCCTCAATGGCAGGTTTCTCGCCTTCGATGACAGGTTGCATCATTGACCTTCGATCGAATGATTCCGTGACATGTTCGACTTCAACTCATTCATTCACATTTCATGGATTGTACTGAGTACTTTGAGATCCATTGACATTACTGGTGGTTACTCTCACACTTGTTAACAGTTTACATCATTGACTGGTAATCAAGTGGTTTCTACCATGTTCGACTTCGACACATTCATTCACATGGATAGAATCGTACTAGTTTGAGATGCGGAAATCAAGACCCTAGATCTAGTTTCTACCATCCAGGTTGCGAGGAATTTTGTTATCATTTATACAGTGGAATATTTATAAACAGATGGCTGCATCCATACTGTGTCTACACATGTCTATACTGTGATGTACTCAAAATCATTCCTGTATCAGAACAGTTTGAATTAGTTTCTAGTTAGTTTTGATCTGAGTATGGGAATGCCTACCTCAACGATGATATATATATATTTTGCATTGAATGTTTTTACAGGTTCCGACTGGGGTGTCCACAGGATGATCCTTGAAATGATAAAGTACTGCACTCTTCATATATGACAGACTTCAACTTCATCTATTCTAGACTTTGCACTTTAGGGGGCAATCTGTTACACTGAAAATTGTCATCCTGACATTCTGCTATGTGTATGAGCTCATTATCACTCATACTTCCTCATTTGCAAGTCTAACACATCATTTCCTCATGTCAAGCCTTGAAAATCATAGAAATGTTCCTAAAAATCTCCTAAACTTTGGTGTTGCACTTTCTCTCTATCTTGCCTGCGGTCCCGCATCTAATGTTCAACTCTCTTGCATACCTGAATGCACTTTATCTATGTTAAAGGTGCAGACCCCTGTAAGATAAAAAAGGCACAAGTAAATTCCAAAAATCTCAATTAAAGTAAATTCTGGAAGCTTCTAGAATGGATTTTGTGGTGGCAGAACCACTCTTGTGAGGTGCATGAATCCCTTACCTTATGGAGCTAACCCCTTGATGTGAGGAGCTTATCCCTTTGAAGGAGGATTCTATCCCTTCATACTTGGAACAGAAAACCTCCTCTTTTCCACTATAAAAAGAGGCATTGGGTAGCCTCAAAGAAAGTTCAAGCTTTTAGAATATTTGAAGTTAAGTGTTGTTGAGATTTAGACTCAGTTAACTAAGACTTTTGTGAGGAGAGATTGCATACCTCTATTTTTCTTGGTTGGAGGAGTGCAGAGCTTATCAAAGTAAAGGAGACTCCTGCTTCAGACCCCGGAAAGTCCTGTGCAACATCAAGGCTCAGGTTGTAAGGATTTTCTTCTTTTGAAATTAATACAAATATACTCATTTTTCTCAATAAGCTTTCAATCAATAGTTTATTTCATAGATTCCTTGATCACTATGATAAGCATGGTTTATGATGATTTCTATACAGGTGCTATGTAATATTTTTCTTGTTTGTGACTGCAGGTTTATGAGGAAAACTCCTTCAAGCGCGCGAGGGACAACAACGACTTCAAACAAGCACTGGACAAACGGTAAGTCCTTAACACCTCTATAGAGCTTTTCGTAGATCGTATATGCTTAGAGAAAGATTAGTCTATTTGGCTGTTTGTTGCTAGATACTTTTAGTACTAGGGAGATCGGTCTTGTCCACAAGATGGATTAATCCTCAAAGATGTGTGCATATGAAAAAGTTAAAAATTCCACATCCAACAAGTACCCATTATGCATACGTCTGAGAAGACCCACATTGATAAAAATTGCGTATACATTAAAAAAGTGTTTTCAATCATGTTTTTTCATGTATTTCTCATTTTTCGTGTAGCAAGGTCCATTGAAAGTATGCAACATGGGTACTATGTGGATGAGGAATTAAATTTTTCATCCAACAAGCACTACCACTCAAAATTTTATATATTTGTTGAAGGAGGCATACCCATACTCAACACATAAGATAACCTTACATGTACAATGATCAAAAGACATGTCCACTGACGAAAAATGGTGGAGCCATGACTAGATGACTATTTGTATGATCATATCCATCATCCAACGTGATCCTGTATTAATCCCAAAATCACAGCATGGATGGATGAAAATAGATCTGGGGTCTTCCATCTTGTTCACACGGTCCTCTAATGTATGAGTTCAACCATGTGAATCAATGAGCTGGAGTCGAACATGTTAGACACCATATGATTAACAACCAATGATGTGTCGTTAGAATACACGAGAGAAACCACCAATGATGTTAATGGCTCTCAAGGTATTGCAGTACAATTTTTATGGTGTGAATAAATTAATTGAAGTCAAACACCACAAAAAAATTTCGATTAAAGGCCATTGATGTAAACATGTTGCCAAGAGTGAGGAAAATTTCTAGTGACGTATGCAAGCACCAAGGTACCGAAGTGTTGTTTCTAAGTCAACTTTTTGGATAATGAGTTGACGTCGACAAGAAGTGACCCGACGCAGGAGGTCCTTGATCTATGATCTAGGTAAAATTTCAAGGATGGGAAATTATCTTGAAGTTTAAAAATATTGGCGAATCTCACTAGTCCCCAATATGCAAACTATAAAATGTTTATTGATATATTTGTAAAATTATTAAAATTTATAATAATTTTATATATAGTCTCTATATAATTAATGTTGGCAATTTTTAAGGTAAAATAATTTTATATTGTAAAATTTGGGTGAATCATTTAAAAAAATGGAAATTCGCAAATATTTTTTTTGGAAAAATCATAGAAAATTAGCCCACCTGCAAATATTAGCCCCTAAAATTTTTCATGGATGTATCCCCCATCAATGAGAAAAAAAATGTATCATGATTTGAGATAGAATGATATGAAACGAAACTGGATCAGGAACGACAGACATGGAATGAAAGGCTTCAGATTATTGTAGCAGATATAACTAAATGACTTACCTTGAACACAACGACAACACTAAATGGAGTTGGAGGCATTGACCCAAAACCGAAAATGGAGGTTTTGAAAATGGTATGATGAACCAAAAGACAAGCATATTTTGCAACCCAAAAACCATGGAGATAAAGTGTAAGAGTGTCATGTTCAAGAGCGACTCGCTGCCATTGATAAGTGGAGTACCCTATTTTCCCAATTTCCCCAATGATACTAGTCAGTACCTCTTTATTTTTTAACAATCTTGAGGAGGATAAAATATTCTTGATCTGTAAGTTAATCCTTCAGAAGAATCCCTCTGAGTATGTTTAACGAACCCTAAGAAAGAGTGGTTAGGTCTCGTCATGCTTGAAAAGTCCATAGTTGTTTGACTTTTTAATGAGCCCATCGAAGGTAAAACTCAACATAGTTTTCATGTTTAGAGGGTTTTAAAAAGAGGAAAAAAAGAAAAATCCATATGTTTATTTTCATAGATAGTCCCCTAAGTCCGAAAAGGCTGAAAACTATACCCAAGAGAACCTCTTAGCCATGTTCAACTAAGGTATTCATTTTTCATAAATAGTCTACCTCAGTCAAAAAAAAATTAAACTTATATAGAGTATACATCTTTACATTTACTTTAACGAGTTCGAAAATACAAGTGCTCAGAAATATTTTCATATTTTTGGAGTCTAAAAAGAGCTGAAAGAGGAATCCATGGGGTTCCTTTTTTGTGAATTTATGGTGCCTAAAAAAGTGATAAACATATACTCCTAAGTTAAAACGATTTGTTAAAACACTAAAAAAAATGTTAAACAATTGTTGACATGCTCAAAACACCACAAAAGGATTAAAAATTACTCATTTCATGGTAAAAATGAATCATTATTAGGTAAAAACATTTAAATATGATAAAATAATGAGATCTACCTTTAACAATGAGATCTATGAGTAGTTTTTTCCCTCAATATGCTGCAGATGATTGCAGCCAATCCGGTGGATCATTTCAAGCACCATCACTTCCAGGTAGGATTTGAAACCTTTCTCTTTCATTTCATGGTTTAATTTTGTAATTTCATGCAACTTTTGTGGAGTTTTTATGGCCCTGGGGTTTGAAAAAATCACCCTTGGACCAACAGAGGCTCCTAAAGTCAAAAGGAGCATTACATCTAGGTGAAAATGTACTGCAAGGAGGGTTGCAATCCACTATCTTCCCTTATAGGGAAGCATTGGGCGCAAATCCCAAGTTTGATTAAGTATTTACCTTCAAAATTTGTTAAACATTTTTCATGAAAATGATCTTAATGAGTCTCTTGTTGATGTTTCATGTCTTGATTAGAGAAAAATGGCCTTTGTCTGGAGAGAAATAAAACATGAAGAAAAAGACTTGAGTGCAAAAAATAATCTCATGACCATTCAAGCACTTAAAAACTTTGGATTGTAGAAATTTTTTTGGTTACCTGGTATGAGGAAGCAGGTGGAACTACTAGAGTTCCTTGTTCGTTTATGGGACATGCAAGCACATGAATTTAGGTTAGGGGGAAATTTTCTTGAGATAAAAGTGGAGGACATAAATGTTCTAACAATTCTATCCATGAGAGGTGCCCCCATCTCTCTCCAAGGAAGGAAAAGGGGTGAAGAAATAGTGAAAGACTATATTTACGCTCATTGCAGACCTCAAGGACATCCAACTAGGGATGGAAATATTAGTATTACATATTTGTATCATTTCTAGATTGGCTGGTAGTGAAACACTTCATGTAGCTATAATTATCATAAATGAAGTATGGTTTAGAGCATTTGGAGCCAACATTTTTCAACTGGAGCAAGGAGGTGTTAGTTAATATGAAAGAACATATGTCTAAAGCAAGGGAGGGAAAACTAGATTTTTTTTTCTATGGTTCAATCTTGATATCCTTTTCCCTAGAGTGAATTCCATTATTACAGCCTCATCATATCACCCCCAAGCCTATTGATCCAAGGGTTCCACTGATGAGGAGGTGGATAGATCTTATGTCCCACCATGTAGGTCCTTCGGCAATTATATTATCACTAGCCATTTTTAGGTGGTTGAATAGATAGTTCATTATGATAGATGACTATTCATACGCAGGGGTGGATTTCATGACAACCTCGAGCTTGTGCTTCTTGAGGGTGAGCAATGGGGTGTTATGGGTAAAGATATTTTAACCATTTAAGTTTTTTCAAGTTTTACAATTTTTTGTGTTTTTGATGTTTTCGAGACTAAAATATTGATTTATCCATGAATATGTGGGGCCCATTCGACCCAAAGGTGCTTCATATCTCCATGATGTGGGATATCCACAGCAGACAATAGCACCAATACATGTTGATGCAATAGGACAAGATGCATTAAAGGATCTCAATGTAGCCAAGACCCTAGCAGAGGGGGAATGCCACATGGAGGGGTTGACACATGAGATAGATGAGACAAAGGTTTACCATATTGTAGGTCTTAAACATGTACAAAAATTACCTGCAAATGAATTCTTAAAAATAGAAAATAAACAATGACAAGAATATAAACATGAAACACATATACATAGATATTCTCCCATGGATCCAAAAATCAAGACTACCAAATTGATTTTTCATTATATTCCTTTTATTGTTACAACATATATATACATGTAGAACCATTCATAAACCCCAATCCATTAACCCTATATTAACATAACCATAGTTCCCTTGGCCGTATCTACAAAATTCCATGGAAAGAAAACCATCATACCCAAAACCATGTGAAAAATCCATGCAAAATGATAAGTAGGCCTGCCCACCTAATATAGGGTCCACAAAAAAATTCCCGGAGCACTATCCTGAACCTCGTGTAGGGGGGATACCTTCCCCCTACAAACCCCCCGACAATGGGGGTTGCACCCGATGCAACAAAGGGGCTAATTGTGGAAAGAATATAACACACACCCAACATTCTTATGTTTCTTTAGCGATACATTGTTGGAGTGCCTAACTGTATTGGTCGGTTACTGTGCAAGATAGCTCATGCAGTGGCATGTTTTCATGAGCACTGGGATTAGTTTATTGGATTTTTTAGGCATATTTGAATATAGTTTTGATATAGGTCGTGTGGTCGTATGTGTATCGGGCACAAATTTTGTAAAATAAAAATTGATATATCTATCTTCATTGTTTCCATGTTCCTAATGTTTCTTTCAATGGATGTGATGTGCATTGAAACTTATTTACATTTGTCGTAAATTTATATCTAAAACATGAATAGCTAACACATCTTCTAGTGTATTTATATTTCTAGAAATATGTTGATATTGGAAAAAATATATTTCTATGAGGAAAACCCTTAATATCATGTGAAGGATGGTGGGACTTCTAACTCAATAGACATTAGATAATTATAGTACCACAAGCCGTGATTAAAGTCTAATGACTAGATAGTGGATACCATATGAAATAGCATCATACAATAGCTTGACCATTGCACTATACTCAGTGATTTTGTTGGTAGATTGACCAATACAAATCCCTCGTAGTACTAACTTGTCATTTGGAGTGAATATATCCCACACTACGGAGGATGTATTCTGAGTACTACGACTAGCACTATCATCATAACCGACATATGGTTAAAGGGATGTTGACTTTTCCAAACCAAATGTAAACGAGATCAATAGAAACCATATCAAACTCTAAAGAGACATACTGCAAACACACTCAACAAACCTATATATAGTATGTACACATTTTACTATGCATGAGATCAAGCATAGCATTTCCTAAGGTACAAACCATTCCTAGGTAGCGCCAATGGGATTTTTTCAAAATCGGCTAACTCATATGTCGCTTCAGCAAGAACACACTTGAAAATATATGGGCCTAGCCACATTGGTTGGAACTTCCCTGATCCTAATTTGTCAGACCCTTGGTAATATATAAGGAAAATTTCTCCTTCTGATAATACACGAGGCTTGACACTTTTCTCATATTGTGCCTTGACACTTTTCTTATAGGCTTCATTGGCCATGGAAGAATCTCACCAAGTCTCATATAAACGGGTCAGATGTAAGAGACATTCCTCTTCTACAGAAGTGGCAGGAAGAATTTCTATAGCTGGTTTCAATGATGGAATCTCACATTTGATTGGGAGGATTTATTCCAGACCATAAACTATTTGTAAATGAGTAAATCCAGTTGTAATCCTAACAGTGGTTTTGTATGCTCACAAGGAAACATAAAGAAGAAAATTCTAGTCTGATTTATGGACTTTGATCATATGCTGAAGAATCATTTTGATAAATTTGTTAATGGCCTCAACCTACCCGTTAGGTTGAGGGTAGTAGGTAGTGGAACTTTCATGAAAAATTCCCAACTTGGTATTAAGTTCGGTCATCATGCGATTGTGAAAGTGTTTCCCATAATTTGTGACTATGGCTTGTGAAACACCAAATCCTGCAATGACATGATTAAAGAAAAAATATGCAATTGCTTTTCTAGTATTTCGAATGTAGGCATCACCTCAGCCCATTTAGTAAAATAATATACTGCTACAATGATATAGCCATGCCCCTTAGCTGAGTGAGGCTTACATGTCATGAAATCGATAGCCCATTTTGGAAAAGGACCTACGACAATAACATGATGTAATGGAGCTGGTGGAGCACGGGACTTACAATCATAAATATGGCATGCGTGACACTTTTGGACAATGAGAATACAATCGCGAAATATGGTGGGCCAAAAGTAAGCAACACGTAGGATAGTCTATGCATTGTCATATCCAAAAAAATGGTTGCCACCTGCCCCCGAGAGGATTTCATTGAGGAATTTATCAACCTCTTCATGTTTGAGGCACCTTCGAAAAACTATCTCAATACCACGATGATAAAGGGTGTCATCAATGATGATGTAACTCTTGGCTTGGTATCGAATGCATTGTTGCTCAGAGTGAGAGGTATCAAACTGGAGATTCTGGGTCTAGAGATATATAAGAATGTATACATACCATGGTTCAAATGATGATATCAAAAACAATGACTCATCTAGGATAGAATCCTCAGACGCCGATTTAGAATCAACAGAGGGAAGGTCGTATATTAGCTAAGAAAAAACTAAGGATTTATTTGACTTGGATTTGATGAACTCCAAATTGAAATCCTACAGGATAATGACCCATTTAGAGTATTCCCCACCCCCCCAAAAAAAATTGACGTGACAAAATATATGTCATAGGGTTGCAATTAGAAACAATTGTATTTTTCCAAAGCAAGATATAATGACGAAACCTTTGGAAGACTTGAACAACCATCAAAGATAAATTTTCCATGTGGGTATACTTGATCATGATCTCATTTGATTCTGACTCAAATAATAGATGGGATATTCAATCCCTAGGTCATCTTCCTAGACCAATACCATTGCTATAGTAGTAATGGTAGTAGCAAGATGCTTGTTGAGCCTCAAGACTGTCTTTATTTTGACATCTATTTCATCACTTCTCCTTTCTTTTTGACAAAATTCACAAAACCAATCAGTGTTAATTGATGTATTTTCACAATGAAAAGGAATTTAAATGATCTCTCTTTTATATTCTAATTTTCCTTATTATTTGAATAAATTTTATTTAGCTACAAAATTCTTGCAATTCTGTAGCTAATATTTGTTTCTACAACTAGCAACATTGTTTGACAGGTTCCAAAGATGAAGGAGAAGAGTGAAGCATATGGGTAGTTTTGAAATAATCATACATGGATTTTGTCCTACTTACCTATCCAAAATTGAGATAAATCACACCTAAGATCACGGTCAAAGGATTAGTCAAATGGAAGGTCGACACAGCGGACGAGAAGTTGGAAGCCTCACGATTTTCTCTCCACATAGAAAATCGTGAAGGCTACGAAGATCAACAATCTTGTTTGGGATTATACTTCTCAGTTTTGTTAGTGTCTTTAGGCAAGATCATCTCAAAACAATTGATTTTAATTTATTATAAATACCGGGTCGTTTTGAATTGGAAATAGGTTCAATTTCTGTAATATTGCTACACAGCGAAACTCTGTTTTATTAATGCAAGGAGAAGTCAAAGTTCAAGACCATTAATGCGTGATTATTCTTACATTTCAAGCTGATTCTGTTGTAGTGGGCCCTTGCTCGAAAAAACATTTCATAGCATAGTCTCTATTGATTTATAGTTCAAGTTTTCATTATTGCGTAGATTAATTTTTTAGTTTTTCACTAGTGGAATGTTAAGTCTTCATAAATTGAATGTTCTGTTTTTCGCATAAGTTTAATGACTTAACGTTTCGATTTCCTAAATTATTTTGATGCCACAATCGTGTTTCTATCATTGTTTTACATTTTTTTACACATTCAACATACATCCCATATCAAACAAGAATTTTTACCTTTGCGCATAGGCAGAATACTCTGTTTTTCATTCATAGTCCAAGTAGCCTTTTCAATTTCCATAGCACAGTCATTTAGATAGGATTTTTAGAGGTTTAATATTTTCATTTTCATTTCAAGTAGTGAATATAATTAGAGATTAGTTTAATACTCTATTTTTCGTAGGACTAATGTGATAATTTTTCATTTGATAAGTAGAGAAAAGCGTTCAATTACATGTTAGGATTTTATCGTAGTTTATATTGATACTGTTATCAAAAAATCAGACTTGATAGGCTTCCAATCAAATCAATCTCATGTAACTGTTTCAAACCAATCCTTTGATTGAGGCTTAGCCTCCTCAACCTGAGAGGGCTCTCTCAAGGGTTAATGATTTTTGATAGAAATATAGATGGCTAACTCTATGTGGGGTAATAAGCAGATAAATGATATATATTGGTTGTAAATCACATTAGCAAGTGAAAATTGGGCTTATGGAGTCCAAATAGTTTCAGTAAAACCAAAAAATCTACTTAGCATGGAATTCAAGGCATATCAGAGTTCTATTCAAGAGATATACATGTGAAACTATAAAACACACAGTTAGTCAGAGCATCTAAAATGAATTCTGAGTAACATAAGTAAATACCACTGCAATATGATAGTAAAAAGATGTAATTAGAACAATAACACACTAGAACTCTTTATGAATCTCAATTTGGCTAAGTAGACATCTCTGTATTAAGCTGAAAACCAGTCACTTACAATAAACACAGTCTTTTGCTAAAAATTTCCAACCCATGCATATTCGACTTCTTGATCTTTTATAGATCATTTAAAACATAATATAACCTTATCTATAGCTAGGTACATCGAACTCCTGACCTTTGACACCTTGCCTAACCATATGAAAAGGTATTTATTACAAAAAGACAGCTGCAAATCTAATAAACAATCCTATTACAAATAGGATTCAAACTCCTTATCTCTATTCATAACAACCTTATCTAAACTAAATTACATCAATTTCCAGGTTTATTTACATATGTTTGAATCCAAATGATAAGCTTCAACACTTTATGACCATAACACTAATCTCCATCACAGTAGGAAATTGTCCCTTGTTTTCTAGCCTCTAGGCATAGGATCCTTTGTATGCTCGAGACACTCTGACCATCATGAAGCCATCACTTCAAGGTTATTTTATGTTAGAAACTGAAGTAACTTCTGCCCAAAAGCCTCCCTAAGTACCAGGTGTCCAAAACCATCATCAACTTGTTCAAATTAACTGAAACAGATGTGTGCTACGAAAACAACACAGTTTTGTAGCGCTTTTCGTAGCATAGCATTTTTACCTTTTAACCTTCAAAATTTTAGTTTCTTTCCTCCAGGATTATCTTCATTATCATTTAACACAACTCCCAAAGAAATTTCAGGTCATAATTCACACTTTTTCCGTTGAAAAATCTATGAGAAAGAGTGAAAAAAGTCGCTACAGCAGTTTCATAGTGCTTTTCACTCTTTTTACACTGTTTGTGCTATGAAACTACTGAGTGAGTAGTTTTATCCATATTTTTTCAAAATGAAAACCAAAAATTTTTCAAAACTCAAAATACCATTGGTTTCATCAAATCAAAAATTCATATGAACTGAAAACACAGTTTTCATGAGGTTTCTTCTTAATTTTTACTTGATTTAGCTTTTGACTTTTTAATGATTGTCATTTTGCACATTTGTTTTTTAGCTTATCCTGAGTCAATTTCAATTGCTTCTCCAAGTCCTCCACTTGATCTCTAAGTCTTCTATTACTAGCTCTCAAGTGAGTATTGATTACTCTGACAAATTTAGCTTCCTTGATAGCTGGAACTGTCCATTTGAAAAACTATTATGGACTGCTTGGAATTTCAGACCTAGAACCAGTTTGACCTTCCCATAGTGCCTTCACTCTTTTGAACTCTATTTTCTCAATACTGTGCTTTCTGGCCCTCTTTCTCATCATAGAAATCTCTTGGTTTGCTAACTTCAATTTCTCCTCAAGAAGTTGATACTTTTTCATTTCTTCTTTTCCTTTCATTGTTTTGCTAGCTACATGCTCCACTGTTGGTGATGAGAGATCAACCACTTCTTCAGGGAATTTATTTATTTCAATAGTTTCTTGGACCTCCTTGCTGCCTTCCTTAAGCTTCTTAGCATGCCTAGTTAAAGGTTTCCTTGCTTGAAAGATAAAGGCTGCATTTTCACCCTCAAATTCAAGTTCCTTTACTGACTTAGCCTTTTTCTGTTTGTGTTCATCTACTCCAATGAAATCAGCTTGCATGATGGATGTATCTTCTATATCAATTGCATGAATGATTTCATCTAAATTTCCCTTAATTACTGGGCTATCTTCTGAAACTGAAACAATTGTCTTTCCCTTTAATGTCACTGCTTGGCTTCTTGTCACTCTTTTGATTTCCTGCTTGCTGGCAACTTGTTTCTGTTTTTCCTCTTTAACACTCCTTGTCCTTTGTTTTGTAGGTAATGGAGTTGGTGCAACAAGCACTTGTTTCCACTCTTTCCTTTTCTCAACTTTTTTCCTTGGTTTCAATTTTACAAACCTCTTTGATTTTTCAACCATGGGCTAACTAGACTCTGCTACTGGTGGTGAAGGAGTTCCTTTAGTTTTAGGGTTTCTAGCTGGGTTAGGGTTTCCAGCTCAAAACCATTCATAAACAAAAAGGAAGACCAATCCCTGCTTATTTTCTAAAGCTCATTCAAAACCAATAACTTCATCAAACCATGGTGAAACAAAGATGTTTCACAACCATCAGATTTGGCTTGTACTTTATCAGCCATTTTGGCAAGGCTCCTATGTAAATAAAAGGGAAAATCGAGTGAAATCATACATGTGAAATGTAGAAGAATTTTGAAATGATATGTGTAAACCTTATGGTATCTGCCTTCACATGTAAAGTATCTTTGAATGTTGAACAATAGCTTTGCATAGGTGTCTTTAATGCAGCTTCTAGGTATTTCATTATTGAGGTCCATGTCTGCATACTCAGGTTTCATGAATTCTTTGCATGGTTCCATATCAAATTTAAAACCTTTAAACCAAGTTTCTTGCCCCCTTGGTATTTCTGTCATAGAAGCAATTATCTCAGGTGTAATTGGCACATTTAACATCACAACTTTGGTAGTTGTTCCATTGAAGTGCAAGGAAAATTCTTTAAACACCTGTGTGTGGCAACCCTGTAGCTTTTCACAAAACCGAAGACAACCTACTTTGCTAAAAGCCTCCATCACTATTTGGTCTTCAATTATGGCCTTCATATTTTCAGGCTCATAACTTAAGCAATGTCCCCCTCTGTGGAATTTTTTTTCTTCTGCCATACTTCTTAGAAAAACCTGTCAGATTCACTTGAATCTATGAAACAACCTCGCTTGATTAGGATATGAACAACCTCGCTTGAGTATATGGAACAACCTCGCTTGATTAGGATGAAGATAACCTTTGTATAGAACAACCACAGGTTTAGCTTTACCAATTCAAAGCTCAAAAACTCGTATGGAGGCAAATGAAATGAGAATTACCAAATTAGGCAAGATTTTGAATTTGAAATGTCATCTCATACCACTAACCTATCATTTCCCAATGGACTCTGACAAATTTCAGCTTAATTGACAAGACGGTTAAGAAACTGCACTTTCGTAGTGCCCACAGTGTATTTTTCCCAGTTTTCACTATGAAACTATTAGCGCTTTCGAAGCACAAATCCACTTTTTTAAACTAACGGTGCTACGAAAACGTGGATTCTTAGCTAATTGCACATTTTTAACCCGAAACGTTATGGAATGACTCCTAAATGGAAAATATGAATATTTGACCATGGTTGGACCCTTTAAAGACTTTATTTGTACTTAATGATGACCTTTGGAGGTTTAACGGTTGTTTGGACTGTAACTTTCGAGTATGTCGGTATCCAAAAATTTAGATCTAGTGGAGATGGGTCAATAGATGTCTCTTCGTAAATCTTGGATGGGAGATGAGCGAGAAAACTCTTAGGGTTTCAGGCTTCGGCCTTCCATCTAACCTCAATGACAGGACACTGCACGTGATGACAGGCATACACCTGTACTTGAACCTGAAGAAACACCTGGGCACTTTGATGCATTTCTCAAGGTGTCTGCAATGTGGCTGTTAATCCTCCCTTTGATTACCGGATGCAGAATGAGGTTTAGTGTTAACTTCCGTTACAATTTCCCGCGATGGTGTTCAAAGTTTAGGGTTTCTGAATTGGAGCGGGGTTTTCGTTTTCATCTTGTTGGATTAAGAAGCGTTGGTCACCTCAGAAATGGGTTTTGAGAGTGAGTATGTTGACGTTGAACCAGTGCCCAAAGATCTTCTTACCTGCTGGGGGCATGATGTCTCTGAGAAAAACTTAGAGCTCTTCTTCCCAAACAATGTTGACAATCTGCAAGCTCTTGGTGAGGTGGTGGGGGTTGGCGGCCTTTCGAATGGAGCAGCCTTGCTTGAGGAGATGCTCCAGAGTACTTGGAGTGGTTGTTGGAAGAGTGGGATCCTCCCGGGTCCCGAACAAGCACAAAACAATCATTTTGAAGGAAGGGGAGGCCTGCATCAGCAGGATTTTCATCACAATTCACCGAATACAGCATCAGGTACTCCATTGTTTCCTATTTTTACTGGTGGCCTTGAAGATACTGTAGGTGGTTTTGGGGTCCAAGGCTTGGCAGGGCTTAAAATTTTAGGGGAAGGAAGCCAGACCTGCGGAGTCTCCCTTGGCGATCGTAATAGGGGAGAAATTTTAGGGAATTGGAAGCCTGTGTTGAGCCATGGTTTGTTTTCTTCTCGAGTGTCGGTGCCCTTTACGTCTCAAGCGTTAGGGTTAAATCTGGGTTTGGGAGACTTTCAGTCCAAGTTTTCATAGGTGGAAGCCTTAGTGCTCAATCAATAACGGGTTTCCTTGAACGATGATGTCAGTGGAAATCCAAGAGGTTTAGTGGTCGGAGAGAAGGAAATTGGCCCACGTCAGGAGGCAGGGCCTGCAGCTGGGTTGATTATGGAAGGGTTGGGGGAAAAAGAAGGTAACAAAGATTTTGCAGGAAGGTGACAGGGGTCACCTGAGATTGTTGGGACTGGTGCACCTGTTATCCAAGGAATTGGTGAGGATGAGGGGAAGAAGGAGGTCATGGGCGGGAAGAGGAAAAAGCTCAAGCCTATTAAGAAGAAAGAAGATTTCCCAAGCTGTGTACTTGGTGTGGATATCAGCATAGATGAAGCTATGGAAGCCACCGAAACAATATTGGTGGGAAGAGTTCGTGGAAGAAAGTTTTTGGCTAACTACATTTCATATTGGGCTCAATCAGAATGGAAAGAGGCTTCGGGGCAGCCCACTGAGATAAAAATTCTGGACAGGGGTTGGTTCAGTATCAGGTTTTCTCTTAAGGAACATGCGGAATGCGTGCTTGAATGGAACTGGTGCTTTGGGAAGCGGTCGATCCTATTTCGAAAATGGACCCCTATGTTTGATGCACAGAAAGAGAAGATGGTATAATCTCCTGTTTGGGTAAAGCTTCCAGGTCTCCTCATGCCTTTCTAGACTAATTCAGCTTTCATCTCTATAGGGAACCCTCTGCGGAAATTCTTAGAGGTCGACAAACATTTCATTCAAACAAGAGATTGGAGTGTGGCCAGGATTCTTGTCAGTCTTAACCCAAGAGAGGGTTTGTCGGATGCTATGAACCTGAAATACAGGGATTTCAAAATTTTACAGAATCTGGATTATGAAAACCTCCCTTTTCGTTGTCACAGATGTCGTAAATATGGACATTTGGCTAGGGAATGTCCTTTGGGACATCATCATCGTCGAAGACAGAAGAAGATTTTTAAGACTAAGGTTGAATCCCCTACTGAGGAGGGGGGAAAAGACATGATGGCTAATCCACTGGATGTTGATCTAGGGGTGGACCTAGAAAAGGTGGAGAAAATGGAGCTGGATCGAGATGCGGTCTTGACCTCCTCCCTTGAAAGAGAATCTATTCCGGCGACCTCCTTGGTTCCCCTTCTAGTTTCTGAAATTGTTGGGGCGTCTCAGGCGGGTACAAATCTTTCTCCACTCCTTTCCTTTTGCTCCTCTGTTTGTTTATCTCTGTCAGATAGTGATGGGCCTGGTCCTTCCAGGTAGATGCTAAATGATATCTCTATTTTGAATTTATCGCAAACTTCTATTGATAGTGTTATCTTGACTATTCCAAATCCCTCTGAGTCTCCTTCCCATCCTTTGGAGAGTGACATCTTTCCTGATATCCCGTGGGCCCCTATCTCTGAAGCTCCCCTGTATAATATTAGACCCTTCGCCAATCATAAGGGGAAAGGGATGGCAGTTGGAGGGCTTGAGTCGAATCTGGTGTCGGTTGGTCCAAGGAAGATGAGGGGAAGAAAAACTAATATTTCAAAGGCACAACTAAAAGCCGTCTTTGATATAGCAAAAGGGAAGCAGCGGTATATTTCTGGGGTGTTTAGAGCAAAGCGACCACCCTCCCATGGTCTCCGATGATCATTTTATCTTATAACTGTAGGGGCTTAGCTAGTCAGCCAAAAAATCTAGCCTTAAGGGAACTGGTAAAATCCCACAATCCCGATGTTATCTTACTCCAAGAAATGTTGGGGAAATGGGTAGAAGTGATTGGCATCCTCTCTAAATTGCTGTCGGGATGGTCCTTCCATGCGCTCGATGCCATTCGTAGATTTGGGGGTGTGGTCTCTGGCTATAATACAAGGAACCTAAAAGAAACCTCCTCTTGGGATTCTTAAAACTGTCTGGCCGTGGAGCTCTATTCAAATGAAATTTGTCTCTCCTTCCTCATCCTAAATGTATATGGACCGTGGTTGGAGCATGAACATTTTTGGAATCCTTTCTTCGAGAATTCCTTTCTCTCTCATCCAAATCTTATCATAGGGGAGATTTAAATTTCTCTTTGGGGGACTCAGAATCTTGGGGAATCTTAGCAAGACCAGACCCTCTTTCTAAGTTTTTCTAGAACAAGTTGGCTACCTCTCACCTGGTGGGCGTCCCCCTACATAAGTTGCATCCTACTTGGAGAAACTGGAGAGTGGGAGCAGACTGGGTTGGCAAAAAGTTGGATTGTTTTCTGTTGTGCGAAGATATAGTGGAGAAGTGGTCGATCTACAGACACTGGGTCGGGGAGGGGGGCCTCTCAAACCACTTCCCATTTTTTTTGGAAATAAAGGGCATTTTCAAGAAACCGGGAACTCCTTTCAAATTAAACTCCTCCTGGTTAAATGACGAATATTTCATCGCTCTATTTCATGATACATGGAGGAAGGATAATTTCAGGGATGATGAAAGTAGAAGTCATCTTTTCATGAATAATTTAAAGATAATGAAGATAGCCACTAAGGAGTGGGTACTTCAAAAGAAATTGAAGGAGGAGGAGGAACTCAAGAATGTCAATGCAGAACTGGATCTTCTTGAAAATACCGTAGGAGGTGGTTATGCATCTCTGGAGTCTCAGATCAGAGTTAAGGAGCTGGAAGCCTCTCGGAGAAAAATTCTTCAGCTCAGGGAAGAAATTTGGTGATTAAAAAGCCATGCTATCTGGTTGCAAGCAGGGGATGAAAACACTAAATTATTCCAGAACTATGCAAAAGGCAGAAAAATTTCCAACACTATTTGGGAACTGCAAAAAGAGAATGGTGAGATGGCTAAATCCTTTGAAGATCTGGAAACCCTTGGGGTCAACCATTTTGAAAACCTCTTCAGAGCCCCTGAGGAAGTCTCAATAGTGGAAGTAATTAGGGTGGCGCAATTTTTTCCAAGTTACATTGATGAGGAAGGAAATGACTCCATCATGGACCCTGTCTCGAAAGAGGAGGTTGAAGACATCCTCAAAGCAATGCAAAAGGACAAAAGTCTAGGCCCAGACAGCTGGACTGTGGAATTCTTCCAACATTTCTTTGAATCAATTAGGGAAGAACTAGTAGCAGTGGTGGAAGAATCCAGGTACACTGGAACCATCTATCAGCCTTTCAATGCAACCTTCTTAGCCCTGATCCCTAAAACTGATCAACCTAGTTCTTTTCATGATTTCCGACCTATCTCTTTGTGTTCCTGTGTTTATAAAATTATTGCTAAAGTCATTCCCTCCAGGATAAAACCTTTCCTTTCTAAGTATATCTCTACTGAGAAATTTGGTTTTTTGGATGGAAGACAGATTCATGAGGCGGTGGTAGTTGCTCAAGAAACCCTCCACAACTTTAAAAAAAGTGGGAAAAAAGGTGCAATAGTTAAAATAGATCTGTCAAAGACCTATTGTCGTATTAGCTAGATGTACCTTAGACTCTCATTGACTCATATTGGGTTCAGATTTGACTTTGTAAGATGGGTCATGAGTTATGTATCCTCGTCTTCTATTTCAATTCTGATTAATGGTGTTGCTTCTTTGTTCTTCAATCCAGAGAGAGGACTTCAACAAGGTTGTCCCCTTTCACCACTTCTCTTCTTGTTGGTAGCTGAAGGCATAATTTTAAAGATGCATGAGGCTAGGAGACAAGGGGACCTAAAAGGAATAGAAGTGGTGGTTAATCTCTAGGTCACTTATCTTCTCTTTGTGGATGATATCCTTCTGTTCAACAATGGAAGTATTGAGGATTTTCGATCCTTAAAGAACATTTTGGACCTTTTTCTAAAAGCAACAGGCCTCAAAATTAATGAGCAAAAATCGACCCTGACAACCTCTGGTTTGTTTAGGGAGGAAGTGGGCAGGGTTGAAGCCTTACTACAGTTCGAAGTCAAATCCTTACAGGATAAATTCAAATATTTGGGCTTCTTTCTAAAACTTGACAAGTACCGTAATCATGACTAGAAATGGCCCCTAGCGAAAATTGAAAAAAAAATTAAATCATTAGAGTTTCAAATGGTTATCAAGAGCAGGGAGACTGGTTCTTATAAATTTTATGCTGATGGCAGTTCCTGTTTACTGGGCCAGCCTCATTTGGGTGCCCAAAGGTATTTTGGCTTCCATTGATAAACTTTGTAGTATATTTTTGTGGGCAGGCTCCAAAGTGGAACACGTGACCCCTTGGGTAGCTTGGGACAAAATTGTGAGACCTAAAGAATGGGGAGGTTGGGGAATTAAGAACCTGCTACCCTTTTCGAAATCCCTAGCAGCCAAGCTGGCCTAGCGGCTAATAACGACCGATACGCTTTGGTCATCTGTTACTAAAAGGAAATATATTGACCCTGCCACAACGCTTGAATGGATTCGAATGCCACAGAAATCCTCCAAAAATGCCTCTGTGGTGTGGAAGGTTGTGGTTGCTTCAGTAAAAACTATTGAACAAGGCCTAGCTTGGAATGTGGGAGATGGAGCACAGGTGATACTGGGACGTGACCCTTGGGTGGGATGCTCAGAGAGGTTTTCTTTATTCCGTGACCTAGTCGTTGTTTTGAATAACAGGGGTTTATATTGTCTAATCTAAGTGGTTGATCATAGGAACACGTCTATATGGAGGCAATGGTGGCTTTTGGGGAACAACCTCCATTTAGAAGAGATATGGTTGGAAGAGTGGAGGTTATTATGTATGGATCTTCAAAACTCTTCAATTCGGATCACTGACATAAGGGATGAGCTTCGATGGGTACACACGCAGTCAGGTATATATTCCCCAAAGCTAGGATACAAGTGGCTTATGACTCAAAATGGGTGGGAGGCCCCAGCTTGGTGGTCAAAACCTTTATGGAAGTTAAAAGGCCTAGCTAAGGCCAAGATTTTTTTCTAGTGTCTTTTACAGAAGAGAGAGCCTACATGGGACTTCCTTCAAAGGAGGGGGAAAATAGGTCTTGGTTGGTGCTCTTTATGCAAATCCAAGGAGGAAAAAACTAACCATATTTTTTTAACTTTCCCTTTCAATATCAGTCTTTGGATGGAATCCTCGAGAATAATTAAAATTCCCCAAAAATGGGAAGGATAAGAAGTACAACAAGCTTGGAACAGGAGGTGGCAGGAAGCCCCTAACGATAAAGTTCGAACTCTCCCTCTTTTGATAGCTTGGGGCACCTGGATTTCCAGAAACCAAGTGATACTCAAAGACTCCCCTTTCCCTATAGGAAAGCTGGCTACGGAAGGAGCTGCAATTTATGATAGTATACCATTCCCATCCGGCCCTTTCCAAAATCAAGTTATCCAACGGGAAATCATCAGGGAATCGGCCCCCTGGGCATACTTTGATAGGGCTTTAGAAAATATTGGGAGGTGTGGTGCAGGGTTGGTTATCCACTTTTCCCCTGAAAATTCTCTAAGAGCATCTATTGGGCTAGGGCAAGGGACCAATAATTTCGCTAAACTTAAAGCTCTTCACCATCTTCTTTGCTGGTTAACCCTCAGGAATGTGAGGGAGGTTTAGATTTTTGGAGATTCTATGAATATTGTGAAATGGTTCAATGGGACTCAACAATGCAGGAACTATTTATTTTTGCCTTTACTTAATGAGATTTCTCATCTAAAATTCTATTTCACTGAGATCTCATTTTGCCACATTTACAGGGAAAGGAACCAAGATGCAGACTACCTATCTAAAGAAGGTGTTGAGCAAGATATGGGGACCTGGATAGCGGTGGAGATGGAAAATTGGGTGGTTTGACCAATCAAACAACCTGTTTTCGGATAATTTTTCATAGTTGTTTCATTTTTTTGTCAAAAAAAAAAAAAAAAAAAAAAACTGAATGTATATTTTTTGATGTTGTTTCTTATGTTCAAACTATATCAAAAATTTCAATGAGTTCTAGGGTTGTTTTCCTTTATGAGGAGGTCCTGCGACTCTAGTAAACAATGGTTTTACATTTTCTTTGGAAATCGGGATAGTGTTAACTGTCGGTTTTTTCAGTTGCTACTCGGAAGCTATATGCTTTGGAAGAATCAAAATTTTGTTCTCTTTTACATCTCTGTTTTCAGTAGAAAAAATCGGGAGATGTGATAGAATGAATTTTTCTTTGTTTTATGAATTTTTTGGATGGGCTGCTAAAGGGATACTTGTTTGTATTCAGAACAACCGAGACTACTTTGCTTCCTCTGGTAGAAGGAGAAATGGAGTTTATCAGAAATGCTCTACATATGCTATGTAACTTTCTATAAATAATAGATGGTTCGATTTTTTCTGTGGAAAAAAAAATGATGACCTTTGGATGTGTGAAAACCTAACCTACCCTTAACCAAATCCTAAAATGACTTTTAAACCTATTTTGAAATCATGATAAAAAACAGAGTTAACCCAATAATGTTTTGAAATTTTTTTGGGTGATAACAGATACTTTATTTAGATTTAGAATAAATTTAAGTATATAGTCTCCTTCTTTAATCAAACATAATTTCCAGCATAAGACAACCTAACATGGACTTAAACATAGTTTCTTTTTATGCAATTTAGACTTGTTTTAGATCAGTTTTCTCTGTTAATCTTACATTTCCTTTTCTTCCTTCTTGTAATTTTCATTTTCTAGTTATTAGAATATTTTCTTTAGAATAATTCATAAATCAATTTCCTTTTTAGATTAAATTTAAACATTTCCTTTTCTTCCTTCTTAAGTTTATCTTTTAAGCATTAAAAATTCTCCTAGTTTCAAGTTACTTCCTTGCTTTTGGATTTCATTCATAGTCTATAAAAATACAAAAAGATAGAAGTTATTTTTCTAAGTTCTTTAGAATAAATTACTTGTCTTTCTTAACTTTCATCATAGACTCTTAATTAGATTTAGATTCTGTTCCTTAGATCAGTTCTTAGTTTTTCACATTAAAGATAAAGACACAAAATCCCCCCAACCCCCCCCCCCCCCAAAAAAAAAAAAAACAACATATAAAATCTACCCAACGAAGTAAGAAAGATAGGCTTCTAGCATATATAGTGTACCTGTAATTCACAATATTACTAACTCTGGTTGATAATTTATGATAGAAATTTAACATATTAAATTGACTAAACATTTTGGAGCCGTTTCTGGGGAAGTGTAATTAGGAGCCTTATTTCTTAAATCTAAAAACAAAACACAAAAACATAATATGCGTAGAGCAAGAGATTCTAGGGGTATATTTATAGCTAGAGGTAGAAGTTTGATTCCAACAACACCGCTAACCCCACCAAGACCTCGTAGTGCCACACCACCATCTCAAACTCATATTCCATTCTTAAAACATAGACTACCTGAAGTCTTAATGTTAGCAATTTAGCCTAGAGACTCTCCAACTTCATCAACTGAAGCAGTTATAGAAGAAGAAGATCCTAGATCTCGAATAGTAGGAGTAGTCTTTTTAACCTCCACCAGAGAACAAATCTAATCTCAAGAGCTAGAAGTTCCTAGTGAAGACGAGGAAGAAATATTCTTCAATATACCATTGATAGAAGAACCAGAGGAAGAACAAATAACTCCAAGAACAGAAACCTATATTAGTTCTGAGGAATCTACAATGGCACGAGAAGGAGAAGGAGAAGTACACAATCTGAATCAAGTAAACTTAAGAATAGGAGGAGGAAGAAGAGGTGGAGTAAATAGAGGTGGATGAGATGGAGGAGGATGTTGGACATTGGGTTCAATGCTCCCCGTGCATTTCACGACATGGACTAACCGCCTCTCGTGGATCCTAACTCTATCGATTGTAGTGGAGACTAATGCCTGCAAGTTTTGGTCTAACGGTAATCATGATTCCAACAAGTGGTATCAAAGTGACAGGTCTCAAGTTCGAAACTCACCTGGCTCGCATTGGGGGGGAGATTGTTGTACATTGGGTTCAATGCTCCCCGTGTGTTTCACGACATGGACTAACCGCCTCTAGTGGATCCTAACTCTGTTGATTGTAGTGGAGACTAATTCCTGCAAGTTTTGGTCTAACGAAAATCGTAGGATTTATATAGAGGAGGTATGAAAGAAGGACATTAAGAATTTTGAGGTCTAAATGGACCTCCTATGGAAATTATAAAATAATAGTAGAAAAAAAAAAAAAAGATTTGATTACATCATCAAATTTTGGAGGGAAAAAGGAAAAAACTACTTTTTCAACTCGTATTTTCAACTTATCTCCCAATTTTTTTACTTAAATTTTGAGCGGGAGTACTCATTGGATGAAAAATTTAATTCCCCATCCAAGGAGTACCCATGTTGCATACTTTCGATGGATCCTACTCCACGAAAAATGAGAAATACATGAAAAACGTGAATGCAATCACGTTTTTTCATTTATTTCTCATTTTTCGTGTAGCAGGGTCCATCAAAAGTATGCAGCATGGAAACACTCCTTGGACGAAGAATTAAAATTTTACATCCAACGAGTACTCCCGCTCGAAATTTGAGTAAAAAATTTGGGAGATAAGTTGAAAAAGTAGTTTTATTATTTTATTATTTTTTAATCTTTTTACCCTTTTACTTAAAAAATGGTGAATCATCCCCCATGGTTGACATCATCATATTGAATCTTATTGGTTCTTCTAAATTTTATTTTCGTTGTACATTTTTCTTAGGAGGCCCATTTTACACCTCAAAATTCCCCTAATGAGAGGGGAAGAGAATAGAGATGACAATAGAGAAGACCTTGTTGGATTTC
Organism: Pinus albicaulis; assembly: GCA_034641835.2. Lineage (NCBI taxonomy): Eukaryota > Viridiplantae > Streptophyta > Pinopsida > Pinales > Pinaceae > Pinus > Pinus albicaulis. Next base: position 815,784,287 of record CM076571.1, read on the forward strand.
CTATCTATGATGAGGATACAAATGCTACAATGAAGAATATCTCACCTTCTATCCTTCCCAATTTTCACAGACAAAGAAATGAAGATCCTGAAACATTTCTATTTAAATTTCAGGTTTTATGAATATCTTATGACTACTTACAATATTCTCAAAAATTGAAATTGTTTCCTGCATCACTTAAAGGTGCAGCATTAAAATGGTTCATGGGTTTGATAACACATTCTATTAGAACATGGGAGGAGATGAAAAGTGCATTTTTGCCAAAATATCAGGATTATTGCATACCTCATAGTCGGAAAGATGAAGTTTTTAAAATGATGCAAAGAGATGATGAAAACTTAGAGGACCTAACCAAGAGATTCATTTACAACTTAAAAAGAGCTAAAATGGAAAACTTAGATCAAGATACTTTAAAATATCTCTTGTTGAAATATATTAGATATGAATGGATAGATATTCTTAATAGGATGGGAAAAGCGGACATTTTCCAATTGCCATTACCTGATATCTCTGAATTATGCATACATCTCTCAAGAGGGAAATCGAGAATTAGAAAGAATTCAAGAGATCTTGTTCTTTCTAGAGTAAATAAATCTATAGCAGGAACAATAAGTAGGGGAAAAAAAGGAAATTTTCGTGATGGACTCAAAACAGATATTTTAGGGAGTCCTAGTGAACAAATAGACACCTTAAAATTACAAAATAAGCAAAAATATGAAAGTGATGCCTTCTCTATCTTCTGTCCTAAATGCAGAAAGAATCATGCCTTAAGAGAATGTCCTCTTGATTTGAAAGTTATAGAGACCTGTGTTATATGTACATAAAATCATGAAACAAATAAATTTCCTTCTATGCCAGGTCTCAAATTTGTCTTTCAAGAGTAAATAGCTCCACATCCAGTAGATCCTCTTTGTTTTGTCTCTAGAATACCATGGCAAGGGCCACAAAATCAAGGTTTTAATACTCAAATGTATACTCAACCCCCACAAAATAATTGTAATTCCTCAATGCCATGGCAACAACCTTGGTCTCAACCTCAACCTTAGGCATAAGGAATACAGAATCCCTATGGAATATATTCTCCATATCACTAATATCCACAATCTTATCCGAACTATCCTCCACAACATTTTCCTCAACCTAGTCAACAACCTCAATTTCCAAATCATAATCCACAACTTTCATTACCATTTCCACAAAGGCCAAACCAACTACCTGCTTAGCCACTCCCAAATCCAAATAATAAAAATGCACAACCTATCTATAATATAGAGAGACAAAATTTTCAAACTTATATGATAACTCCACTAGATCGTAACAATGTTCAACTTAGACCTAGTAGAATACTAGAAAATAAAAAGCCCTCTATTGTCATTCAAGAGAAATTTGAGCATTTTGATGATGAAGTTTCACCTCAAAATAAAAATCTTCAAAACAAGAATAATCATTCTAAAGAAGGGACATCTCTTCCTCGGAATCATAACTTTCAAAATCAATCACAAAAAGATCCAATAATATAAACTCCTATCATAGAGCAACCATCAATATCTATATCCAAACCCCCTTTTCCGAAAAGATTACAAATTGATAGAGGGGTAGAAAAACAAATTTTGTTTCCTAGCTTTGATATATTAGAAGAGCTGGAAAATGAAAATCGCAGATATCATGATGGGAAAAACAACCATACAAATTTTTTTGGATCTAGGAAGACCCATTGTAAAAGCCCATATAAATGGTATTGAGATCCCAAATACATTGATTGACTTAGGAGCAACAATAAACATCATGAGTAAACAAACCATGGAACAACTAAAGCTTCCAAATCTTCAGTATACACCAACATTACTACAATTGGAAAACAGATCAGTAATCAAGCCAGATGGTGTATAAGAAGACATTTATGTATCCTTAGATTCTTGGGAATATCTAGTTGACTATATGATCTTGACTCCCAAGAAAAACTTAGGAGGACATCCACTGATATTAGGAAGACGTTGGTTAGCTACAACTGATGCCTTCATCAGTTGTAGATCCGGTAATATGTTTATTTCTAATGGAAATTCAACAAATAAATTCACTCCATATCCTCTAGCAAAAACAATGATAGAAGTAGAAGATGAAGAATGGATGGATGATGATAATGGCATATAATCTATTTTTACTATTTCCCACATTAGTGAAAAAAATCAAATTATGAATTCAATAGAAAATTATGAATCATCTTCACAATGTGAGAATAGTCCAAAATTTCAGGAACAATGCAATATTGAATACTTATCATCCAAACAAATGTCTTTATATTCTATGGAAGAATTTGGTAATTATTCAATTTAAATCTTTCTAGGAAAAACTTTAAACATAAACAAAAACCTAGAATAATTTCAAAAAAAAAGGAATTGATCAAAACGTTGCAAAAACATTCTTCTGCATATGCATGGGAGTACACTGACATGAAAGGACTTAATCCCGAGAATTTCATACATAATATCTATATTGAGGAAAATTCTAGGCCAACTAGACAACCTCAAAGAAGAATGAATCTAAATCTTAGGGAAATTGTAAAGGAATAACTATAGAAACTACTGAATGTAAACTTTATTTATCCAATATCTGACAGTCAGTGGGTTTCACCTTTAGTAATTGTCCCTAAGAATAATGGTAAATGGAGGGTGTGTACTAACTATATGGAGTTGAATTAAGCTACTCTAAAAGATCATTTTCCATTACCTTTCATAGATCAAGTTTTGGATACGTTAGTAGGGAAGAAATATTTTTCATTTTTGGACGGGTTTAGTGGGTACAATAAAATTTAAGTAGCACCTAAAGACCAAGAAAAAACCACATTTACTTGTCCTTGGGGAACTTATGCTTACCGAATACTTCCTTTTCGATTGTGCAATGCACCTGCAACATTCCAAAGAGCAGTATTAGCAATTTTCTCTGATTTAATACATGATTGTGTGGAAGTGTATATGGATGACTTCACAGTTTATGGAAATTATTTTGAAGAGACTCTTGAAAATTTGGGAAAATATCTCATAATATGTAAAGAAGAAAATCTCTCATTAAGTCACGAAAAATTATTTATGATGTTTACTGAGGGAATTTTTTTAGGACACCATATTTCAGGAAATGGAATTAAGGTAGACTCATCTAAAGTAGAAGTTATTTCCAAATTATAAATTCCAAATTTTCAAAAAGATGGTAGGATTTTTCTTGGTTTTACAGGGTACTATAGAATATTTATAGAAAACTTCACAAAGATTTCATCTCCACTCTTCAAATTTCTCACTAAAGATTGTGAATTTAGCTGGAATCCTGAGTGCCAAATGGCATTTGAAACTTTGAAAACAAAGATATTTGAATCACCCATCTTAAGAGGACCAAATTGGAAATTACCTTTTCACATCTCAATTGATGCTTCAGACACAGCCCTGGGAGTTGTATTAGGACAAAAATATTTGACCCCTTATGCCATCTACTATACAAGTAAGAATTTGACTCCTACTGAGTTAAATTACACTATTACTGAAAAAGATTTTGTACTTGTCCATGTTATTAACAAGTTTAGACATTATATCACTTGCTATGAAACCTTCATTCATACAGACCATTCTGCAATTAGATATCTAATGAATAAATCTATCACTAATGGCAGAATCACAAGATGGTTATTACGCTTGCAAGAATTTAACATCATCATTCTAGATCGACCTCGAAAACAAAACAAAGTTGCTGATTTTTTATCTAGGATTCGAGATAATAACAATGATACACTAGTAGAGGATAATTTTCCTGATGAATATATTTTTTCAATATCTATTAAATCTCCATGGCTTGTAGACATTTCCAATTATTTTGCCACAAGAAAACTACTATAATATTTGTTTCCTATAGAAAAAAGAAAAATAATTCAAACAAGTGCTCTTTTATTCATGGGTTAATGATGAATTATATAAGACAGGTCCAGATCTCATCATTAGAGGATGTGTTCAAGAAGATGAGATACCTGAAATACTGAAGGCATGCCACGATGAGCCATGTGGAGGAAACTTTGATGATAAAAGGACTGCTTATAAAATCCTTCTTTTAGGATACTATTGGCCTTCCCTTTTTAAGGATGCCAATGAATATGTTAAAAGGTGTGACAGTTGTCAGAGAATGGGGAAACTTGTTCCTACAGATGAAATTCCCTTACAACCACAAGTACTCATCAAACCCTTTGAAAAATGGGCCCTGGACTTTGTTGGACCAATCAATACACCATCAAAACAAAAGAGGTACATTCTTGTATGCATTGATTATGTCACTAAATGGGTAGAGGCTAAAGCACTTTCTTTTGCTAATTAAAATGTTGTAGTTTCATTTCTCTTTGAGGATATTTTTACTCTTTTTGGTGTCCCAAGGGAAATTGTGATAGATCAGGGAACTTAGTTTACATCAAGAATGGTGAAAAATATCGTGGAAGAATATAAAATCAAGCACATAAATTCTACTCCATACCATCCACAGGAAAATGGACAAGTGGAGTCCACCAATAAAGCGATTGAAGCAATCCTCACAAAGATTGTACATCTACATAGGAAGGATTGGATAGAAGGGCTACTTGAAGCCTTATAGGCCTACGAGACTAAATGGAGGAATACAATAATACATACTCCCTATGAAATTGTTTATGGGAAGCAAGTCTTGTTTCCAATAGAGTTCCAAACCAGAACCTTAAAAACAAAAGTCAAATTGGAACTTGACTTATCAGGAGAACAAAAGCATAGAAAGGATCAACTCAATGAGCTTGATAAAATAAGGAAAGATGCAGTTCAAAAGACCAGCGTAGTTCAACAACAAAGATCCAGATGGCATGATAAGTACATAAAAGAATGAAAATTTCAGGCAGGAGATTGGGCACTTTTATTTGATTCAAAGTTCAAAGACTTCCAAGGGAAATTTCAAACTCATTGGCTTTGACCTTATGAGATTGAAAGAGTCTTTGACAATGTAGCAGTTAGGATAAGGAAAATTGATGAAGAAAAATTTACTCTTCTTGTAAATGGGCATTGAATAAAGGTTTATCATAAACCACTTACAAAGCAGGAATTTGTCAAAATTTTCCACGACAATGCTAATATGAAGTCGATGAAGAAGAATCCATCTTCTTCCCCAAATTATTCTTCTTTTTACTTTTCATATATATATATTATTCAAAAAAAATTGTATACGTATGAAAACCAATCAATGATTGGCATCCTTATCCAGAAAATACAAGGTGAAAATCAGAGTTTATCTTTGACATCTTATATTTTCTTTTTCCCCATTCTAAAAATCCCAAATTCTTTGCATTTCCTTTTCTTTTCAGAAAAATAAAGATTAGTTATAGAATTGTTGTATTTATGCATCCATTATGACATATTGCAACTCTTACACATCTCTGCCACACAGATGAACGAAATTGATTGATAGAAGCAGTTGAATACAAGATTGAAGATCACACTAAAGAATGTACTCAAGAATGCCTGAGAAATAAAAAACAAAGAAGAAAACAATAAGTTTAGCTATAATCCAAGGTATGATACAAATTAGTCTAAATAATAAGGTTCAAAACATTGGTATGTATAAATTAGATGATCGTATATTTGCCAACTCAAAATATCATCATTAAATCTGATTGAGTCGAATCAAAGTCTAAAATCTCATGATTTTCCACCTATCTCACATCATAATCTCCTTAACAATCAATCTGATCTAATTCATTAATGATTCAGCGGTAACATTAGTTATGCTGAAACCACGCTCACGTTCATAAACCCTTGCTCATCCATTTCACTTGTTACCTACATGTCTCCACTGCTTCATGACATAGCTCCTCCACGTTTCCAAGCTCAAATTAAAACCCTCAAACTTATCTAGTCAAGTAGAGACAATCTTGAAGGCACAAGCTCTCAGCAAAGAGATGGGTTTGATAGTAAGAACAGAGCCTGTAGGCAAGAAGTTCATGGAGGGATATCCGCAGCTAAAGGAGATACTAGAGAAGGCATAGTGGTTTAATTTCATAGAGAAATTGGACAGGTTCCAATAAGAAGTTACAAAATCCTTTTCCAAAGCCTTCAATGGAGTTGAGGTTGAAATTAGTGACGTCAAATTTGCAGTCACAGAATATTTGGTGGCAGAGGCAACCATACTTCCAAAAACAGGTGAAAGGTAGTTCAAAAATAGAGGAATCAATGGAGAGGAATAGAAAGTCTTCTTGAAAAACCCAAGTATGGACACAAGTATTTTTAAGAAAGGAATTCCCACCATAACCCTTAAGAGTAAATGGAGGAACATGCTTTTGATAATACATAAATTTATTATGCTTTTGATAATACATAAATTTATTACATGTGAAGGTATATTTGGCTGCATGTTTTCTATCACGCTAGGTTACTGATGAACTTTCTAGAGGATAAAGAAATAAGCCTTCCTTAGTTTCTGCTGAATAATATAAGGAAGATGGCTGGGATGGTTCAAAAGAGGGTTCATTTTATAGATAACACAATGCACCATCATGCATTAATAAAAATCCTCATTGAATTTCATTTAAAGAGCATAGGAGATACTTGGGATGATTTCCTAACAAGAAACATTTTCAAGAGAAAGAAGAAAAGAAGCCTAGTGATAACAAAGGGAGAAGAGGCAAAAAGAAAAAAACTGAAAATATTACAAAAGATGAACCACAATCAGAAGATGAAATTCCTATTGCACATTTATTTGGGAAGGCTAGGGAACAAATCAATAAAACGGGAGGGGTTAGCATAAAATAAAAAGGCTAAGTCATACATACAAAAACTCCAAAAACTTAGAACATTCCACAACTAGTAAGAAGAAGCTCAAGACTTTGCAAAATATCCAAAAATCCACTCCCTAAAGTTACAGAACCTATTGATCTAGAAGCAAATATTGAGGTACCATCTCCTATCATTTCCTCTCCCATATAAGATGCAAGAAGAATAACCCCAGATATTGACCCTGTCCATCAAGATATCTATGATTATATTGAATCTTTGGAAAGACTAAATACAGAGAATACATCAGTGCATGATGATCAGCCTTCTAGTCCACAAGAACCTCTAGTGAGTACTCTAAAGCAAGATATTTTTAAGCTAGAGACGCTAAATAGGCATATAAAGTAGGAAAATGAAGCTCTAAAGATTCAAAACCAAATTGACAAATCCGTTAATGAAAACACTCTTATGCATATTGGGTTATGGTTCAAAAAGAATAAGAAATTGAAAAATAGGAGTTGGTGCTTGAATAGATAGATTATAGATTTGAAGTACAAACTTTTAATGAAGAAACCAAGAGTAGCAGTAAATTCAAAAAAGGGAAAGAACATGAAATTGGGTGTCTTAGCAGAGGTATCAGAACATATGTAGGATGAGGTGAAGACTCACAATTTTGAAATTGCATGAGGACATGCAATGGTCTCTTATTGGGGGTATGTTGAGGCTCAAGATTGTCTTTATTTTGACATCTATTTCATCACTTCTCCTTTCCTTTTGACATAATTCACAAACCCAATCAGTCTTAATTGATATATTTTCACTCTGAAAAGGAATTTAAATGATCTCTCTTTTATATTCGAATGCTTCCAACTATTTGAATAAATTTTGTATTTAGATACAGAATTCTTGCAACTATGTTGCTAATCTCTGTTTTTGCATCTATCGACATTGTTTGACAGGTTCCAAAGATGAAGGAGAGGAGCGAAGCATATGGGTAGTTTTGAAATGATCCATCCATGGATTTTGTCCTGCTTACTTGTCCAAAATTGAGATAAATCACGCCTAAGATCACTGTCAAAGGATTATTCAAATGGAAGGCCGATACAATAGACGAGAAGTTGGAAGCCTCGTGATTTTCTCTCCAAGTAGACAATCGTGAAGGCTATGAAGATCAACGGTCTTGTCTAGGATTCTACTTCTCAGTTTTGTTAGTATCTTTAGGCGAGATCATCTCAAAACAATTGATTTTAATTTATTATAAATATTGGGTTGTTTTGAACCGGAAATAGATTCAATTTCTATAATATTTCTACACAACGAAACTCTATTTTATTAATGCAAGGAGAAGGCGAAGTTCAAGACGATTAATGCTTGAATAATCTTACATAATTCTTCAAGCTGATTCTGTTGCAGTGGGCCTCTGCACATAAAAAGGTTTCGTAGCATAGTCTCTGTTTATTTCTAGTTCAAGGTTTCATTACTACATAATTTAATTTCTGATTTTTTCACTAGTTGAATGTTAAGTCTTCATAAAATGAATGCTATGTTTTTCGCATAAGTTTAATTCTTTAACTTTTCTATTTCCTGAATTATGTTGATGCCATAATCATGTTAATGAATCTTTGTTTTACATTTGTTTATACAGTCAACATACATTCCAGATCAAACAAGCATTTTTACCTTTGCGCATAGGCAGAATACTATGTTTTTCATTCATAGTCTAATTAGCCTTTTCAATTTCCATAGCACAATCATTTAAATAGGGTTTTTAGAGGTTTAATATTTTCATTTTCGTTTCAAGTAGTGAATAGAATTAGAGATTAGTTTAATACTCTGTTTTCCATAGGATTAATGTGATAATTTTCATTTGATAAGTAAAGAAAAGCGTTCAATTACATGTTAGGATTTTATCATAGTTTATATTGATACTTTGTTTAGATTTAGAATAAATTTAAGTAGATAGTCTCCTTCTTTAATCAAAGATAATTGTTGGCATAAGATAGTCAAACATAGAGTTAAGCATAGTTTCTTTTTATGCAATTTAGACTTGTTTTAGATCATTTTTCTCTCTTAATCTTACATTTCCTTTTCTTCCTTCTTGTAATTTTTACTTTCTAGTTATTAGAATAATTCATAAATCAATTTCCTTTTTAGATTAAATTTAAACATTTCCTTTTCTTCCTCCTTAAGTTTATCTTTTAAGCATTAAAAATTCTTCTAGATTCAAGTTACTTTCTTGCTTTTAGATTTCATTCATAGTCTATAAAAATACAAAAAGATAGAAGTTATTTTTCTAAGTTATTTAGAAATCAATTACTTTTCTTTCTTAACTTTCATCATAGACTCTTAGTTAGATTTAGATTTCATTCCTTAGACCAGTTCTTAGTTTTGCACATTAAAGATAAAGACACAAAATCCCCCCCAAAAACAAACAACATATAAAATCTACACAACGAAATAAGAAATATAGGCTTCTAGCATATATAGTGCACCTACACTTCACAAGATTACTAACTCCGGTCAATAATTTATGATAACAATTTAAGACATTAAATTGACTAAATAATACCTGAAATAGTCATGTTGGTAATCAGGGAGATATAATAGAGATGCTCGAACCAGTACATATTTCAAGGCATCAAACACTTTTTGAGCACCATTATCCCAATCGAAGGGAACCCCTTTGTTAAGCAGGTGAGTGAATCCTTTGGTAAATTCAGAATAATTAGGGATAAACGTCTATAGAAAATTAGCCTTCCCTTGGAGTCGTTGAAGTTGAATGTGAGAAAAAGGTGCAGGTAGATCGATGATTTCCTGAAATTTTAGAGGATCAATACAAATTCCATGTTTTGAAATGAAAAAACCAAGAATTCAACTGGAATTAACGCAGAACACGCATTTGTGGCGGTTAAGTCAAATATTATAGTGTCTAAACCTTAGGAAAATATCCTTAAGATGCATTCTGTGACCAGTATGATGTTTATAATGAGCAAGGAGATCATCCAAGTAAGGATGCACGATATATTTAATGTTGTGGAAAGATTAATCCATGGCTCGTTGAAATGCAGCCTATATTTGCTTTAAATCAAAAGGGAGTTTCTAGTAAGAAAAAGTACCCCAGGGACAGATAAATGCAGTTTTAGGTTGATCCACTGTGATAATGTTGATTTTATTATAGTCGAAGAAACCATCCATGAATGAATATATCTAACACCTGGCACATCCATAAACAATATTATCGATAAACGAGGTTGGATAATTTCCCTTTGGACAAGCACAATTTACATCCTGATAATCGACGCATACACGAATTGTCCCCTTTTTCTTGATGACACGGACAACATTTGACACCCAATCGGTTAAAGGAGAAAGATAGATGAAACCATAAAAAAGAATTTTTTCAACCTTATTTTTAATTGCAGTGGCCTTCTTGGGATGGACCAGATGAAGGTGTTTCCAGATTAGTTTAGCATCAAGATACATTTTAATATAATGCACCACTATATTTGGGGTGATACCTAGAATTTCTTCATAAGCCCAGGAAAAGACATCTTAAAACTCTGAAATAGGGCTTTGTAGGTCTCAATATCATCTTAAGAACAAGACGTACCAATGTGTATATTTTATAAAATAAGTGGTTTAATGGATATATCAAGAGGTATCATCTCTTTGATATGTGAGAGGCTATTTTCAGAATCGACTTTGTGTATGGAAACATAATTCATAAAAGACTCAATGATTTTGCGTAGATATAAATCACTGATATTATCCTCAACGGAATCTAGTATGGAGGAATGATGGTGATGATCGTCCCACGGCACATCATCTAGCATCATGATCTCCATGATGCTCTCATTGGTAGGGAATATGCGAGAGAATATATCAGAAGACGTCCCATAATCCAATGAAAGATCGAACCAATTAATTGAAGGGAAGGAATCAGAACAAGCCGCACAAGCCAAATGGGTGGCTTTATAATCAATCTCGATGGGGTTAAGCGAAATTTGGTCGCCAAAACTCTCAATGTCAGTTTTTCCTGGTACTACCCATGGATTAGCTGGAACAGTAGAAGATGATATCATATTGATATAAGCAACCGAAGGTGAGGTGTTGGGAATCGAAGGAGGAGGGAGCAAAAATATTCCCAAAAGCGAGGAATCCTTAAGTATACCAACCCCGACATGATGATAAGAGTGTAGAGTTTCTCCTATAATAGGGACACTTAATGTAACATGAGAATCAGAGGCGAAAAAGATGAGTTGGTTGATGGCCACAATTTTTCCCTTGCAAGGAAAGGAAATCATATGGAAGTAAGTCAAAATGATAGCAGCCATGGCTTAAACCAACGTGCAACCAAATAGAATATTATAATCAAGGGGTTCGTTAATAAATTCAACTACTATGGATACAATCTTACCCCCTAATTCCACTTGTAAGGAGTTCAAAATACCGTATGTTTTTTACATTCATCCATCAAAATACTTCAATGTGGTAGGTGACTGAATCAGTTGAAAAGAACCAATAACATTCCGGCAAGACAAAGACATGAAACAGGTGGAGGCTCCCGTGTCCAAATTAGAATGATGAATGTTCTTACCACAGATGAAAACCTGGATCATAAAATCCAATTGAGCTGGGAGTCAAGAGGAATAGTTCTCATCATTGAAAATGACTAAGTTGGAATCTGAAGGATCAACACATCCGATAGCAGATAGCCAAACCTTCTTCTTGGTTGGACAGTTTTACAACACATCGAGAGTTGACATAGCTGATGGAGACTGAGCCAAGTCTTCAATTACATTATAATTTTGGGTAGCTCTGGCATGAGGGTTTAAAGAATATTTATGAATAACACCCTACGGAGGCTTATGGGTTAATTCGGTAGGAATCGCAGGCATAGTGGGATCCAATGGTGTCGAACTGGTAGGTTGATCAATTGTCTGACCGTTTGAGGGATTCACGTTTCCATAGTCCTTACTTCAGGTAGCCACCACAATACTGGATATAGGCTTCATGGATGAAAGCATTAAAACCTTGTTAGAGGAAGTAGGGTCTTGAGCAACCATGTGAGTCTCCTGATTAGGAAACAGGTCGGTCAACACAGCGGGCAAAGTCGAAGATTTCAAGAACTAGTTTACTTCTGAGCAGTGAGGATAGTCAAGAATAAAGTGCTCCTCGTTACAAATAAAATATGGATAAAGAGGCTTTCGTTTCTCATCAAAGGAGTGACTTGTTTTTTATCATGTGGTGAATAATCTTTCTTCTTTTTTCCTTTACCTTTCTTCTTACTTCTTGGTTTTTGTTTCAATTTACCTTCATCAAAATGAACGACATTTATCTCGAAAGTAGAAGCCACAGGAGGATTGGACAGAGGGTTTTGGGAAAATATGATGAGAGCAACACTAGATGGTTTATTCACCATCTGCAAAACTGGCATAACCAATCACACCATCAACAACATGAGATTCTTTACCGGGAAGTTGAGGAATAGTGTTCAAAGGTCTCAGAGCATTTAGTATTTTGTCATAAAGCATGCTCGAGGGTATAAAAGAGATCCAAATATTGTGCACGAGAAATCACTTACTCTTCGATCATGCGTCCACCTTTAGCAACATCTTCTATTATTTGTGCTAACAAAGATTTAGAGAACCATTCCACTAATAATTGATTGGGAAAATATGTTTTAACCAACCGACGATGACACTGCCACTCATGAATGTGATCTGAGATGTGAGTGGAATTTGATTGTTTGAAGTTGGTCAGCAGTTTCATTCCAGTATCATATATAATTGGTAATTGGAAATGTGTAAGGAAGGTAGTGGCTAAGGAACTAAAATCATGAAATGAAGCTCTAGGTAACTCAATATACCATTTAGTTACGGTTCTTGTAAGTGTACGTTGGAAAAGACGTAATCAAATGGGATCATCATTAAGGGAGTTTGAATAACACCATAGATGATAAGTCATTACATGTGTGGAATGGTATTCTCTAGGATTCCCATTGAATTTTGGGATATCAGAAGGAAATTTGGTTGGAATTATCAACCACTAAGGAGAATGAGCAATGGGGCCATTCGTGAGTTGAGTCAATTCTAGCAGTTCAAGAGTAGACACAAATGGCAATTTCCTGTTAAAATCTGAAGGAGGATAACATGGATAAGATGGAATAGCTTGAGAAATAGGTACATGTGTTCCATAATAAGGAGGGTTATGATAAATTGGAACCTAGGTACCAAGATAAGAGGGGCTTTGATAACCAATATATGCATATCCTTGTTGTCCAGATCCAGGATAACCCTGTAAATGATGGAATGGTTATGTTTGGATTTGTTGGCCTAAATAGGGTGTCAGAGGGATACCTTGAAAAGGTCATTATTGTTTCCCTGTGGGATTATTCATAATACCCACATAAGGTAAGGTCGGTGGGGGCTACACCATACCATAGGTAGTTTTCCTTAAAGGAACTTGAGGGATACATTGTCCAAATTTTTGAGACTGTAATTTCCCTTGTAAAGGTTGAGTGACCGGGGTTTGGGAAGTAACAGATATAATAAGAATAGATTGAACCATAGTAGCAACCTGCAAAGGTTGGCTTACATTGATTTGAGCTAATAAAGGTATAGATTTATGGGTAGTAACTTGGGATTTAGATGGTATAGGTTGAGAATGTACATATATACCCACAACTGAACCAAGTTGGACAGGCAAGGTATATTGCCAAAAATTAGTAGTCAAACCAGGATAAGGTGGATTTAATGAAGGTTGAGCACTAACTTTACATATACCAACAATAGGTTGGCCCCTGCCGAAGGAGGAGGGGATGTTGGAGGAAACTTCCCACCATATGGAGGGTACCCAACATAAGGAGAATTGGTTTTTTGAAGGTTTCCACTAATATAAGGACCAGGTTGTTGCTCAGCGTTTGAAGGTGTAGTGATGCAGGAGCATTAGCTCCGAAAAACACCTTGTATTTTATTTAAGCTAGGGGGTTTCATGTTTTGAAGAAATATTAAATTTCATGTAAATATTAATATTATTTTGAGTGATTAATTATATTTTAATTAATTACTTGTGAGAATTTGTAAATGTTTCCAAACAACTGGAAACATGAGAGAAATTAGTTTCAAGATAATTTAGAATTAATGATGGAGCCTAAGTTAGAATTAGTTTCAAAGTTTTAGGGATAAAAATCTATCTTTTAGGGATATGGAGAGATTTAGGGATTTGTTGAGATTTTAAGGGGATAGAACTCAATTTAGTGCATTTTTAATTTGTATAAATTAGAAGGCCTCAAAGGCAAATAAGACAGATAGAATAGAATAGTGAGAGTGGTTGAGCGCAGGTTTTGAACAGCCAAGGCTGTAAGCCTCTGGGCAAATTGTAAGGGCATGAACGTTGAAAATCTGGCCAAGAATGGTTTCTGTAATTGATTGCATTTAATTTTATTAATGAAGAGTTTGTTTTAGAAATTTTGCGTGAATTGTATACATATATTCTTGGTTAAATTCTGCTTGGATTTATGTGATATAGGCATAAGGGAAGGAAATCGATTCTAGTTAAAATCGATTTAAGTCGAATTGAGGATCGATCTGTATAGTCGATGTTTTTAAATCCATAATACAACTGATGGAACGCTGGTGATTCATGGCTAATGGAACGCTGTGAAAATTGATCACTACCTGAGCTGAGTTTGAATTAAAATCCAGTTAATTTATGTTGTCACTTATGTGTTACAGGATGCGCAGGTTGATTGTTAAATGCAGCACTGAATGACAGTTAAATAATAATGTTATCTATGTGATTGGAAGGTGTGCAGACGCGCTGAACAGAAGTGTTAAATCACAGTGTTGAGGAAGCGTTGAGTCTGGTTGTAGCATTAGATCCAGAAGAATCGACTTCAGATTCTGTATTGAGCCAAAAGCGAAAGCAGAACCGTAAGCTACGGCAACCGCAATCAAGCAATGGATTGTATTGAATAAAAAATCAATGGATCATTGAGCATAAAGCTATAGCGCTGTAGTTACTGGGTATCCGAACATTTCAGAAGTCTGAAACTTTTGGAATCAGTTATGCATCACTATCTGTTCGTGGATGGAAGCATTGTGGAGGCGCAACAGAAATTGGAGGGCGTTTATGGAGGTAAGATTGGTTGTATTAAAACCGTGTAAATTTATGTGGGTCAGTGTTATTGAAAGGACTGCTGTAAAAGTCGATTCACATTAGAATACATAACTCCATATATCTAATTCAAAATAGAGGTCGGCGGTCAGTGGTAGCAGGGGCGCATCTTTTTATTGATTTTTTATTTTAAAGTCCGGCGTTATAAGAATGAAAGATGGGAGTTGGGGTTATTCACACAAAGAGATAGATTGTTTCATAACATTGATTGGAGTGAACTTTCGAATGAAGTTTTTTTTAAATTGAGTTTGGGTTTCTTAAAAAAACCTTGTGCATTAAAGTGAGGATGAAATCCAAGTCTTTGGGTTATGAAAGTATGGTTTGTGTGAATATAAGTTGAAGAGCTTGCGTGTGGAAATGACTATGTATTTTTCAGTTGATGATATTTGCAATAAACAATGTCAAGTTGAATTAAAACATGGGTGCATTTGTTTGATTGACCTTTGATTGTGAATTGAAATCTGATCTTAAAAGGCGCATGTACAAGATTTGGTTTGAATGATGTTTATTTGGTATGAAAGTGTGTAAGCTTGGATTGGAAATGCAGATTGAAGTTTTGGGATGATGTGTATAAGCCAATGTGAATGTTGGTGATTAAATGAATGAGAAAATTAAGGCATTGGGTATGGTTTGAGTAAGCATTTGAATATTGATTGATTCACAATTTGATGCTTGAGACATATTTACTGTGAAATGGTTTTATAACCATAAATGTGAAAGATAGCTTCCGCAATTGGGAAATGTATGAAATTTCCCGGATTGGAATCCTAATTGGGCAGTGATTGCAATGCATTCTTATATGCATAGTTTTATTGGAAGATTCTGGGTTTGCGGAGCTAGCCATCATGTAGGTGGAGGATAAGGAGTAGACTATATATCGCTAATCAGAGAATTTTTGAATGGAATTCCAGAAATAGATGTCATGGGGGAAGTCCAAGGATTGGATGTCGCATCAGAGTAGGTTCCAGACAAGGATTAATAACCAGGAGGGGCGGACATGCCACCGTACATATGAGTCTCTCATGATGTCACAAACATGGATGAAGAAGTGACATTTGATGCCTCAGCCATAGTGGAGACAAGATGGGAAATCATAGAAGATTCATTCATGGCTAATGATCCCAAAGGTGATTTTCACAAGAAAATCACAGGTGAACTAAAATGAAGAGAATCATATAAAGGATCTTCAGATGGAGTTTGAAGATGAGGAAAAGGATGATCCTGATAAATATTTAACCCTCTAAAATTATAAATATAGGAGGGATAGGTTATTCCTATGGGATCTCTTCAATACTTACAAGACCGTACGGAAGAGAATATTTAACCCTCTAAAATTATAAATATAGGAGGGAAAAGATTATTCCCATGGGATCTCTTCAATACTTACAAGACCGTACGGAAGAGGCTCATCGTCGGGTCCAAGATATATAATTTGTGGCTGTGTCTTAAACAAAGGAATAGAAGAAGAAGTTCATAAATTAATAGGTGAAGATGACTGAGGTACCTCAGGTTGAATAATATTAGGTAATAAGGCATTAGGCTCAATTAATTCAAGTTCAATGACCTTAGGAAATGAAGGTTAAGGTACTTCTGTTTTGATTGTGTCGGATTCACTGACAAGAGTAGATGTAATCTCGGGCTTGGAACAAAGGGAAGGATGATTCCCATGGATCAATTTCAGGAGGAGGACCAAAAGTAGTTCCTGATCTGGTAGTTTTCATCTTCTTATGCTTCTGACGATGGCCAAGAGTTTCCTCTGGTGGAAGAGGAGGCTTATTTTTCATTCTACGTGAACGACAAAGAGAGGGTGTTTTTTATTCCACATTGGATTAATAAATTTTAAGAATTAAAATACAAAGAAATAAAAAAGGGGTAAAACTAGGCATAAAGGTTTACCAAGCAATTGTGAAATGCAATATACACCTTGGCGAACCAAGGACATAACGTATGTGCAGGAAATCACCCTAAATGTGGTGTTTAGTGTATCACAGTATACAATCCATCTGACTCAGTTACCTATGGAGATGATAGCAACCTATAGGGGACTTCCAAAATATGCTTATTTTTCATTCTACGTGAACGACAAAGAGAGGGTGTTTTTTATTCCACATTGGATTAATAAATTTTAAGAATTAAAATACAAAGAAATAAAAAAGGGGTAAAATTAGGCATAAAGGTTTACCAAGCAACCGTGAAATGCAATATACACCTTGGCGAACCAAGGACTTAATGTATGTGCAAGAAATCACCCTGAATGTGGTGTTTAGTGTATCACAGTATACAATCCATCTGACTCAGTTACCTATGGAGATGATAGCAACCTATAGGGGACTTCCAAAATATACTCAACAGTACGTGGAAGTGCATCCTGTAGTAGTGTTGTCTAATGCGTAATCATTTAATGAGAGTATTCCCATATGCTTTTTATGCATTGAGCGCTATCCAATATACCCAATGGTATGCAGAGTATGATCTTATACACTTACATATGTGGAACGGGATATCAGCCCTGGGATACAACGCTATAAAACAATGACAACTCCTACATTTAATGATGTTGAAACACACCTCTAGCCTAGAGCTCTAAATTTTTTTGATAATGTTAGAAATTCACCTTATGTTGATTCTAGAAATTTGAATGTTTGTCTTCGATTAAGTTTCAATTTTATGGATCACCACGAGTTTGAAGGAATGAAATATTTCTTTTTCAATGAAAATCTATCTAAAGGGAGGAAGAGACAAAGGGTGTGCAACATACAAAATGCAATAAAAAATATGCAAGGTGCAATTCCCTTTTAATGCAATTGTTCCAATATTAATGCGCACACAAAACCTTATATGCCAATGCAAATATTTTTCTTTCCAATTCCTCTTAATTTTCATATATGATGAAAACTAAGATGCATGTCTAATCACTTATTAAAAAAAACTTTTCATAATGATGAATAAAACTCCAATTCATTCAAGCACTCAATGATAAAACAAAAATCCATTTTCCAATGACCTAGTGACAAGAACAAAGAAAAATCTAAAGCAATCATTATCAAGGGAACTCAAAAACAAAATCAAAACAAATGGAGGCTTTCGATAGATCGCAAGACACTCAAAGACTCAAGGAAGAGCAACTAGAAAAAATTTGATAAAGGAGAAAATAAAACAAGAGAAAATTCAGGCAAGAACAGGGGCCAACACAGGTACAAAAGAGGCACATGTGCTATGCAACGCAAGCAAAAATAAGGCTCTGCATGGATGGAACACTCTCTCCCTAGACTAAAGGGAGCGTTGGTCAAGAAATAGAAATTTTTGGCACAAAAATTGCAATTGAAACTCAATGAAGGATCTTCCAAGGTTTGTTCTTGACTGAGTATGACAGTGAAGTTCTGAAAAAGAGGTAACACAAACTCTAAGGACAAAGAAACCACCAAGTGCATACACCGATCCCTAGTGGAGTCACTATTTGTTATAAAGAATCTACGATTGCAGACATAAATATCTTCCCTAGACTGGGTGTCCTAGCCTAGAACAACATAAAGACAAAGAAGCTAATGTTTCCCTTAAAGCAAATAGATAATGGGATGAAGCATACATGTAATTTGTCGTATGCTTCACTCATTTCTTGGCTTTTATGCTCCATTCCTAGCACTGATCGCTATAATTAGAAATTTCGCAATAAAACACCACAAGGAAACAACTACAACATCTATTGATCCAGGTGGATATCGGTGGCCTCCCACCTATTCCATTTGGACCCGCAACATCAATTCTTTCAATTTTTCAGTTTCAGCACAACTTACTATTTTTAGCATGTTTTCGGGTCCTGCACACCCGAAGCCGTTTTGGGGACTTAATGATCCAAGTGGATATTGGTGGCCACCCACCGAGTCCATTTGAACCCCCACCATCAGTTCTTTTAGTTTGTAAGTTTCAACACAACTTACTATTTTTAGCAGTCTTTCGGGTCCTGAACCTTCGAAGCCGTTTTGAGGCCCTAAACGACATCTTCTAGGAAAACGGGGAGCAACATGGGTCATGGACCAATGATGCTCACTAAAACTTTTTATTCCTCGGATAGATCTTTCTAACGAGCTATTGAGCGCGTCAAACGGAGATCGGATGCCAAAGTTGCGTCCCCGGGAAGTTGAAACACCAATTTACCCAAATGGGGCCCATAGTTTTGGCGCTTCATCTCCTAGGGTTAGGTTTTTGGATGTTTCGAATTTTACATTGTTTCTCAACAATAAATAGGCCTTCGAGCCTCATTGTAACACAGTTCAGGGGGCTAGGAGCTGACACATCTCTTCTCAAAGATAAGTGCTACCAGTACCCTAGCTCACCACATCTCCATCATGTCTGCATTGTAACATAGTTCAAGGGTTGTAGCCACCACATCTCTTCTCAGGGATACACTTCCAGTACCCTATCTCATCTATTTCTATTATGTATGTAATAGGCCTGCAAGCCACAATGTAACACAGTTCAGAGGCCTGTGTATGCCACATCTCTTCTTAGAGATACGCTACCAGCGCCCTAACTTATTTCCATTATGTTTGTAAGCTTATTTCAGTCATTCTTTTATTAATAAAATGAAGCATTATTTCCACTGCATCTCGGTGCTTATGTTTATATCTGTATTCTATTGCGTTCCTGCATAAAATCTAGATCAGTGGTATCAGAGTGGTCTGCTCTTTCTCTATTTTTCTTTTCATGTCCCCAACGCGGCCAGGGTATAAGGAGTTTAACCTCGCATCCCCAACAACCCCCCATGGTGGAAGGAAAGAAAGACGAGGGAGTAGGAGATCATATCAAAATATTGCTCGAGGATGCCCTTGAGAAATAAAGGAACGCGATGATGGATAAATTTGACCAGATCCTTCAATGGCTTCCCACCGACGACACATCTACATCCAGCACATCTGCCAGTAGTTCCGCGACATCCTTGACAAATCTAATACCAAGTTCAGAAAAATCCCCCCCCCCCCCCATGGAGGAACTTAACGCAATGGATACCATTGCTTCCTAAGGAGGGAGGAATGATCCAGGTGGATATCAGTGGCCTCCCACCTATTCCAATTGGACCTGCAGAATCAATTCTTTCATTTTTTCAGTTTCAGCACAGCTTACTATTTTTAGCAGGTTTTCGGGTCCTGCACACCCGAAGTTGTTTTGGGGACTTAATGATCCAAGTGGATATTGGTGGCCACCCACCGAGTCCATTTGAACCCCCACCATTAGTTCTTTCAGTTTGTAAGTTTCAGCACAACTTACTATTTTTAGCAGTTTTTTGGGTCTTGAACTTCCGAAGCCGTTTTGAGGCCCTAAACGACGTTTTTTGGGAAAACGAGGAGCGACATGAGTTGTCGACTAATGTTGCTCACTCAAAAGTTGTAGTCCTCGGATAGATATTTCTAACAAGCTATTGAGCGCGTCAAATGGAGATCGAATGCCAAAGTTATGTCCCCGGGAAGTTGAAACACCAATTTACCCAAATGGGGCCTACAGTTTTGGCGCTTCATCTCCTAGGGTTAGTTTTTTGGACGTTTCAGATTTTACATTGTTTCTCAACAATAAATAGGCCTTCGAGCCTCATTGTAACACAGTTTAGGGGGCTGGGAGCCGACACATCTCTTCTCAGAGATAAGTGCTATCAGTGCCCTAGCTCGCCACATCTCCATCATGTCTGCATTGTAACACAATTCAGGGGCTGTAGCCACCACATCTCTTCTCAGGGATACGCTGCCAGTACCCTAGCTCATCGATTTCCATTATGTCTGTAATAGGCCTGCGAGCCACAATGTAACACAATTTAGAGGCCTGTGTATGCCACATCTCTTCTCAGAGATATGCTACCAGCGCCCTAGCTTATTTCCATTATGTTTGTAAGCTTATTTCAGTCATTCTTTTATTAATAAAATGAAGCATTATTTCCGTTGCATCTTTGTGCTTATGGTTATATCTGTATTCTATTGTGTTCCTGCATAAAATCCGAATCATCTATGTAGCATCATCTAATACTTTATGTAATGGATCAACATGGCATCGAAATACATGAAATCAAAACATCACAATAGGAAAACAAAGAACTCTTTGCATTAATAGAAATGGAGTGAGTTACAACCAAATATAGGAGTTGATCTTATAGAAGAGCTCCTCCAAGTTGAATTGTCCTTCTTTTCCACAAAGTGTACCTTTATGTCACCCTAATGCATGGAATAATGACTCTTCACAACAACAACATGAAGGTAGAATCTATCTCCCAAAGCCAACCCCTAGCTTGTGGATGGCCACAAATATATATAAGAGGATGGTAAATTGGGAGTTCTTATCCATTTACCAATCGAGGCTTGAGATCCACTCTTGATGGGAGGATGGGCTCAAGGATAAGGGATGAAAATTCCAAGGTAGGATAGGATAGGATTCGAGATTTTTATCTGCGGTAAATATTTGTAACAACTCTTGGAAGCTTCTGGAAGAGGAAGCTTCAGAAATCTTTGCATTTTTCCCGAATTTATAGAATCAACGCACCCCCAACGTAGAGCAACATGCTAGTGATCAACGCAGGTGTAGAGAGGGTCAACCTGGTGGTGAATCTAGGTCCACAGGCTTACAGAGTGCGCTAGCCTTTAAAATGACTAAAATAAGGCAGTTTTAGGCAGAAACTCAAGGATTAGGGAGAGTCATACTTAAAGCTTTGTGCAAAGATGATGTCAATGGGTAAAAGGATGTTGATTGATTCGATTTTTAGGTCTATTGATTAGATGTGAAAAAATTACCTATAATAGAAACACTGACACACCACCACATAAACAATAAACTTACACTCATATAAAATGTAATTTGATCAAAAACACAAGGGAAAAAGAATCAAATTACATCAAACAATGAATGTTTATTAATGTTTAAAATATTACTACATGTCTTTATAAGTTTTTATAGTTTTGGTCAAATTTTTTGAGTCAAGTTTTTGTTTCATTATTATTATTAAATTTTCAAATTCTTTATAGGAAAAATTAATTCTTTATAATTTTTTAAAACATAAATAAATAAATTAATATTACATTTTTAAAATTATTATTATTATTATTATTATCTGCTCATCTTGATTTTATTTTAATTTTAATTTAAAAACTCAAACTTTTGAAAAAATAAATAAGAGTCTTTATGTATTGTTAAATAAATTTTATATTTACTTCAAAAATTATAATACATATTTTCATACTTTATTTATAATAATATTTATTTGTTTATATTTATGAAACTTTATGCAGTACAATGTAAATTGATTCAAAGTTCTATTCCCACTAGGTGTTTATCCCAGAAGGGAATTTTTTTTGGGTCTAAATTTAATTTAAATCATTAGAAAAACTTGAAAAAATAAAACGTTTTTATTATTAAACATATTTTATATTTATTTTAAATATTATAACAAATATTTCTATATTTTATTTATAATATATTTTTGAATTTTTAAAATTTTAATTAACTAATTAACAAATAGAGAAAATATGATTATCCTCTTCGTTAAAATTTAATTTTTACATTAATGTAAACTTTAAACACACATTATTATAATACTGAGGCATCTATTTATTAACTTAAAAATAAAGAATAATATTTTTATATTCAGTTCTTTGCACTAACTTTTGAATACCATATCTTACCCATTTAAAGTAAAGTAACTTTTCAATATCGTTTCATAAAAGTGTCACTTATAAAAGATATATATTCCTCATAATGGTTGGATATGTATGATTATAGATTAGCTTTTCAACTTCGTGTCTTTACCGCTCAATAAACGGAAAATACCATGCTCCACGCATTAAAATCATTATCACACAATTAT
Organism: Pinus albicaulis; assembly: GCA_034641835.2. Taxonomy (NCBI): domain Eukaryota; kingdom Viridiplantae; phylum Streptophyta; class Pinopsida; order Pinales; family Pinaceae; genus Pinus; species Pinus albicaulis. The sequence goes on from CM076571.1 coordinate 815,807,063, forward strand.
TTTTTTCTTTTAAGAATCATTAAAGTAGTTTGTCTTTTTTCTTTTATAAAAATAGGGAATTATTTTATCATTAATGTGATATATTAAAAGAATTAGCAATGTAAATATAGTTATAAAATGTATTTTTATAGTAGGATTGATTTCAATTTATTTTGGAATCTTAAAAATTATTATTTAATATACATATATTTAAAAAATTAAGAAATAATACAATATATTATTTATAAATAGTAATTTGTAATATATAGTTTGTTTGGGATGTTTTTGGAAATATTAAATATTATAATTATATTAAGTAAATAGAGAACAATACATATAGTTTTAAAATATTAAAAAATTAATTTAAACAAAATTATTTATTATAGAGATTACAAAATTATTAGATTTTTTTATATTAATTATAATATTAATATTTTTAATTAATATAAAATTTATTTTGTCACTTTTTAATAGAGAAATATATCAATTATCTAATCATGAAATGTTTCACTCATTTAATTATGGAATGTAATAAAAATAAAAACAAAACTTGATGACCTATGTATTTTTGGCTCGTTATTAGTTACACTTTGTTAGATTAAAAAAAATATCATATTTAACTAAATTAATAAATAATCAATAAAAACCCTATACATAATACTTACTTGGACAAGGATAATAATGTATTAAAGGTGTTAGGTGCTCAAAGTGTCTCATTGTCATTATAAAATGTATTTAAAAAAACATAATACTTACTTGGGACAAGGATAATAATGTATTAAATGTGTTAGGTGGTAAAATAAAATATGTCTTATCGTCATTATAAAAAATTATCATGTAACTTTAATAATATTTTTTCATTCTCTTGCCACTGTAACTAGGTACTTTCATATTTTTTATTACACTTGGAAAATAAACATGAAATCATAATGATTTTGATTGTTATCAAGACAATTAAAAAATAGTGTAACAGGTTAAATAAGTAAAAAGTTTTCAAGTTATTTTTTTTTAGAAATTTTAATACAACTATGTATTGCCTAGATTCTCCTAATCTAACAATTATATGTCGTTGTTAAATACAAATTCTTCGATTAAAACCTTTGCAGAAATTTAATCGCCAATTGCAAACACATGAAGAAAGATCAATCACACATAACACAGATGTTTTTACCGGGAAAACATAAAGCTAAAAACCCCACTATCATATATTATGTATATATCATGGATCATGAAACAACCACATACAAAACTCTAATCCAAGAGCTCTCGGTACAATATACAATCGTCTCACATTGTCATACAAAAATTGGCATATTCATGCACCAATTTACTGCCTCCTAACAACCTGCCTCCACTGCGCAATCCCTGTTGATCACAATCCCTGAATGAATGAGATATTTCTTGTCTTGAATGTGCAATCCTCATTGGTATCTCCAATGTGTGTTTGATTGCAAGTGTGCACCCACTAATGTCACAATTGATAGTCAAACTGTCCCTTTCACCTATCTCTCAACCGGATCTCCACTTGATCTGACATGCATGTAGTTAACAGTAGTAAATCTTCATTTGCATGTGAGATAACTCCATGTAAATTAATTTAATATTTAATTCACTAATCTCTTCCAAGTGTATATTTAATACAACTAGTTACAACTAGCACAACTGAGTTTAACTCACTTAACTGAGTTAAACTACTTTACAACTCACATAACTACACGTCCAACTTTGTTACAACTTCGAATCACTCAGTTACAACTAAGTCCAATTTCATGTCCCACCAACCAACCTTAGAACTCGTAATTCCTTCATTCATCTGGTTTGCCACATCAGTTAACTGAAATCAAGTGCTTCAAGAGAATAGATTATTATTTATTGTCTAATTATTATTAATAGATAATAATAATCGACATGCATTCTATTTTTAGACATGTGATCTACGAACAGACTTCGCACATGCAGTCCAAAAATAGAACCCCATCCATAAATAGAATTTTCTCAACCATATATAAATAGACTCCTGTTATAAATACAATTTGCTCGCCATTCTAAAAATAGACATACACCTAAAAATAACCTGCGAGCCCCACCTAGTGTAGGTGCTTAATTTTCACTAGGATTATCATCTTGTTGAATCTCAACACTCCCTCTCGACAAGAAAGGGATTATCCTTCACTCCGATCCTATCTCTATGGTATTCGAACTTGCTTCTGGTGAGCGCCTTTGTCAGAATATCTACATTCTGATCTTCCGTAGGAATGTACTAAAGAAACATAATCTTCCGCTTCCCACAATCTCTAATATGATGATGCCAGATATCTATATGCTTAGATCTATCATGAAACACAAGATTAATCAAGAGTTTAATGCAACTCTGATTATCATAATGAATCACTGTAGGATGTAAATGAGAACTATATAAACCGACCAGGATTTTTCTCATCCAGATAGCCTCACATATAGCTTGACTTGCTGCCATGTATTCCGCTTCTGCTGAACTGAGTACCACAGATCTTTGTTTCCTGTTGTACCAAGAAACAATTGTAGATCTGATACTGAATACCCCTCCAGATGTGCTCTTTCTGTCTGTTGGGCTACCTGCCCAATCTGCATCCGTGAAGCCATGCAACTTCACCTCGTCCATTTGTTTGTACCATAAGCCATACTCAGATGTGCCCCTGAGATATCTCAGGACATGCTTTCCAGCCTTCCAAAAGAGCTTGGTAGGCTTAACCATCGCTTGACTAAGCTAGTTCACCGCATAGCATATGTCTGGTCTTCTATTCACTAAATACATGAGCGAACACACCAACTGTCAATAGACAGCAGCATCCACTACCTCTCCAAATGTAGCGTCATCTTTCCTCCGGTTTCCTAGAAGAGGAGTATCCACGGGTTTGCAGCCCTCCATGTGAAACTTACTGAGTATCTCCCTTGCATACTTTCCTTGAGACACAAAAATTTCACCTTCTCGCTGCCATATTTCCAATCCAAGGAAATAGTGAAGGAGGTTGATATCCTTCATCTCAAACTCCTTTGCAAGGTCCTACTTGCATGAGTGTATCAGCTGCTCATCACTAGTCAGTATTAAATCATCATCATAAAGAACAATGATTAAAAGCTTACCATCCACCACAATTTGGTATAGGTTTGCATCTGCCTCACTCTTGGCGAAGCCAAGTCCAGTGAAATAGCTGTCGATCTGAGTGTACCAAGCACGGGGTGCTTGCTTCAGCCCATACAAAGCTCTTTTGAGTCTGCACACATGTGACTCGCTGCTAAAGATCTCAAGTCCTTCAGGATGCTCAATGTACACTTCTTCCTCAATGATCCCATTAAGAAACACATTCTTCACATCCATCTGATGAATGTGCCAACCCATCTGTGCTGAGAGAGCAAGGATGGTCCTTATGGAAGAATACCATGCGACAGGTGCAAAGGTTTCTTCATAATCATTCCCCTCGATCTGTGAGAAGCCCCAGGCCACAAATATGACCTTGTATTTCTCAACACTCCCATCAGTAGCTTGCTTTACCTTCTAGAAACATCTTGAACCTACCACTTATTTATCAACCGGCCTTGGAACAATTTCCCAAGCACTGTTTCTCAGAATGGAGTCATACTCCTCCACCATAGCATCTACCCATGTGGGCTCCTGCACTGATTCCTAAAAGGAAGATGGCTCAGTCACAATACATTTTATTATGAGATCCATGTATCCAGTGAATCGGTAAGGAGCCTGTCTTTGTCTGCGCTGTGAACTAGGGACTCCTACATTCTATGCCGCATCAAGCTTCAGCCTCTCAGCTTCTGTGGTACGCCTTCTACCAGTTCTGATGTTTGGCTCTACGTGAGTGGACTCCTCCGCTCCATGAACCTCCTCATGTGGTTGATCCACATCTAGAGACTCATCTTTGGGAACCAAAATTTCCTCCTCTGCATGTAATTCTAGCTCCCTCTCAAGCGACAACTTCATGGCTTTCTCCTCATTGAATTTTGTATCCGGTCGCTCCATAGACATTCGACTGTTTAGCAGATACACACGATAATTATCAGGTGTTTCTTTGTACCCCACAAATATCCCAACTTCAGCAGTCGACTCCAGCTTCTTCCTAGTGTTCTTGGTCACATGCACATAAACAAATGAGCCAAAAATATTAAAGTGAGAAACATCCAGTTTCTTACCAGTAAAAGCTTCTTCAGGTGTACTTATGCCAAGTACTCTATGAGGATAATGGTTTTGCACATAAATTGCAGTGTTGCATGCTTTCGCCCACAAGTGCATTGGTAGCCCCTGATCATGCAGCATCGCTCGTGCAGCACCCATGATCGTTCTGTTCTTCCTCTCCGCGACCCCATTTTGATGTGGGTTATGAGGCGCTATGAGTTCTCTTTGAATTCCTTCTTTTCTACAGAAGTTTTTAAATTTGTTCGAGATGTATTCTCCACCATTATCACTGCGCAGAGCCTCACTTGCTTCCCTGACTCTTTCTCAACCAATGCCTTAAACTCACAGAACTTTGAGAATGTTTGAGACTTCTTCTGCATGAAGAAGATCCAACATTTATGAGAAAATTCATCAACAAAAATAACATAATACCTGTGTTTTGTTGTTGAAGCAACCGAAAATGGTCCACACACGCCTGTTTGAACTCTCTCCGAGATCACTGAAGCACGATTCTCCTTTTCATGAAAGGTGGACTTTACATACTTCCCCGTGGTACAACCCTTGCACTGATCTAACTGAGAAAGTGTTCCCATTGGAAGTCCAGCAGATATTTTTTGCATGACTTTTGAAGCTCCATGATGAAGATGGCCCAATCACCCGTGCCATAATTTTCCCTCATCCCAGCTCACCACTTTTTTCGCTTTTCCCATCATGGAAGCGCAACCTTCTACCTCTATCTTGTAGAGATTCTTGACTCAAATTCCTATCCTCTTGGCTTAACCCATTTTTTTATGTCGCAGGAAATCTTTTCCATTGCTGAAAACAACGTCATAGCCTCTGTCCTTCAACATCGTGACTGAGACCATGTTTTTATTCAAACTTGGAACATGCATAACATCTTTCAATAGAAATGGTTTACCTGACTCCCTCTCAAAGGTAATGGTACCAATTCCAGTCGCACTGTATCGTCCATCTTTTCCCCTCTCTATATGCATTTGGATATCTTTCTCCTCCAAGTCACTGAAAATCTCCTTATCTCCCATCATGTGGAAGGAAGTACCACTATCAAGATACCACACCGATCCCATTGCGCTTGAAACCAAGCATGCAATCAAAGAGAAATCAAGTCCAAATTACGAGGCAAGGGCCTCACCAGCTGCAACTCCAGCAATCTTCTTATTCTTCTTTTTCAGTGGGCAGTTAGTGGTGAGATGCCCATGTTCGTGACAGTGAAAACACTTCATCTTGGACAAATCTAGCTTCTTGCCTTTAGACTCAGATTTTGAATGGGATTTCTTCCCCTTCCCTTTCCTTTCCTTGGCAACCAAAGAAAAATACTCTTCATCATCATGCTTTGATGAAGAGCCATCTCTGGTGTTCTGCATGAACTCCTCCTACACTAGATCCGACCATAGTCGCTCCCAATCCGATAGTTTTTCCCGTCCATTGACAAAGTCTTGATAACTGTGCCAACTCTTAAGAAGTCCCAAGGGAGCCAAACTCACAAAATCATCATCAGAAACCACAATGCCCACACTCCCCAGTTCATCCCGACATTGGACAAACTTTGTGAGATACTTAGGAATATTGTCGCCCTTCTCCATCTTGATCTTTTTGAGTTTATCCTTCAGCTCCAATTTCTTATGGTCATTACTACTTTGGAAAAGGTCCATCAAAGCCTTCCACAGAGCATATGGAGTGGCTTTCCCATGAAGGCTTGAGACGATATGGTCTCGCACACCTTCCAATAGAATCCTTCTCGTCTTTGCTACTTTCTTTTGCCAGGCATCAAGTAATGCAGCATCCGTCGAAGTGGGCTTAGGAACATCACTGTCGATGAATTCCTTCAAGCCATCATCTTCAAGCACCACCTCCATCCTGTCCTTCCATGAAATGTAGTTCGAGTTTCCCTCAAGTGCATACTCTAGCCACAAACCATTGAAATCCATTTCGATGTTTACTCAACTGTCGCACCAAGAAATTCTTGCAGCAAATTAGAATTGTTTCCACCAACTAACTTAGCTACTACTTCAATATTGCAATCTTCTTTGCTTTGATACCATGTAGAAATTTTAATACAATTATTTATTTCCTGGACTCTCCTGATCTAACAATTATATGTCATTGTTAAATAATCATCCTTCTACTAAAATCTTTGCAGAAATTTAATCGCCAATTGCAAACACATGAAGAAAGATCAATCACACATAACACAGATGTTTTTACCGGGAAAGCATAAAGCTAAAAACCCCACTAGCATATATTATGTATATATCATGGATCATGAAACAATATCATACAAAACTCTAATCCAAGAGCTCTCAGTACAATATAGAATCATCTCACACTGTCATATAAAAATTGGCATATTCATGCATCAATTTATTGCCTCCCGATAGCCTACCTCCACTACGCAATCTCTGCTGATCACAATCCCTGAATGAATGAGATAATGCCTTACCTTGACTGTGCAATCCTCATTGTCATCTCCAATGTGTGTTTGGTTGCAAGTGTGCACCCACTAATGTCACAACTAATAGTCAAACTATCCCTTTCACCTATCTCTCAACCGGGTCTCCACTGGATCTGACATGCATGTAGTTAACAGTAGTAAATCTTCAGTTTCATTTTAGATAACTCCATGTGAATTAATTTAATATTTAATTCACTGATCTCTCACTAGTGTATCTTTAGTTACAACTAGTTACAACTAGCACAACTGAGTTTAACTCACTTAACTGAGTTAAACTACTTTACAACTCACATAACTACACATTAAACTCTGTTACAACTTCGAATCACCCAGTTACAACTAATTCCACTTGCATGTCCCACCAACCAACCTTAGAACTCATAATTCCTTCAGTCAACTAGTTTTCCACATCAGTTGATTGAAATCAAGTGCTTCAAGAGAATAGATTATTATTTATTGTCTAATTATTATTAAGAGATAATAATAATTGACATACATTCTATTTTTAGACATGCGATCTATGAACAGACTTCGCACATGCATTCCAAAAATAGAACCCCATCCATAAATAGAATTTTCTCAACCATCTATAAATAGACTCCTGCTATAAATAGTATTTGCTCACCATTCTAAAAATAGACATACACCTAAAAAAGCCTACGGGCCCCACCTAGTGTAGGTGCTTAATTTTCACTAAGATCATCATCTTGTTGAATCTCAACATTTTTAAGGGTTTCCTTTGTCATATATTTAATATTTATGGATTTTAATTGAATTTCTTGTCAAATTCAAGTATACAAAGTTTACAATGTATATTTTTTTATTGTATATCATTTTGAAAGTACAGGAAAATTTTTGTTTTTGGTTTTTTTTAAAGGAAAATTGTATTTAATAAAAAAATTATGAAACAAAAAATAATGAGAAGATGGAAGGAAAAAAAAAAAAAAAATTATAGAAAACATAAGGAAAAAAATAATAAATAACATAAGGAACTAATATTATGTTATAGCTATAAAATAACTAGTTCGTTTCTCTTTGAATAACTAAGCGATTTATTAGCAATCATAAAGAGATATTTTAATCATTGAATTATAGGTATCGTCATTTGAAAAATGACACTAATAATTTTATTGAGAGTGAGATTAAATATTTATTTATGTTAACAAGGCTACAAGGTAGCTACTACTTCCCGCTTAGTTTATATATAGTAGTGTTGCAATGTGATCTTGATGCATAGAAACTTCATGAATTTGTTAAAAAGAAACGAGATTTGTAGAACCCAATAACTTTATCAAATTCGAATGGAATTGCCCATTCAAGGGCGAGTAAAAACAGAGTGCATTATCCAAGAGAATTGGATTTTCTATTTTCACTATATAGTTTAAAACTTTAAACAATAAAGCATTTAAACTATATGCAATCTTGAAGTTCATTGTGCATTGCCTATGTCTATTGTGAAGATAGTAATATATATTTAATACTTGATTGAGCTTGTCTGTGCTGCAGATTATAATTTCGATGGATTTGTTCTAAAATGAGAAATCCTATACTTTTTGCTGTGAATTTTTGGTTATATAATGTGAAAATCCAAGTGTCGTTGAATCAGTGAGTTGACTTTTTGTGGTGGTTTTTCTAAGTTGTTTACAAGGCAAAGTGCTGTATGAACCTTTAGTGATTGATGTTTTTCAACTTCATGTCTTAATATTTTCACTAAGTTGGGCTTGTACTTAACATCTTTTGCTAACAACTTTCTTCCTTGTAGTTTTCCTTTCCTTATTCGTACTGAAATGCATGACATGACCTTTTCAATGATTATTCGCATTGTCTTGAAGAACACATTTGTGATGTGATAGGAAAAGTGACCACTGCAATGCATTAGTTCCCACTTCACTATTTCTTGGTAACGAAATCTTTGTACTATATCAATGTCACGTGGATCTCCAAAGAATAGTGTTGGGAAACTCATTTCTTCTGCATGTTTGTCTTTGAATATTCCAAGTGGTCGTTGTCCCTCAGCTGGTGCTATTTCAATGATCTTGTCTTGTAAATCATGTATTCGTTGTGAAGCTGTCAATCCATGTACTAAGGTCTCAGTGGGTTTTTCACTTTTCGAAATGCTATCTGTTTGACTTTTACTATCAATGTTCTCATCCTCAGATGTATTATCTTTATTGTTCAATTCAAGCATATGATTCCAATTGCTATTAATGGAAATGTTTTCAGTTTTATATAAATTTCGAGAACATAGTTCTTTAAGTGCCTTCATGATAGTATGCACACGCACTTTTCCTGTTTGATATGCATTTTTGTATTCTAGTCGTCGTTTCAATGCAATAGCAATTGTCATGGTATTGTTTATGAATTGTAGCAATGCTTTTTGGACAATGTCCATTTGGATAGGTACATTGATTATTGAACCAGTTAAGCCCATTTGTGATCGCTTGTTGCCACATTGTCTTATTTGTGCAAAAGGAATTCTTAATGTGACAAGTCTTTCCTGAAGCTCTGAAAGTGTTGTTATAGTTCGCAATGGCTTATTACGTCTTATTTGTTCAGGTGTTGCAAAGTGAGGCAATTTTGCATTGGCAAGTGTTGTTTTGCAAGATCTACAAATGATATTTGAACACAATGTCTTCTGTTTTCCACATAATTTTATGTACATTTTTTCTAACTCAAGTTCAATGCTTGAGTTGTTCTTTTGAAATTGCAATTTTTTACATATTGGACATTTTGTTTTTGGTGTGTCTTCAATTTGTTGTTTGTAAATTTCTATGGGAGTACTCTTTCGCGACGAACAATTTTTATTTGTTATTTTATTTCTATTTTCTCCAATTTGATTTGGGTTATTTGTATATATAATTTGTTTCAATGTGCGCAAGTTTATTCTATTCTTGGTGTTTTCAGGCATTTGTACTATTCTATGTTGCAGATTGCATTGATCTGTATTTTGATTTGATAGTATTGGTTCATAATGAATGTGTGATGTACTTGTTTCCAATGACAATATGTTGTATGTTTGGTTTGAATTTGTTTTTGATGGGTAGTAATTGACAATAGTTTTATTGGTAAATGACCATATTTGTATGTTTACATTGAATATGATCGATGTCCATTCAAAGAAAAATGATGTCCCTTCAACTCCTCCTTTTTCATATGTCATTCCAATATTAATTAGGTATTGTTGCCAGCCTGCAACCATTGTTTTACTTTGTATAGTTTCATTTGTTAAGTGTTTTTCTATACAATTTAATGCATTCTCGTTCCTACCCATTAGTGCATTGCAAAAATATTGGACAATGTAGAGTCTGAGAGACTGTTCATCAAATTCAAGTGCTATTAAATGACAAATTGCACTGAACATGCTATTGCCACATTTCGACATAGTTGCTTTTGCTATGTGCAATCCATGAATTTTCATTTCACGAACAATGGATTCATAATGGTTTTCAAGATATTTGCAAAGAGGCGACAAGAAATAATTTGGGACAAAGTTTCATCTAGGTATTCTTTTGTGTAATAGAGGTTCAAAATGTCCACTAATAGGATTTGTATCATGAAACAAAATGTTTAGTGGAATTGTATCTAGATCATGGTTGAAGAACAAATACCTTGTTTTCATTGTTAGTGACAACACTCCAATTGGTATGTTCAACCACTTTAACAGCCATCGTATGCAAAATGTGTCTCCCCATAGGCCTCTTTCAGATTGGAAATTGCTATTAGAAGCAAAAAAACGCATTTTATGAAGCTATGTATCAACATCGTGAATTCCCTGCAGTTCATATAAGATGACAGGATCTAGTTCATATTGGTATGATACTTTTGCCTCTGTGTCATTGCGTTGTAGACAATTGAGAAAATGGTCTATTATTCCATTGCGCAATTCAATGGACGAGTAACGAAAATGAAGAAGCACTTCAAATGCATTGAACAAACAGTCTCTAACAGTATATGCAAATTGCTGTAGTCTGAAGAGACTATGCTTCATTAAAACGATGTCAGTTTTTTTGCTGGATGGTACTTTTCAATGTCTATGATTTCAACCATTTTTTGGTATGTATTTATTTTTCAGATTCGTATGGTAATTTGTTTACTGACTACTATGTATGTTAGATTTTTTTTTCCCAAAGATGACAGAAGGTTCTACAATATTTTTTGCTTTATTGAATATATGTCTATGACAATGTTTACTAGCACAAAACACTAATTTCACTTTTATATTGTATGCTTGATTTCAAATAGTAAAATAAGAGAAGCAAAGCTGCAAGTAACTAGCTCCTATTTTATTTCACAAAGGAAAAATTCGTAATTTTATTAATGATAGCAAAATTACATGTCACACTTTGCTGTAATTTCAGAGACAGGCAAAAAAATTGCAGTTATATGCTATATTAGATGAGGAGTGAAAATTAAATTTTCCTCCCTTTTTTCTTTTCAACCTTTCTCCATGGACCTGGTGATGGCAAGGTTGAGATAAGTGCGAGCTGATTTTCAGCTATGGTTACTCCATTGTCCTTATCTGAATCAGATGTGTCTGAGTTATGCTGTCTTTTGAGTCCTCCATTTTCTGGTGCCTCTTGGTCCAAAGACGCCTGAGCCATGTTTGTAGTCTCTTGCATCTCATGTTCTTGTATCTCAACTTCTGTTGTTGTCTGGTTGGTTTCTTTGGGGATGGGTTCCATCTCATCCTCTTCCTTCCCCTATTTTGGTTCGTCAGAGGGAAATTGCCAGCCCTTTATAACTTTCCCTGTTTTCTTCTTTTTCCTGTTGTCTCTTTTGGCTTCTGGACAAGTGTTCTGTAAATGCCCTGTATTCCTGCATATTCTGCACCTGAATGCAGTGTTCTCGTAATCGAGATGCTGCATCCATTTTTGCTGTTTGTGAGTCAGTATGATGCATTCTGGTAGCCCCTTGCTGAGATCCACTTCCACGCAGATGCGTGCAAAGGTGTAGACCCGCTCCTCCATTCTTTGTGTGTCATTTTTGATGTAATTCCCAATCATGTCTCCAATGCTGCCGAGAACGTCTTCATTCCAGAAATGAAGTGGGAGGTTGTAAAGCCTCACCCAAACTGGCATTTTAGAGACCTCCATGGTATTTGCGTCAAAATCTGGAAACCAAGGTGTGGTGAAAAGTCCAGTGGATCCCCAGAACCATGGTCCAGCCTTTTGGATGTGTTCTCTGGCCTCCTCGGATAAAAATTTAACAATGAAAAATCCCTTTGAACAGAGGTGTATTTCACAGTCTGTCGTCCAGTTAGTGAAGATCCAATGAAATAGCTCCATTGGTTTGGGCCAGAAACAATCAAATCTGCATATGAGTGCTTGTGTTTCAAAGACGGATCTATGGTCATCGATCTCAGGTAATTCAATCTGTAGTTCTGGAATCTGGTTGAGTTGTTCCACAATGTACGGTTTTGGGGCATTTGCTGCCTGTGCTGTAGGGACAACAGATGTGTTTTTCTCCTTTAATATGTTCTTATAGGACATTCCCTGGGGTCCCTGAGCACTGTGCTGCCCAACAACACCACCTCTCAGTCTCAGATTGAGATAAATGGTGTCTACAGGGCAAATGCCATAATCGCAGAGGCTGCTGGAGTCCTGTAGAGATTTCCCTCCATGGATGAGGGACTGTATATGGCATGGATATCCAGTGGTTTTCCAGATGGATTGTTTCAGGTCTGTAACTTGATCAAATACATTTAACCATAGCAATAAACTATTCCCCTTAGGGGTCTTGAGAAAAATATGAAATCTGTATGTGCTTAACTGATTCTTATATGTAGTGTTGTTGGTACTAAGTGCTAGCTCTTCCTGATACTTCTGCTTCAGAAGAGACCAATCAGGATCTTGCATCCCTGTGCAAATGTTGGTGGTCGGTTTCCCAAGAGCAACTCACTAGCCGGGAGCAGCACAGTGAGTAAGCGGCCATTGAAGTGATGCTCGCAGAGAGTTTAGGTTCCGTTCAGGGTAATGAGTGAGGTATATGACCCCTGCGCCCGCCAGCAGACAAATCCGAGCGACTATGCCCCAGCCACCGAGTGGTAGCGTATACAGCCTCTGAGTGTGAAAGGAACAGAGCACCCCAAACGCCGGCGGGAGGAATCCACACCTACCTGACCACCAGTAACCCACAGCTGCACAGAAGTCACACACAGTCGATAATAGAGGAGCAAAGTCCGGGTGTAAAGTCAAATACGAATGCATAGGCCGCCAATCAAGTCTGCAGGGTATCCATGTATCTTTCGCCTCGGGGATGCTCCACCAAGCCACAGTAATCTTCCCATCCGACGCAAGGCCGCAAAAGGGTAATATCCGGTGCCATCGCCCCATCGATGCATCTCCGTGAGGGATTACAGGGGAAGCACAGAGATCCAAACCATGGTGGCTTCCAAACATAAGTTCGAGTTCGACTCTTTACGGCAACGAGAGATGCATGAAACCCTAGGATGAAGGAAACATTTTCCAGCACTCCATCTTCTCAAATATACCCCCCGTACTTTGGATTTAGCCTACCTGCAAGTAACTAGTGTGCATCTCTCTGTATTTTAAAAGTATGTTTGCAAAACAAACAACATGCAACATTGATTATCGTCTCTGAAGACATGAATGTCACATAGAAGCTATGTATTCTAGAAATGATTGACTTTTGTATACAGTAGAAAGCATGAAATACAGATTGTATGTGTCTTGATTAACGAGATTAATCTTGTTAGTTCTGAACAACACACTTGTAATTAGTCGAGCTTAATTTATTCACAATGCATCTCTAAGCAGCTTAGAACAGGAGTTCCTTGAATATGTATGTACAGTCACATATGGACTGTAGCATAATAGCATCTGCGAGGGAACAACATGCTTCAAATAAAAAGCTTCGATTTAGGGAATTGTTTTGTTTTTAATAACATGAAATATCGTTTTTTTTGCAGATATAAGATGACAATAAATTTAAGTGACTGATCGAATCTAGCACTCAACATAAATGTGAGAATCGACTTAGTTATAACAAAGAATTCATCCCTTATGCAAGCCCCAAATTTATTGCAGCAAAGCATGTGCTTGCAAGTCAATGTGGCAACCATTGGGCAAGATAGGTCAACATAATATGTACTAATTTTAACATTATATTTTGAAAATTTGCTCATTGCACCACCTTTTGTGATAAGACAAAATATTCATTTGGATGACAAATAAATGTGTTGTATGATGATCCTTGACAACCATTCATTGTTCTATGTACATTAACAAATATGGTCTACACAACAACACCATTTGGAACATCTGAAGTCGTAACTATACCACCTGGTACGACTTCTACATTTAAAGTATTCACCGCTTGTTTTTTTCTTTGCTTGCCTTCATGTTGATGTTTGACAACCACTTATTATTCTCTGCATATTAACAAATTTCTTGCATACAACAACAACATTTGCACCATTTGAAGCTGCATCTAAACCACTTCTTACGAGGTTTACATGCGAAGTATCCACCGCTTGTTTTCTCCATTGCTTTGTTTTTGCAATTTAGCTTGTTATTAGCTGGCTCTTCTTCTTCTATGAGTTGTTGTAATGTCTTTGAAAGTTGGATGGCACCAGATTCCATTATTCCAAATTGATAGGTTCCAGTCAATGCAGCAAGTGACACCTAACTTTGTTAAAACATCAAGGAAAAACAACAACTCATGGGTAAAATAGGAAGGATCAGAGTGAATGGAATTCACAAAATCCTATTCTTGAAATGACTAGATTTTTACTGACAAAAGATTTCAAACAAACAACTTTTTCACCATTAAGTATCTTAACCAAATACTTATAACTATTTATTCTACCCTACAATCATAAGTATTTAGATAACCATTTTAATTAATTAAATGTTTTTTTTAATATCGCAACTCTATATTATACCATCCTATAATTATTCTCAAAAAGATTAATCCATTATCAATTATTATTTTTATTAAAAAAAAAAAAACTAAACAACAACTCTAATCTATTATAATTTTTTTCTCAAGCACAATCAAAATATATAAATAAACTATAGCAAATGCTACATTTCCTATTTTACATAGAATCCTAGTCTAAAAATTATTTTGTGTTGCTAAAATTCAATTCTCTTTTTATAGTCATTTTTCATGCCAATTATCATGATCTTGAAACAGATCTCTGGTACAAATCTCGTATACATCATAATTAAGGATCATAGGTGACGATAGCCTCAGCCGATTTAGCTGGGCATGCAACGGTGCAAAAATGTCACCAAAAAACTATACAAAAACCCCAATGCTAACATTGTAAAACCACAAGAAATTGAAAACTTTGAGTGACGGACAAAGTAATGCCTCTAAACAATCACTATCACTATGTGTCACTTAGAGTGAAATAATAAATTAGAATACACCAACGAAATATATCCAACGGAACCCACCTTAATATAGCTAACGGACCATTGAGATGTTTAAGCCTCCATTGAAATATGTTTCGGGCTCACCATTACCATAGTTAATACGACATAATATATAATATAACAATTCATATGCAAATGTTATAACAATGTTTAAAATTGATATTAAAAATGTGAATGGTAAAGTTTGAATGCTAAGGTTTGTAATACACATTTGGATTGCACTCGCGCTTTCCGCTGTGCCATTTGCAAAGCCATGAATCAACACGTGTGGATTCAAATAATGCAGAGGAAAAGTGCAACCAGAAGAATACCATGAGGACTGTAGGGAGGAGTATCGTTTTGTGGACACGTCGAAAGAGTGGAAAGAGGTGTCATAATGAAGCCTTCGCACACTTCATATCTGCCTCTTATTGCAGAGAACAGAGAACAATGAATCAGCCGAGTGAGATAGGTGTTTTCTATACATAGATCTTTCTTCCTCTACCTGAAAGCATAGTGTTAAGGACAAGAAGTGTCTAAATTCATTTATTCTTATATTTTTCATAGTGGATTAAAATGATATTTTTTTTATAAAATATTTGTGCTAATTTTAACATTAATTTTAATTTTTAATATCAAATACAATGAATTTTCATTTTTCATAATGTAAAAGAATTAAAGAACAAATACAATTGGCATATTGCATGATAAAATTAAGTAAGATGATATAATTCATATTTGTATTTATTTTATATGATTTGGATTTTTTTGGTACATAATAATACAATTCTATGTTAAAGGCTATTTTAAAATTATATAAATTAGAATAATATCGTAATTTTTTTTCTAAATATTAAAATACTCTCCCAAGTACCAAAAAAAAAAATATTACTTATTTTGAAAATCCAATCATGATGTAAGGGGCCACTTTGACCGAGACAGTTACCATAGCTATCAGTTCTCTCGAAACTAAATTTATATTTCTAAATTATATATATATATATATATATATATATATATATATATATATATATATTTGGTTGATGATCTCATTCGATAAGGCTGCCTATTGATAGAAACTGAAAAACGCCAAAACCATTGAAAGTGCATTAAATAGTTTGTGTGAAACATTGTTTTCCTTGACTTCAAAGGCACATGCAGTCTCTACACCACGACAGGGTTTGGGCAATCTCACTTTGTTGAAACGAACGATGCCTTGGAACTATCAATTTCCATTGACAAAAGAACCCCACATGCAAGTCCAAGACCAAATGGCACCCCGATTTCATGGCACGAGTTAGCACACCTTGCTTTCCAATGAATAATTGCCATTTTTTTACTCCAAATGCCTCAACTTGGTGTCATTTTGATCCATCTAGATGCAATGGGGTCATGGTATTTCACAACTTCGAAGAAAGCTCGCCATGCATACGAAGGGTTTGAAATCTTACTTTGTTGAAACGAGAAACGATGCCTCACGGCTATCAATTTCCATTAGCTGAGAAGAACCCCATGCAAGTCCAATACCAGTCAATATCGTAATTTTTTTTCTAAATATTAAAATACTCTCCCAAATACCAAAAAAAAAAAATATTACTTATTTAATCATGATGTGAGGGGGCCACTTTAGTAAAGACGTTACCCGCAAGTATCAGTTCTCTCGAAACTAAATTTATATTTCTAAATTATATATATATATATATATATATATATATATATATATATATATATATTTGGTTGATGATCTCATTCGATAAGGCTGCCTATTGATAGAAACTGAAAAACGCCAAAACCATTGAAAGTGCATTAAATAGTTTGTGTGAAACATTGTTTTCCTTGACTTCAAAGGCACATGCAGTCTCTACACCACGACAGGGTTTGGGCAATCTCACTTTGTTGAAACGAACGATGCCTTGGAACTATCAATTTCCATTGACAAAAGAACCCCACATGCAAGTCCAAGACCAAATGGCACCCCGATTTCATGGCACGAGTTAGCACACCTTGCTTTCCAATGAATAATTGCCATTTTTTTACTCCAAATGCCTCAACTTGGTGTCATTTTGATCCATCTAGATGCAATGGGGTGGTGGTATTTCACAACTTAGAAAGCTCATCGCCATTTGAAGGAGGGTTTGGGAAATCTCACTTTGTTGAAACGAACGATGCCTCGCAACTATCAATTTCCATTGACAGAAGAACCCCACATGCAAGTCCAATACCAAATGGCACCCCCATTTCATGGCACGAGTTAGCACACCTTACTTTCCAATGAATAATTGCCATTTTTTTACTCCAAACGCCTCAACTTGGTGTCATTTTGATCCATCTAGATGCAATGGGGTCGTGGTATTTCACAACTCAGGAAGCTCATCGCCATTTGAAGAAAATATCAGCTGGCCTTACTCATATAATGATGTGCTTTCATATCAATGGAGAATTCATTATCATGATATTGCTTGGCTAAATCTAAAAATGGTGGTTAACTGTAACCAACAAGAAAATGGGATAGAAAGGGGAATCATTGAGGTGGTACTGCCTGTTAAAACTAAGGACCAGAAGGGCCAGAAGAAATGGGGATGCTTGGATTCATGTTGTTGGACCATATGATATATTTGTTCTACATGGTGGGTCTTTTTGGTGATCTACAATGCATTGCCTTCATCATTCCCGCAATATATAACTGGGATTTATGTTGAGCCACCTGGAATTAACTTGAGAAAGGAAGGCGTGAAGGCAAAACATCCCATAGTTTTTGTCCCAGGGATTGTCACAGGAGGGCTTGAGTTGTGGGAGGGCAGGCCTTGTGCAGAGGGACTGTTTCGGAAGAGCCTCTGGGGTGGTACTTTTGGTGGAGTTAATAGGAGGTATGTATGATTGCAATGTGCCGATATTGAATTTCGATTTACTTTGACTTTTTCTTCTTCAAAATTGAAGATATGGTTACATTGAAGCTATTTCCATTTCAATTGTTGCGATTTGTAAGCTGCGAATCAATTCTGGCAAAGGGAAGATGATTTAAAATGCGCACAGACAATATAGGTTCTGTTAGTAAGAGTTTTAATAATGGTTTTACCACATAATCATGCAATATGTGCCCTGATACCCTGGTAGGAGTGCTAAAGCCTACATTTGTTTGAATTTAAGGCCTTAATTTGATTTTGAGCTGGCACTCTTTGAATCTTTACTAGCATCTGTGGATTGTCTCAACAGGATGTCATCTGTGAAAAACCTATGTGCCTCTGATGCCAATGGTGGCCATAGGTGCACATTCCATACGAATTGTGAACCCAAACTGCATGTGAAAATATTCTTCAGTAATATGCTCCTAATATAGCATTGCCCTCAAATTACATTCATAACTGTTCCTTGATATGTGATGTCTGTTTCATATTGAAATAGACTCTTCATTCTAGGCCGAGTATCTTATACAAAAAAAATGGATTGCTAATCAACATAGTTTCAACAGCTGAGTTTCAATTGTTGTGCTTTGTAAGCTGTGAATCAATTCTGGCAGAGGAAAGATGATCGACAATGCACACAGAGAATATAGGTTCTGTTAGTAAGAGTTTTAATAATGGTTTTACCACATAATCATGTAATATGTGCCCTGATACCCTGGTGGGAGTGCTGAAGCCTACATCTATTTGAATTTAAGGCCTTAATTTGATTTTGAGCTGGAAATCTCAGGGATCTACAGCGAGTTTTGTTGTCCACATATCTTGGTCTGTGATTGAACGTGTTCAATCATTTCTAACTATCCCCTCGTCGTCGTACTCGCAATCATGCCTGGTCGCAGTGGAGGTTCGAACTTCCAACCTATTGAATATAGATTATTCGGTTACCAAAATTTCTCTGTGTTTGCTATCTTATGTTTTTATTTTCTTTCGTCGGATGTCTTTTGGGATAGGCTCTGAAACATCGATTCTCTAACTATGCGTTTTAGAATAAACCCTACAAGCGTCTGATTTCTTTTGGAATAGATTATGAA
This sequence comes from Pinus albicaulis, assembly GCA_034641835.2. Lineage (NCBI taxonomy): Eukaryota > Viridiplantae > Streptophyta > Pinopsida > Pinales > Pinaceae > Pinus > Pinus albicaulis. Next base: position 815,826,052 of record CM076571.1, read on the forward strand.
AAGTAGATCATATAACTAAACACTCTATAATAAATCCTGTAAGCATTCATGGCATACATGAGCTGCTTGGGCGTCGATAACAATACTTTCCTTCTAACACAATCGAGAAATGTTCAACGACATGGGGTTTGGCCCTATCTTGTAAATCTAGAGCTTAAACCATTGGCTTTTTGGTTTAAGTCTATCTAAACGCTCTATTTTTAGAAGATCTGAAAAATATCAAAATCCTAGAAACCATAAGCGTCTTGTTGACCATAGGGTTCAGCAAAACGGAGTATCTCCAAAAATTGAGACAGGCTTCTTTGATAAGTTGTAGCTTCACAAATATGTTTATGATTATTATTATTATTATTTTTAAATCTTGTTTGTCAAAGCTGCTTTGAGAAACATGATCCTAGGTGAGGGATTCAGTGCAACTTGCCTTTGGTTCCAGGTCGGAGGGGGTACCTATTCTACCAACACTGCCTAGCACTTGTACTTGGCTTTCTCCTATTTTGACATGTTATTCAGTGGAGCAAACCACAGTAAAAATTGAAATCTGGTGGACACCTTAGCACTCTCGCTTTAGTAAGTAAAGAGGAAACTCTTTATTTAGTGGATAAAGAGAACTTATATGTTTCCTTATAAAATAATTTACAACACCGAGTCGTCATGCTATGGACCGTTACTCTAGTTTTGAGATCTCATACGTACAAAAAAGGATACGTCGAATACTTTACTGGTGTATGCTTTAAGAATTGCTTTTTACAATTTACAGGCACCATATTTATTTTGAGAGTCCAGACACTGATTTTGTCAAACAGTTCCAGCAATGCAGGTGTGGAACAGACAAATCTTATGACAACAAATAGGATTTTGACATCAACTATTGATGAAAACTTTTAATAACAACCAGCATTCTTCAATTTCAAAGAAAACTCTATCTATATTTTATACTAACACCTCTATTTTTTCGTTTGTTTCAAAATATTGTTTCCAAATTAAAATTCTTCTTTCATTTAATCAGAAATTCTTGAAGAAAATTAACAACTGCAAAGTAGAAACTCGCACACCTTCGAACCGGGGGCACACAATTCTAGCCTGACTTGCAAAAGCTTGCTTGCAGACTGTCGAGCCCGACAGTAAGTCCACTTGCAGAGTTTTGAGCAGAAAAAAACAATTTCGAACGTCAACAACAGAAATAAAATTGACAGGGGTTCAAGCAAAATAGCAATTGCAAAGTATAAACTCGCACAAGTCCCATAATTTTATGCCATTTAAGCTTGAATTAATGGTTGTTAATACCAAAAAATCTACATAGGGAGTCTGCTAGGTCGACTAGACCCTCCAACTCAGTTCTATACCTGCATAATTAATATCATGAACTCGCTCTTATATAGACTTTGCTATGGCATACTGTATGTAATGTAAATTTAATTTTATATTCTCAATATTTTTGTGTTGTTTTTTTGTTCATAGAACATCTCAATTGCGAAACAATCATAAACGGAAGGAAGACGTCATTAGAATTGTACATAGATGGTATATGGTATGTAATGTAAATTTAATTTTATATTCTCAATATTTTTGTGTTGTCTTTTTTTTCATAGAACATTTTTATTTTAATATTCTTATAGTAAGGAAAAACAAAGGTTCATAATTCATTATTATCCTTTTATAAGTGACAACTACCTTGTCAATAAAAATGACATAATCTATACATTTAAAAATGGTAAATCTCTGAATCCGTGAGATATAGTGATACTCAAAGCCACTAACTACTTTTTAATGTTTGTTTTCTGTTTTGTATGGAAAGAAAGAACAAAGGATAAAATATTCTTTCATATGATACACGCACCTCATTAATAAATAAATATAGCATAATATATACATTTCAAAATGGTAAATCTCTGGATCCGTGATATATAGTGATACCCAAAGCCATTAACTAGTGTGAAGAATTCTCTTTTATAATAGCCACACATCATTTAACTGATCCTCTTAGGCACATGATGAATAAAACATTTATGAAATGAATTACATTGTTTAAGATTAATTTCCTTTGTAAACATTTATGGTAAATATTGTTTTTCAAACAGTTTCAAATTATAATGTTTTTAAACGTTCATGCCAAAGTTTACAATTCGTGATTGAGTTATATATGATATAACAATGAAACTAGGAAAACCTCAATGTTACATAGTGAATTTAATATTTTCTTTAGAGTAGATAGTGATATATATACAAATTATTTAATTAATTTTAAAATTTAATGATAAACCATATACAAGTATTAATTTACCTTTTATGAATTATAAAATTAAATATTTCAGTAAATTTTGAATTTTAAAATTACAAAATAAACTGAAAACAAAAACTTCAAATTAAATTACTAAAAAAACAAACAAAACATAATAATAATAATAATATGACCTCATAGCACAATATTTTGCAGTCATGCTTAATTGTTTACTTAAAGTTTAAACTTTAATTAATTAAAAAAACAAATAAAGCATAATAATAATATGACCTCATAAATCGATATCCTGCCGTCGACATTAATTGTTTACTTAAAAATTAAAAGCTCGATGAACATTTTATTATTAAAAATAAATAAAACAATCGATCATTTCTGTATTGACAAGGATATATTCATTAATTATACATCTGAAAAGAATAAAATTAATTTAAGGATTCAAATCACATAAAGGACTTAACATTTAATACATGGCACAATTGAATGGTACAGCGCTATCTCCAGTCGGCACAAAGATTAATCAGTCGACGCAAATCCCAGTTCAATTTGCAAGAACAAGTTTAAAATATGAACCAATCACATTTTAGAAAAAAATATATTTAAATAATTAAAATAAATAAATAATAAAACCATCAAAATTTAACATAGGAAAACAATAAAAATAAATTGTTTTTACACAAATTAATGTCATCGAGTTTTGAATTAATGTCACTGTCAAAGTAAACTTGATGCATAGTGACCTAGCGACAAGTACAATAAGTACAATAATAGCACCATAGTATCATTAAGAAATACTTGGGTCATTGGATAAACCCACCAACAAGACTAGATATTAGTTCTTCCATAAGCAAATTAAAATGAGGACTTTCACAACCTCATGGGAGATAGAGACTAAATGTAAAAGGCACTTATCAAAATTGAGATGACGTAAGGGGAAAAAAAGAATAGAAGACATCAGGAATGAATATTATAAATAAGTGAGATAACTACAAGCAACTAGTCCTTTCCTCTTTGAATAATTAAACAATCTATTAAAAATCAGAAAACGAAATATTATAATCATTGAATTATACATATCATAATTTGAAAAATGACACTAATAATGTTATTATTGTTATTGAGAGTGAAATTAACCCTTTTATATATAAAATAATAGCATAATGATAATATCTTTAAGTGATACTAAGGTCATTGGATAAACCCACAAACAAGACTCAAGGTTAGTTCTTCAATAAGCAAATTAAAAATAGTTTCATGACATCATGGGAGATAGAGACTACATGTCAACTGCGCTATTTTTTTAAGGCTTACATGCAACGATCAAATAATAGTTTCATGACATCATGGGAGATAGAGACTACATGTCAACTGCGCTATTTTTTTAAGGCTTACATGCAACGATCAAATTGCATTGCAGATGCTTTACATTTAACTAATGTGGAATTTTATTATAGGAAAAAAAGGGAAAATATTTTATTCAATAAATATTTGTGTCATTTTAATAGGATAGTAGTATTTTTTTTAACAAAGTTTATTTGAGTTCATAATTAAAATTTAGTATAGATTTTTAATAAGTGCATTGAAAATAAAAATTTCGTTAAGTGGTTGAGAGAGTTTCTATTTATTGAGGTTTGTCATTACACAAAAACTTGCAGGCATTAATAAACTTCCAAACCCTTACCATTACCTTAAGTGAGTGGTTAGTCCCATGTTCCTATGGTGGCAGGGGCGGTATTGAACAAATATCAATAAATTTGATACATTGTGCAGAATACAGAGGTGTGAAGGAAGAAACAAGGGGGTGGGGGGGCTGAACAAATCTCCTAAAACATTGTGTAGAGTGTGGAAGTGTGGACTTTACCCATTTCCCTAAGACTCGTGCTCTAGCTTCTTTTCAAGAAATAAAATATACATTTGTTAGGTCTCGACCTAACCTCACCTTGCTTTTGGTCTTTGATCTTTCTCACGCTAAATTACTTTGTTTCCTTTCATAAGAAGATCAATCAAACTGCTCTTGATACATGTTTCCACCTCCACACTCCACACAATGTATCAAAGTTTCCTGTCAGTAATGATAATTATTTTCAGTCATAATTTATTGATATGAAGAGAACTTCATTATATGCACGTACACGTAGGTGGTGCAACTATATTAAAATTTATACTCGTTATATGATCAGACTATTACAAGATTGTGTTACTTGTTAAGTAAGATGGTTATAAGATTCCAAGAAAAATTGCATCTGAATCTAATAGTGGCAGTGAAGTCATTAGCAGTTATGTTTATTTGAAAGTTTTTCAACCCCAAAATATCATAGGAAATTATATATATAGTTCTTCTAAGGCCACAAGACCTCTCATTCTAGTGCTTATATTTATTTGTAGTTATTTCATTGCTCTTATGGGATATCATGAAGGCGTGGAAGAGGAGTGTTATTTGTATCCTTGTAGGAGTTCTTGTTCTCAGTTCCATTTTTATCCAACGCCTAAACCATGTTTCTCATCCATATATCTGTATCTATTTATGCATCGCCTATGAAATAAAACGAGGTGTTGGTTGTTTTCAAAATAAATCAGTTAGTAATTGAAAGCACAAGGTTCATGATGTGTGTAATTATTGTATGTTTACTCTGTGCAATGGCTTGTTCACGACCAATGAGTGGGAAGGACCTTGCAACACTGGAATTTATTATAATGCTCAATATTTCCTTCAAACTTGAATCCCTTTTGCTAGTAAATAACCGAAAAGAATTAACTTCCATCTCCCCTTCTGCTTCTCCTTCTCTTTCTCCTTCTATCTATTTTCCTAAAGTGTATTAGAGAAGCTAGTCCATAGCACACAATGCTATCTTATATACATGCATTATTATATTGGTTACATTGATGATCTATGTGGTCATGATGGGAAAAATCCATCATAATATCATGTCTCGAAAGATTCCATTATCACTCTCCTCTTGTTCTAGTTCCCTTAAAAATAAACAATATAAGTGCATTTAATATTACATTCTCAAATGTTTGATTGTGGTTCAAGCCTCATGACCTGACTATGTGTTTTCCAGATCAATTTTTGATCCAATGGTCGGCTTCATTTTCATATAATGCATTGTGGTGTTAGTCATTAAGTGGGCATATTTTTATGCAACTAGATCATAAAACAGAAGAAAATATAGATCAATGACTTGAAAATTAGCCTCTTCGAGGGAGGGAAACCTCTTTTACACCACATAAGTGAACAATTCTTGGATGATAAAAATTAAAAGATGTCCTTGGTATATATATGAGTCTAAGGGGTCATAATATAATCAGATCCTACATAAAAATAATAATGTAAGGGAACAATAATAACAATAGTGGGATTCTATGGGGCACAACAATAACAATATGGGGGCTACATGGGCGCGACAATAACAATAATAATAATGGGGATACACTAGTATTATAAGGACCTAACATGCCCCTCTCCTTCAAAAAAGTATTTTCCTTAATGATTGAGTAGTTCTAGATGCTTCTATATCAAATTCTCATCCTCCCATGTGGAATCTTCAATGGGAAATTTCTTCCACTTCATGATATATTGTAGTTTTCAGGTTCTTGTTTTCATGAATTCTTCAAGCTCCAATATTATTTTTCCTTCCTCTTCAAGTTTTAGAAATATTGTTTCAAGTGGGAGCTCATCACCAATAACCATCTTTAAGCTCAAAACATGGAAAATTGGGTGTAATCGAGATGATGCAAGTAGCTCCAATTTGTATTCAATAGCCAATATTTTGCAACTCCTTGTAAGGACCATAGTACTTGGGTGATAATTTATTATCCTTCTTAGCTTGCTCGAGAGACATTTTTTTCATGGTTGTAGTTGTAAAAATACCCAGTCACCTATGCCAAAACTTCTTTCATTGCAATGTTGATCTTCCTATTGTTTCATTCGATTCTACACCAGAGTGAGGTTATCCTTTAAGAGTTGGAGAACTTGTTTTTGATGCTCGATGTTATATTCCACTACTTAAACCTTAGAATGTTCTCTTAATTATTATGTTATGGACATTGGATGGTATCTTGAAAGTGCCATAAATGGGGTCACTTTTGTTGTAGTGTGGAATTAAATGTTATACCACCATTCAATTAGAGGTAACCACTTGACCCATTGTGTTTTTTTATTATATATAAAGCAACGTAAATATCCTTCAAAGAATTTTTGCACTATCTCAGTTTTTCTGTAAGAATGAGGATGATAAGATGAGATACATGCTAATTGAGTACCAAGACAAGAAAATAATTTCGTCCAAAAATTTCTAGTGAAAATGAGATCTTTGTCACTTACGATAGGGGTCATTTTTGCTATAGAATGGAATGAAATGTTATACCACCATTCAGTTAGAGGTAACCACTTGACCAATTGTGTTTTTTCATTATATACAAAGCAACGAAGATTTCCTTCCAAACATTTGTTCACTATCTCAGTTTTTCCATTAGAATGAGGATGATAAGATGAGATACGTGCTAATTGATTACCAAGACAAGAAAATAATTCCGTCCAAAAATTTATAATGAAAATGAGATCTTTGTCACTTACAATAACCTTTGGGTTTCCATGTAGATTTTGAATTGTTTCCATAAATGCAATAGCAATTGTATTGGCTTAAAAAGGATGAGATAATGCACAAAAGTGTGCATACTTGGTTATAATCCTGTCAACTACCACCATGATGACACTCTTTCCTTTGGACTTGGGTAAACCTATGATAAAATCCATTGATACCTCCTCCCAACACTAACTTGGAATGGCTAAAGGTTGCAATAGACCTGGGGTATTAATTGTCTCATCTTTATTTTGTTGGAAAACCAACCCTTCTACCACAAACTTCTGAATATCAGACTTAAGGCCATCCCAAAAATGTTCCTTCTTGACCTTGTGGTAAGTTTTTAAAAATTATAACTGCCCTCCTAAAGGAGAGGTGTGCAATTCCAAAAGAATTTTTTTTTGAGTTGGGAATTCTTGCATAGATATAAGTGATATATGTACCATAATGAGTCATTTTTCCAGATAAAGGTATCATATTTGTTAGGATCTTGATACAACTTTTGAATGAGTGTCCATACCTCTTCGTCATTATTTCAATCCTCCCTTGCATCAGTTATCTAGTCAGTTTGGATAATGGAAATGGAATAGATAATTGCTTCCACATCCTCATCCCTTCCTGAAAATGCATATACAGCAACAATTTTATTCCCTTTTTGTAAATGATTTCAAAGTCATAACCCAAAATCCTAGTGACCCGCTTTTTCTCCTCTTCTGATTTGTCAAAAAGTATTTAATACTATCACGATATGTTTTTACCTTGAAGTGTCCTCCAATTAGGTAATGGTGCCATTGCTTGAAGGCATAAAATACTTCCAACATTTCATTCTCATAAATAACTTTGTGTAAATGCTTTCCCTTGATTGGATGACTTTCAAAAGCAATGGGTCTTCCTTCTTTCACTAAAACAATGCCAATTCCATTTCCTGAGGCATCATATTCCACCATAAAGGTTTTTGTGAAGAATGGAGTAGTTAAAACTGGAGCTTTGCACGATGCCTCTTAAGATGTTAAAACGACTTAGTTGCTTCTAGAGTAAAAAAAAGCATATATTTCTTTTCACTAATGTTGTTATAGGTGTTGTGATTTTCCATTCCTTGATTATTTTAATTTTTTTAGGATATACCTTAACTATGAGCCCTAATATTGCAAAAATAATGTTGCAACTCTTTAGGCTATCGACTTAAACTATCAACTTGGGGTTCGTACAAACTTAAGAGGGGTCGAAATTGTATGTGCAGAAGACACCTTCTTCTTCCTGGTCTAAATCCCTTTCATGCAAGTGAAATAAATAAACTTCAAATGATAAAATATTTGGGTAATCCACCAATCCTAAGTTGCAAAATGTAAATAACAATAAGCAAATCTATTCTACTTTTGCTAGACAATAAATCTAGACTAAGTATAGAAATCAACATTCAAGAAGAAAACAATGTAACATATAAATAGATACCAAAATTGTCTCAGATCATTCATAGTCTATAAATATACTTCTACCATGAATTTGGAGTTAATATGGGCAATAAATATCTCGAAAGAAAATTGCTACGGGATTGTTACAGGATGTTTGTCTCTCGAGTTAGCTTGACAAATTCCAAAGAAAAAAAAATGAAAATTATATGGGGTGATTTTTTTTATTAATTATGATGCCCTATAAATAAATACAAGTGGAATCACCCAAAAATACTCTTGTTCACATTTTCTAAAAAATAGCAAAAAAATACTACTATAAAAACCAGAAATTCTAGAACTACTGAGCTAGTTAACATACGAAACGCCTAATATGATCAAGTGAAACTGATATGGGGTAAATTTTGTTATTAAGTAGAATTTTATTAGGATTTGATACAAGTGGAATAAATTCAAAAGAGACTCGCTAACATTTTCTAAAAAATAGCAGAAAATTATTATTATTTTGCTACAGGATTGTTGGGAATGATTGTCTATCTACTTTATTAACTAAATAAAAGTTCATACTAGGTATATGAATCCATTTTATTCATTTTTATGGTCTTATTATCATTAGGGAGTTCCTAGGGGTGGTTAGGAGTGTTGTTGGGGGAATCAGAATGCATTTGGAGGTTGTTTTCATAATGCTACAAGATAGCCTATAAGTGCTACATGATAGAGCCAAGAGCTATTTGAGCATAGAAAAGGATGGAAATAGGAGTGTTGGTGGTTAGGGTAGGTAAAAAAGGGTTGACATAGCCTTCTTCAATCCTCATAGGAATCAAATAGCCTATCATGTAGCAAAAAATAAAAATTCTCCTCTTCTTGTAGCAAAATTGTGTATGTTGGAAGACTAGAGAAATGTGTAACAGAAGTGAGAGAAGGGATCTCTGGGGCACCTAGAGGATTCAATTTTTTATTAAAGACACATAAAAATCATATTTTACCAAGATCATATATATATACTAATGTTAACTTCACCAAATTCATTAAACAATTGCAAACTAGCTAATATGTAGGATCTAGAAATAAAAGTGCGGAGAAGAAAATGGATGAAAACTAAGTTATAAATTATGCATGAATGAACATATATATTTTTTTTAGTATTGAACCAAATAAACCATGTAGAAAATGGAAAGATAAATATGGAGCAAACTATATAATCAAGATTGTTTTAAATGGAAATAACTAGAAAACAAAACTACACTTGAAATGCATAAAGAAAAGAAAAAAATACAAAGGGGCTTGAGTACCCAGGGTTGGGCCCTAACCCTAGGGATCTCAGGCCCATATTAATACAATTAAAACCGAAAATAAGTTGGATTTCATTCATTGGAAATAGTTTTCATATATCAACAACAAAAATGCTCAATACAAAGGACTTGCTCCTAGGTCTCAAACACTAATCTCATTTGAATCCCATGTGGGATGCTAGGCACTCTTATTTATCAAAAAAACACTTGAGGGGAATCCTCCTTGAATCCACTATTTTCCTCCAATTCCCTAAACTTTTGGATTTGGTTCTCTGATTGATTTCAAATTCTAGGGAGGATAGATCCTTTGTAAGCTAGCCAAGATCAAGATCATCTTTTGGTCAGAAACACATCCCTAAATTTTCTCAGTCAATGGAGCTCCAAAATATGTTCAATAAATTCATAACATTCCATTCATTTATTTGCAGGGAACAAGTCCCAAGATTCTCTCATTAAGGATTTCCTCAGTATTCTCTCAATATTCTGCAAAAATAAACAATATTAGGCACATGATATGCAATTATATCTAAACCTTCCTAAGAAAATATTAAAGCTAAAAATATATTATTAAGTGTAGAAGGAGAGATTTATTATAGCCCTTATGTGCCTAAGAAAGGTTAGATGGGACTTAATTCGTGTCTGATTTGGAGGCCCATCATACCCCCCTAGTAAAAATGTTTCTCATCCTCTAATCAACCTGCTCATCTTCCTTGCCCTATTGTTCTTCATGTATGCCTCTAATAAATTTAATAACACCTCATACTAATGTGGATTTAGTTGTCCCTATTGGATTGAAGCTTACATGTTCTTCAATTATTTCCATTTCCTTGTGTCTCATGGGGTCTTCTACCTCCTCCTTTGCCTTCTTAGTTGGTATTCTTAGTGTTTCAATGTATTTTCAAGGCTCTTGAGGAGTCTACATGTGTTACTATAAATTTAAACCTTTTAACAAGTTAAATGAAGTTCAAACAACTCTATTTCATATATTCTTGTCTCTAGTTTTCTTTGCATGTACCTTTGTATTTTCTTTCATTTCTTCCTCAGTTTTTGTGAGCTTGGAAAGGCCCATTACACTCTTCTACAACTTTCCATTTACTTCTCCCACCTTGAGGTCACTTTTATAACCCTTAGATTCAATCCTGTAGCAATACTGGGCATCCTATAGCATTCTTGTATCATCTTGTACCACTTCGCATAATTCATCAAAATGCATCCGCAATTTCCTTTTACACCTATTTTTTTCTTTTCGTCACTTTAAAATGTCCCCTAAGCCTTGGAATCCAAATTAAATATACTAGAGACCCTTTGCACGTCATCCTTACATCACTTTATTAGGGTTTCCTATGAAAACAAGGAACCATGTAGCAGAGGAAAGATGCATAGTTTTTGCAAGGAGAGGAAAGGATAGGAAGGTTGACCAATTATGTCATTCAAATTTTCACCATTTGTCAAACTAAAAACGATTAGACTACCCAATAGTTTTAGTGGTTGAAATAATATTGTATAATGCATATTTTTTTCTTTTTGATAACTAATATATTTTGAACACTTCTATGAAATTTAAGTGGAAATATTTTTCGACTTACGTTTCCTCTGAAGATATCCTTGCTTTTTAAGGCATTTCAGGCTTTGGTGGTTGTTTTGGGTAAAACATTGTCTTCTTGTGGCAATTTGCTAACTTCCTATAGCATCCTATATGATCTTGTAATACCATGTTTGTATCCTATAGCAGCCTGTCAGTATCCTGTAGCAGTCAGTTTGCATGCCAAGAGGTGGTGGGTCCACCATTTTATTTTTATTTCTACTTCTTCTTCTTTTTAAATATTATTCTCTCTCATTTTTTTTCATTTTTTTTAAGCAACATTGCATGCAAAACTTTTAATTAAGTGAGATGGCCCCACCTATATTTTTTCTTTTTCCTTTTTCTTTTTCTTAACGATATTGCATGCAAAATAAGTTTGGAGTTCTTTGAGTTAATTTAGTTGGCCCCCAACTACTTTATGAACTCCATGATAACATTCCACCTTCTTAAGTCTTTTGTCTCATTTATCTCCCACATGTGTGGTTGTCCTTTGGAGAAAATTTATGTGACTTGCTAGATAAGACTGAGGCTTCCTCATATTAAGTTTCACTATAAAATACCTTTCGTTCTCACCCTTTTAATTTTTTCTCATGCTATAATAGGTTTGAAGGGTGAGATTAGAGAGTTGCATAGATGTGCCTTACCATGAGTGTTTTTTTTTTAGGATGTTTCTATAGACATGGAGGTTTCCTTTGATGACCCGGAAGCTCCATATGATACTCTATTGGAGGTCCTAATGCTAATAGCCTTATTTATGGAGGTCTTCTAGGTTTTTTTTTTTTTGGTTGTTGCTCTATTATTGGTGTTGGGTATGTGTTATATTCTTTCCACGAATAACTTACAGCATTGTCAGATGTGTGGAAACAGCAGAGGGGAATCACAAGAGTCGCCCCACTGTTTGGGATCGGGCGGTGTCGGCAAATTTTTTTTTTTGGTGTCTGAGAGACCCACCCATGTTTTGTGCATGAGTTTGCACATGGTTTTGGGGTACGATGGTTTTCGGCCCCTAGTATTTTGTAGATCCGGTCAAGGGAACTACGGTTATGTTCTAATCCAGGGTTAATGGATTGGGGTTTATGTATGCTTCGTCATGTATATATATGTGTTGTAACACTAAAAGGAATATAATGAAAAATCAAGCTGGTCATCCCGATTTGGGATCCAGGGGAAAATCTCTGTGTTTATCTGTTTTATGTTTTATGCTCTCGCTATTGTTTATTTTCTGTTATAAGATTCGTGTGTAGATAATTTCTGTTCAGGATTAAAACCTACATTTGGTATCAGAGTTGTTTCATCTTCAAGGGGATGCCTTTGCTGCTGAGGGTCTTTTGTTCAGGCCTGAGGTAGACCTTGTTCAGTGGGAGATCTACGGGATCGATTCTTGCAGTGAGAGAAGATGGCGAGCGGTGGAAAGATAGAGATCGAGAAATTTAATGGTCAGAGTTTTGAGTTGTGGAAGCTCAAGATGGAGGATCTGCTGGTGGATAAAGATCAGTGGATCGCGGTAGATCCAGGTACTAAACCAACGGCAATGTCAGATGAAGACTGGACGAAACTGGATCGGAAGGCTAAGAGCACAATACGGTTGTGTGTCTCAGATTCAGTATTGTTGAATGTATCTGGGGAAGCTACGGCAAAGAATTTGTGGGAAAAACTTGGGACTTTGTACCAATATAAGTCTCTGGTGAATAAGTTGTTCCTGCGGAAAAATTTGTATAACCTGAGGATGAAGGATGGAGACTCGGTGATAGAGCATCTGAACGCCTTCAATATTGTGGTAAGTCAGCTATCATCTGTTGATATTCAAATATCAGATGAAGATAAGTGCATCCGTTTGTTGTGTTCTCTACCAAATTCGTGGGATAGTCTGGTTATTGCAATAGGTAGCAATACAACTACCTTGAATTTTGATGACATTGTCTCAGCCTTGTTGTCAGAGGAAATGAGACGGAGAAATATGGAGGGCCAGAATGGAGATGCCTTATCTGTACGAGGAAGGTCACAAAACAAAAACAAGAATAAGGTTTCGAGTGGGAGATCCAAATCTAGAGGGAGATCTAAATCTCCTGGAAAGTTTGTAAAGGTACGCTGGAAATGCGGAAAGGAAGGGCACTACAAAAAGGACTGCAGATCTAAATCTCCTGAGAAAGGAAAGGGATCTGATGATGCTCCTTCTGCAGAGGCAAAAACCACCTCGGATGAAGGTGGGGATGTGTATTTGGCTTCTTCTTCAAATACACATGTAGATCATGAGTCATGGTTTATTGACTCAGGTGCATCCTTTCACTTCACTCCCCATAGGGAGTGGTTCTGCGAGTATGAGAAATATGATGGTGGTGATGTCTTCCTAGGGGATGATAGGAAGGCCAGAATCATCGGACATGGAAAGGTCAAGCTAAAGCTGCAAGGTGGAAGGATTAGAACACTTCCTGGTGTTCTGCATATTCCTGCATTGGCCAGAAATCTGATTTCTGTAAGCAAGATGGATGATGCAGGTGTAAAAACAGTGTTCGAGAAAGATGCCTACAAGATGGTTCGGGGAGCACTGGTACTAATGCGGGGAGTACGGACTGGAACTCTGTACAAGCTACAAGGTAGCACTGTTATTGATGGGTGTAACAATTCTATGGTTCCTGAAAGTGGAGCGGAAAGCCTAGCTGTCTCTGGAGAAAAGACCATGCTATGGCATCAAAGGCTTGGACATATTGGAGAGAAGGGCCTTCGGATACTACATAGAAATGGTATGGTAGAAGGTATGTCTAATTGCTCTTTGGATTTCAATTTCTATGAACATTGTGTATATGGGAAGCAGAATCGGGTGAGTTTTCCTTCTGGTGCTAAGAGGGCGAACAAGATATTAGAACTTGTGCACAGTGATGTGTTTGGACCTGTGTCAGTTCCATCACTAGGAAAGTATGTGTACTATGTTTCATTCATAGATGAATTCTCAAGGAATACATGGATATATTTCTTGAGGAAGAAATCTGAAGTCTTTGACAAATTTAAAGAATTTAAGGCTCTGGTGGAAAACCAGACAGAGAAGAAGATAAAGGCACTAAGGACAGATAATGGTGGGGAGTTCTGCAAGAAGGAATTTGAAGAGTTCTGTAAGAAGTGTGGTATAGCACGGCAGAAGACTACTCCATACACACCTCAGCAAAATGGAGTTACAGAAAGAATGAACAGAACGTTGAGGGAAAAGGCAAGAAGCATGCTCAGTGGTACCGGGTTAGGACAAGAATTCTGGGCAGAGGCAGTGGAGACTGCATGTTACTTAGTTAACAGATCACCTTCATCAGCGTTGGAGGATAAGACTCCACATGAGGTATGGACTGGTAAGAAACCCTCTCTTTCACATCTAAGGTTATTTGGATGTGATGCATATGTACATGTTCCAAAGGAGAAAAGGACCAAGTTGGATAATAAATTTGAAAGGTGCATCTTTATTGGGTATAAGGATGGTTTAAAGGATTACAAACTTTGGAACCCAGAAACAAGGAAGGTTGTGTACAGCCGAGATGTGGTGTTTAGAGAAGTGAAAGATGTTGTTAAACATGAATTCCTACCAAAGGAACCTGAGAAGATAGAGTTTGAGCTAAAGGAGGATGAATCAAACTCTACAATAGAAGAAGACTCAGAAGATGAAGAGCCACAAACTCCAGCTTTGAGAAGATCAATTCGGGAAAGAAGGCAACCAGAAAGGTATAGTCCATCTGCTTTCTGTTCAGGTTTTGCCTTAACTATAACTGATGATGAACCCAGAACTGTCAGGGAGGCAGTAGATTCATAGGATGGAAAACTCTGGAAGGAGGCCATGGTTGATGAAATGGCATCCTTGCACAAAAACGATGCATGGGATCTGGTGGAGTTGCCGGCTGGAAGGAAGCCCATTGGGAGCAAATGGGTGTTTAAAAAGAAGATGAATGTAGAAGGCAAGGTGGAGAAACACAAAGCTCGGTTGGTAGCAAAAGGTTATTCCCAGGTGTCGGGAATTGATTTTGGTGATATTTTTTCTCCTGTTGCCAAGGTTACTTCTATTAGATTACTTCTATCTGTTGCTGCTGCATTTGATTTTGAGATAGAACAGATGGATGTGAAGACAACATTTCTTCACGGGGATCTAGAAGAGGAGATCTACATGAAGCAACCTGAAGGCTTTATGGTGAAGGGTAAGAAAGAACTGTTATGCAGGTTGAAGAAGTCTCTGTATGGGTTAAAACAGTCACCAAGGATGTGGTATCAGAAATTTGATACCTATATACGGGGACTTGGCTTCACCAGAAGCAAGGAGGATCACCGTGTTTATTTTAAATTAATTGGTGACCGTGTTATTTATTTGGTCTTGTATGTGGATGATATGTTGTTGATTGGAAATGACAAAGAAATTATCCAAGATTTGAAGACCTAGTTGTTCTCCAAATTCGACATGAAGGATCTTGGTGCTGCAAACTATATTTTGGGCATGGAAATTAAGAGAGATCGGGCAAAGAGGAAGCTCTGGTTAAACCATAGGAAGTATGTCGAGACTATATTGCAGAGGTTCAATATGCAGGATAGTAAACCGGTGAGTGTTCCTATTCCTGTAGGTGCAAAGCTGTCTGCTGAACAGTGTCTCAAGACACAAGAAGAAGAGGAGGATATGTCCCGTGTTCCATATGCAAGTGCAGTGGGTAGCCTGATGTATGCAATGGTCTGTACTAGACCAGACATTGCACATGCAGTGGGAGTATTGAGCAGGTTTATGTCAAACCCAGGGAAGGAGCATTGGACAGCAGTGAAGCGGGTTTTCAGATATTTACGTGGCACTAGGGATTATGGCTTGTGCTACCAGGGAAGACCAGGATTGGAAAGAATGTTGGACATTCGTGGTTTTGTTGATGCAGACTGGGCTGGAGATCTGGACAAAAGAAGATCTACAAGTGGGTATGTGTTTAGCCTATTTGGAGGCGCAGTCAGTTGGATGAGTAAAAGACAGTCTGTAGTGGCTCTTTCAACTACAGAGGCAGAATACATAGCAGCCACTCATGCAAGCAAGGAAACAATTTGGTTGCAGAGATTGTGTTCAAGTATGGGGTTGGTACAGCAAGCTATAAGGATAGACTGTGATAGCCAAAGTGCAATTTTCTTGGCTAAGAACCCTGCTTATTATTCAAAGACAAAGCACATTGATGTTCAATATCACTTTGTTAGAGATATGGTTGAGGCTAAAAGGGTGTTGCTGGTAAAGGTGGACACTTTGAAGAATGTTGCGGATGCATTGACGAAGTCTGTGAGCACTCAGAAGTTCTCTTGGTGTAGAGAAACAATGGGTGTTGAAGAATTGGCCCAATGACTAAGCTCTCCTGTGGCCCCCTGTGGAAAGAAAACAACAAGTGGGAGAATTTTGGGTATGTGTTATATTCTTTCCACGACTAGCCCCACGTGCTGTACGTTGCACTGGGCGCAGCAGGGGGTTCACAAGGGAGGAGGCAGCCCCCATTGTTGGGGTCCGGGGCAGCGCCCCAGCGAAATTTTTTTTGGTGTGCGGACCCACTCATAGGTGGACCCACCCATGTTTTGTGCGTGATTTTGCACATGGTTTTGGGGTACGATGGTTTTCGGCCCCTGGTATTTTGTAGATCCGGTCAAGGGAACTACGGTTATGTTCTAATCCAGGGTTAATGGATTGGGGTTTATGTATGCTTCGGCATGTATATACATGTGTTGTAACACCATGAACATAATGAAAAATCAATTTGGTCGTCCCCATTTGGGATCTATGGGAAAATCTCCGTGTTTATTTGTCTTATGTTTTATGCTCTCGCTATTGTTATTTTTCGTTATAAGATCCATGTGTAGATAATTTTTGTTCGTGGTTAAACCTACAATTGTTGGTATGTGCTTGATATGAGTGTTGTATTAATAATTTTGTGTTTGCATGTCATTTTTGAATAGAGGTAAGGTTGTTTTGTATGTCTTCTACAATTTCAGAAATATATGTATTTTTTATGTTATCTTGTTGAATGATGCTCGATGATGCAGGTCCTTCCTTCATCCAAGTTCTCTTTGGAATAGATGTTGTTGCTTTTTGGGTGATCAAGAATCATATAGTATATGATAGAGGGTCATGCAGCTACTCCAAAAAAAATTAGTGACCCTAAAATACCTTCATGTTGGTTTCCCTTTCAATCTAGTGCTCCAACTGTGGTTTTGTAGGGTTTATGTAGGATGCTACAGGATTGGATTTTTTTCTGTAGTAGTCACACATACCCCTCAAATATCACAAAAATATTCATTAAATGTATTCAAAATATCTAATAATTCGTGGTGAACTCATGGATATGGACTATAAACTCTAGTGGTGGTAAAAATTGTGGAAGAAGGGGTGAAAATGGGTTCTTTTCATGGAAAAATATGAATTTTTGGATGGAGAAGTGACTAAATGGTGTGGAGGATGGGTGATAGAGGCCTGTTAGACTTATTTTTTTCATTCCCATAAAGAAAAAATAAGATCTTACCCTTTTCTCAATGTCGATCACAATCCTATAGCAAATCTGGACAAACTTTTAGCGGTTATGGGACAACCGTCTAGTAGAATTGTTTAACCCATATCTCTCAAACAGTCTATTGGATTCTCTTGAAATTTATTGAACAGGTTCCCATAATCCTTATGCATCACCCCATAAAAAATATTGGCCAAAAGATGCATGAATCTTCAGAAAAATGGAAAATGGTTGTATGATATGGTGGCAAATTTCTTGAAAAGTATGAACTAGAATTTGTTGAAATGCATTGAGCATGTTACCATCATCCTTATGCATCTCCTCATGAAATATCTAAGAAAAATGATACATGGTTTTTGAGATATGGTTAAAACATTTTATGCCTTGTGTATTTTGGAAATCATGTAGCAAAACAGAACTTTCCTGTAGCAACTATAGGACATAGAGGAAAATGAATGGGAAAGGTGTGGGAATGATGGGTGAATGTTGGAAATGGGTGTGGGTGATGGATTTACATGGCCTTGGTCTCGTTGGAGCATCTGGGAGAAGGATATGAAAGCCAAAGTTTTACTTCCTTTGACTATATTTTTTCATCAACTTTTTCTTATCATGCTAACTTGTACTTTGTTGCTTGCAAAGGTTGGAGAGTACCTACATTCATAAAATAGTTATATCTGGGGCAAACAATTTTTCTTTTCTTTTTTTTTCTTTTTTTTTCTTTTCCCCTAGGCCTACTAGCTACCTCAATGAGGTTTTAAACCAGTAGGTCTGTCTAGATGCCTCAAAAAACGTTTTCACCTACGACATTATTGCTTTTCTTTTTTCTCTTTTTTTAAACCCATTGACCAACTCATGAAGGTTTTCAATCAATGAGTCAATATCAGGTGCCTCAAAGGAGGTTTCACTTGATATTTTATTTTTCTCTTTTTCCCATTTTTTATCCCTCTATCCTACTCTACTTGAAAAAAATAAAATCACTTTGAAGTATAATAATACTTCCAATGCAACCATGTGAATAAAAAGATGATAGATAAATTCATGTGTAGGCTGAAAATATATGCTTTGACATGTCCCTGATATGAGAGACCAACTGCTTTGACTTTTATGATATCAAGCACTATTGAAGAAGGGAGTGATGCTCAATCTTGTTGATTTTATGGACCCAAAGATCAATATAGCTTTGATGCCCCTGGTTCACTTGCTCATATGGATAATTATTCATCACTTCCTCTTCCATGTCATTCAGATCTTCTATTTTTTTTCTGATTATTCCCTTGAACACATAAATGATCTGATGATAAGCATATCATAAATTATTCAATCCCAGGTTCCAATGGATACTCTCCATCAAATCTAGTACATGATTCTTTTGGATATTATTCTTCTAGATGTTGTTCTTCAATAGGAGCAAGAGAATATCTTCTTTTCAATACACTTCCTGATCCAAGAGGAATATCATTTGGCTAAAGAGGATTTGTTTGGATATTTTGTATCTCAACATTGTAAGTGGGTTGAGTTACTTTATTGCTTGGATTTGGAAATGGTTGTGAAGGTAGTTGAGTGGGAGTGGGTATTTGAAATGGTTGTGGTTGAGGATGTAGTTATGGTGGAGTTGGATGGCATGGATAGCATTGAGTTTTTTATGGAGGAAATTGGGGATATTGAGGAAAATATGGATCCCCCCATTGAGGAGGTCGGTGTGAACATGGGAATTGAGGATATTAAGGGAAATATGGATCACCCCACACATAAGGTTTGTGTTGATATGCATGTAAATGAGGAATGGTAGTTTGGGGAGGATAAGACCATGAATATTGAGGAAAATATGGATCACCCCATTGGGGAGGTTGTGTTGATATAGACGTAAAGAAGACCCCTGATATGGTTGAAAATGTTTAGGAGGATAATACCCTTGTTGATATGGGTTGACAGAGTCGATTTTCTCCATGCCTCCTTCTAACTTGTCTAGGTTGGTGCTGATATAGATGAAAATAATGCCCCTAATATAGTTGAAAAGGTTGGGGAGGATAACACCCTTGTTGATATGGGTTAACAGAGTAGATTTTATCCATGCCTCCTTCTAACTTATCTGCCACACATTCTTCTTCTAACTACACATGATCAAGAAGTAGGGTTTCTAGTGTTAAAGAGATATAGCTATTTATTTATTCATTTAGTTATTTATAAAAAAATTGAATGAGAATGTTAATGGAATGCAATGAAAGATTCTGAATGCATTTTTTTTTTTCCAGAAAATATAGAGGTAATTATTCCAACAACAAGAGAGTGCTTTATTTGACACCCTCCACGACAATGATGCCAAAAATTGAAGAGCCCCAATATTGCAACAATAATTGTTAGTATGAAATTTCTTGGAAGGTTTACCAAAAACAGTTCACTTAAGTCACTAGTGGCAAGTGACCCTAACAACAATAAGTGGCCATTTGTGCCTTATATATGAAATAATAAAAAGAGAAAAAACTACAATAAAAAGATATATGCCATCCAAAACAACAAACATCGATACAAATCCAATGCAATAACCCAATTTGGAAAGAATTTAAAATGAATAATATTTTTTATTGATAACACCTGTTGAAGGAGATCTATAAAAGGGTCTGAAAATCTCCCTCTGTGGGATGGGTCCTTTAAATGTCCTTGATGCTTCAGTGATTGATTATCTCTCTCAATATGTGAAAAATCCAAAACAGTATGTAGAACTCTAGTGGGAACTCGAATGCAAGAAGACATTAAGGGTGATGATGATAATGATCATGGAGAAGAATGAATGGAAAACCATTTTATTTATAACAAAGTATTGAGTTGATATTGAAATAGGGAAATAATAAAGTATAATTGACCAAATCAAGATCTAACCATTAGGAATACTTTATTATATTTTTTGGAGAAGGAAAACATATTCAAAATGGTCAAATATCTTTATTTAAAAATAATTAACTAATAAACTTATTTATTAATTATTTTGTGAGGATTAAGAAAGGTGTGAAATTGAATTAATTATTCAATAGTGATTTAACAATTATTCCAAAAATAGACTTAAGGAATAATAAATAAATATTATTAATTATTTTGTGAGGATTAAGAAAGGTGTGAAATTGAAATAATTATTAAATAGTGATTTAACAATTATTCCAAAAATAGAATTAAGGAATAATAAATAAATAGTGATTTAGTTAATTATTCCTAGGTGATTTAGTCAAATGTGACAAGGAATAGTTATCAGATAATGATTTTATAATCATTCCCAGAGAAAATTAAATAAATAATGATTTATTCAAATAATCTCATGGGATTTTTTAAATTTTAATGAGAAATAATTTAATAAAAATGATTTACTAAATTATTTCATATATTGAAAGTGATTTTACTGTGGTAAAATTAAACCTACATGGTATATTTCGATCCACATAGTTAGAAATGGCTAGGTGATCATTTTTTGGTGATAACATATTGCCCCCCCAATGTATGAGTGTTAGGAGCAAATCGTATGACTAAAATACATTGTAAGTGACACTTCCATGAGACACCAAAAGGGGATTTAGAGAGAGAGAGAGAGAGAAAGAGAGACAAATGAAGCAATGCAAGGAAGGACAGAGGAATAGAAGGGCGAGACCTACTGAACTAATATAAGTATCCTTTTATTTTGGAGTACATGATCTCAAATGAGGTGGGGGAGGTATACCCATACCCACGGAGATAACTGAGTACAAATAATAATTCAAGCTCAGCAATGTGGTACTAAGCTACAATGTGCATGATACATGATACATGATATGTTGGCATCAATGGGCCATAAAATAGTATAATGAATCCCTTATACATAATGTGTTTGGAAAAACATAGGCTAGGACTGAATACAATAACGTCTGAGTACATGAGACATAATTCCCCTCAAGTTGACATGGTGAGGGGGAATCAAAACCAAAAAATCCTTGCTGAATAGGAATGGGCTCGGAAGATATGAATGATCGTCTGAGACATGCATGTGGTGGTTGCTACAAGCCGCTGAAGCTAAACCCGTCAAATATGTGGAAATACATCTGAGGTTGGATAATAATTTGTGGACATACATGCATGTGGGGGGATACCTGAAGGGACACCCCCTCATTAGGTCTGAAACATCTCAAACACACCCAGGAATCACTAGTACAATCTGCTGGATCACCTGACCATCAAGTGTACAATTATCAGTCGTGCGATAATGAGTTGGAGTTGAGTACATGATAAACAAAAAATTCAAAGGGAAATGACGATTCCCTTTGCTTGATTCAAGGCACCAAAAAATGATGAAATTTGGAACCAATGTACACCGCCCTCTAAACCATACTTTTGGAATAAATGTGTTGAATTCGATAGAAGAGGGCCCCCACTAGAGTTGAGGTAATGAGGAATCCTCAACCAAGGAACGAGGGATCATACTAAAGTGACAAATGGACTGACACTAAGGATAATGATGGATGGAAACAAGATGAGTTATCGGTTGACGACTTCCCTTGTCATAGCATAATATGCATGGTTGACCTCACAACAACTAACTCAATTCCATATGGGATGGTAAATTACTCACACAAAGGACTTTTTAGACACAAAACAATATAGCTAAAGGCCAAAATGAGAAAATTGGGATGAATGCGACGCAAATATGGATGGAACATTGTAAGAGAACTCAATGGGACTCAGAAAATACTCCATAAATACAAGGGTGACTCATCTTAGATTCTTTGAACAAGGGTGACTCGATGATGCTGCCACATGGGGGAGGCTCGGAGGGGACCATAAAAACATGAGTAAGTAATGGTTACTCATGACAAAAATCGACATATAATTTAACAAGTGCAAAGGTAAATTGATACCATAGTACATGCAACTCATATGAATAAATTTGGTTTTAATTGGCGGCAAAGTGAAATCTCGAGGAAAAAATGGCTTCGAGGTGAAGTGTGAAATTACCAAGAAAAAGGGAGACCCATTATAAAACTCAGTGATAGCTTTCCAAATTTGTTTATCGTTCATCAAACCAAAATATGGTTTGGTCTCAATAGGAAATAGAAAAACTAGGGTTTTCCCTATAAAAGGGCTTATTGCCCCAAAATCTAATTCATTTGCATAGTGAGTTGTTGGATAATTTGGAGAGGAGGAGGAGGCCTTAAATATTTTTGAGATCATAGTAGAAAAACCAACTATCATAATCTAGATCTATGAGTTTCAGGAAAGTGGCCTTAATTGTCTTAATTGGCCTTAATGCTTCGTGGAAGGATGGTTCCCGGTGAAGAATCAAGGTAATGAAGGAATATAGGAATGAACTACTAGAGAAGGGCTAGGAAAATCCTCGCCTACTAAGTCAAACATGGGGACCAATTGGTAAGTGCGGTAGCACATAGAGTAGAATATTTGAAGAGATGGTATCAAACATCTACGATATACGATGTGTATATGGCTCACCGAAGAGACTAGTGGGACATAATACCCAATGAATGAAAGGATAAATTACCATACCTAGATCGTTCGGGTCTAGGCCAAGACTTAATATTAATCAAGTGAGAAGGTGGATAGGGGCCATCATGCCCCCAAGCATGAGATACTACCCCCAACATATGTGGTAGAGGTGAACTGATCAGGTATGCAAAATATAGGAATGATGCCCCGAACTAGAGGATTTTTTGGAAAGAGATTGTGTTCAAAGTGCTCAAATAAGGGATTCAAGCATCCTGCCCCATAGGCACGAGATCCTCAAGAGGATGATGAGTAGATGTAGGGGTATGTGTTCCCCCTAATAACATGTTATGGACATGTCTGATGCATTTATATTAGTGGACTCCAAAGACATTGTGATGATGTGGTTCACCATTTGTTTATCTTATGGATGTCTTCTTGTGGCAAGAATGGATAAATAATGCAATAAGAGAAAGGAAATGGTTGATTACCAATCTCATTTGGCACTACATATATGAATCAAATGGACTAAATTTTCAGGTTCGAATACATGGTGTCACTATACAAAGAGTGACTTCGGATATAATGAATTGATGCTCACTTAGACTACACAATGGTTGAGAAACAACAATGTCTAAGGCACTAGGTTATTGATGTAATATGGAGGAATCATTAAGTGGAGCATCCCCATGGTGATCTGGAGTGATATGGTACTCTAGAGGTTCTTGTAAATGGGGAAGAATAATGGTACTAAAGTTGACACTACCAGATGCACTAGGAGGGTTGGGGAGAATTGCCTCTCCCGGACTCTCAAAAGTGGATGCCCCCTTATCCAAACATTAGGTGGAAATTTAATAGCCACAAGGTGGATGTGGTTTGAAGTCACGAGTTCAAAGTAATCGGTAATTAAACCAATCAACCTAACCATGGATGAAGTCTTTGGATTCCACGACATACTGATCATGTGTTTGTTGTGGAAGGAAATACACACGATAGGGCATATCATCCCAAGTGTAAGTAGGGGTGGTCATGGATTCCACGATGTATTCATTAGAGTGAAAGATGGGAGGATGGGGTGAAGAGAGACCACATGATGTGGAGGAGCTACCTGAAGCATCGTCATGAGAGACAAGGTTCACATGTGCATCGTCAAAAGGAGTAGACAAATTACTAGTAGATACCATCCCAAGGATAATCTGGGGTCGTCATGGCTTCCATGATGTCCTCATTAGAGTGAAATATGGGAGGACGGGGGGAAGGGAAAACACATGATGTGGATGAGATACCTTAAGCATCATCATGAGAGACAAGGTTCACATGCACATCATCAAAAAGAGGAGACAAATGACTAGTATATGGGACATCTACCGATGTTCAAACAGAAGTGTTCGACGAAGAAGGTTCGACAAAATCACAATAGGAAAATCCAAGAGAATCCCAATACATGAATCCCATGGATGGTGATAGGTAGAGAATATGAGTGGTATTATTCGTCATCTTGACATCGGGAGGAGGGATCATAATGGGTGGTAGAGAGACCTCTTGTTCTGGCACAATAATGGGACCAAAATCTGTGGGTAGAGAGGGGGTGGATTCACTCTGAGAAACGTCTAATTCATGAAGCACTTGAAGTGTATCAAGAAATTATTTGAGATGGGGACAATGATAAGAATAATGTCCATAGTTATCACACAAATCACAAGGGTGATTTTTGCGTAAGGATATGTTCTTCTTAGTTAACTCCGGTAATTTAACATGGAACTCAAGAATTTTAGTGTTAGTAAAGGTATCAACGACCACATTCTTGATATGGGGGATCTCAGGATAATTATTGGCAGTGTGCCCAACAAAATTACACAAAGCGCATGGATGGGTAGAATTTGGAGGCTTAGAAGGAGTTAGAGTTGTTTGTAGTGCCCCCCTCACCATATGCTTTCACAATAGGAGTAGGTTCTTGTTGATGTTTTTGTGGAAATGAAACAAAGGAAGGGGTAGGAACAGTAGATTGAACCGGGGTCAAAGTAGTGTAAGGTTTGAGTTGATCAGGGGGAGTGTTTGTCAAAGGATCAATGTACCAGACTGGGATCCCCAAGGTGATATTAGGAAGACTCGACGTGGCCATAGGGGCAGAAAAATTTCCAGGTGGTGGGAATAAGAAAGGTATCTGACCATAATGGTACTGACCTGGAGGAACAAATCCTAGATGGTTAAGACCTGGGGGAATTTTTTTGGGTTGGAAAGGACTAGGAGAGATATCAGCAGAAAGAAATGGTCCTTAATTAATTATACCTGAAGGATGAGTTGAGTTGGGAACAATAGGTTTTATAGGTGTTGGCTGCTGGGAAGGTGTACCAGACCTCATATGAGAAGCCCATCACACTTGAAGCATGCAAACACTAGATGAGCTAGGCTCAGAAGGGGTAGGTGGTGGGCCATAATAAGTACCAAGAAAAGTGGAACCTTTGCAGACTCTAGGAGAGACATTGGTGAGGTATGAGACAATCTTATTTCCGGTCATCGATGAGATAGTGGACTGAGGTGAATTATGATACTTAGGATCATAGTACATCAACTCATCGATAGTGAAGACCTTTCCGTTATGAGGAAATCACATCTTACAGAAAACTGCAGATGTGAGAACTGACATAGTGTAGGTGTAACTACGACCTAAGAGTATGTTATATTCTAATGGGGCATCATTGAATTCGATGTTAATAGAGACAGTCTTGACGGCAACAGTGATATGATAGTTTCGATATAAGTTAAGGGGTTGTGAGGAATGACCATCCCAGGCATGGAGAGTGATAGTGGATGGGCATAAGTTAGGTGAACCAATATGATTCCAAGCACTAGAAGCCATATTCTAAGATACATCATTGAACAATGGCATTTCTTATGGAGACTAGTATTTAAAATGAAACAGATGAAGGTATGTGGGGTGTTATGATTTCTCAACGTCAAATACAATCATATGATCATTAGAATATCCACAACACCTAAAGAAGAGAGTATATCTTTCCATTGGGATGGGCACATCTGGAGAAATTCTGGCATTGACATGGTATCAGGAGACTGTGCCAAGTCATCTACTATGCTATAGGTATGGGTGGCTTTAACGAAAGCAGTATTTTGACGTAATGAACCTTTAGGGATCTTGGGGATGACCTCTACCTTAGGTTGAGGGATATGTAAGGTACCATTTGATGAAAAAATAGGCTCGGTGGAAACTTGAGGATAGGAATTAGTTGATGATTTAGCAGGTGGCTTGTCATATTGGCGCGACCGAGTCTGAAGGCTGAGTTGTTCAGTGTTGACTTCGTCGGAATTCATCATAAGGATCTGATAATCCGTCAGATGCTCAGGTTTTGGGAGGTGGGGAGCATGGTTCGTGTAGTGCAGATCAATGAGATATCCTTTAAGATTGTTAGTTTCAATTACCTTTCCCATTTTTCCTTTTCTTGGGGTTGGGGGGATTATTTTCACTCTTCTAAGCGTACACTTTACCTTTTGGAGGAGCTTTCTACTACAATAAAGGTAGAGGAATCATGGGGGGCTGGGGCGTTGGTATCAATGGGGATGGAACACTAGGAAATACATGCATATAGTAAGGAGATGGGGAAACATTAGGATAGATAGGTGGAGCAATATTTGTCACTGACATATGATGATGCGGATGGGGATATGCATATGACGTGATGGAACCTGGATATGGGTTTCCATGTGAAGGATTGGGAGGGGGATAGGTGTAAGAGGAATTGGTCCCCCATGGGTTTGACCATAACTCATCATATTTGGAGTATATGGTGGTGACTGGGGATGTGAAATGGATCTAATGATACCATCTATGGCATGAGATGACCCTAGTGCATTAGCATCACCCAACCGAGGTAGATCGGGAAGAACAGTATAAACATACCCTGATTGTGCATAGATTAGGTCATATTTCAAAGCTACTTGGAGAAAATATTACTCATACTAAGGGAAGTGTGAAGAAAATTGTTTACCTATGGGGGCCAAAAGCGATCCAAGAAACCAATCCATGTAAACATGATCTTTGAATTCACGGTCCCTACACATGTTTCGCCTTCTACGCCATTCTTGAACATGGCTAGACAAGCGAGTGGAAGAATTTTGACAGAAAGAAGTCAAGAATTAGGTATTAGTGTCATAACGGAGAGGTAACTAGAAATAAGATAGAATTATTTGGAAAGAGTTGTGAAAGTGGAATGAGTGGCTCTGGGTTGATCTACATGCCACTTAGTAGTAGCACCAGTAAGAGTGTGCTGGAAAAGGTGAAGATGGATGGAGTATTGAGTGATAGACTTGGATCAACACCATATATAAAATGAGTGAGCAAGATTTTTTGGATCTTCTCTAGGATTTCCTTTGAACTTGGGTATGTCAGAAGGAAGTTTGGTTGGCATAACTGACCAACTGGGGTCACGGAGAAGTGGTTCATTGATAAGCTGGTGTGGAGCCTCAATTTTGACATCCATCTGAGGAATCAATGAAGAAGTGAAATATATGGGTAGTTGATAAATTATCCGGTCATGTATCCTATCCTATCATATCCATCTTCCCAGAATCAATGAAGAAAGCACCTAGGATTGCGATAAGGGATGGTCAAAATAGGAACCAAAACAAGCGAGTGAGAAATATTGAGGCTTCATGATTTTCTCTCCACGTAGCAATCGTGAAGCAATGAAATTCACATTTCTGTTTAGAGTTTCATACATATTTTTCTTAGTCTCAGAAGGTGTAAAATCCTCAAACATTTAATACAAAACTATTATAAATACCAGGTTGTGTAATTGTGAAACAAGTTCTAATTATTGCGAGATTGTTATATTCTTAAACTTTGTTTTTATTCATTAATTGAAGAAGAAATCGTTCTAGAATCTTAATGCATAGCTAGTAAAGAATAGATCAGAAGCCATTCTGTTGTGGAGGGCCCCTGCACAGAAGAGGTTTATTCGTTTAATTTCTTGTTCTTTGATAGTTCAATTTTTCATGCTTTTGCTATATTTTTCACATAAATACATGCTCTGTTTCTTTTGTGATTTATAGCATAGATGTACTATGTTTTCATTTGTGTTTTGTAGTTCAAATACATGCTTTGCTTTCATACTATAGACATACTCTTCGCTTTAATTTACATTGCAATTATTTTCGGATTTCTATAGTGTAGATGATTAGGTTTATCATTGTTATTTCACTATTTTTTAGCATCATTTGCATAATATAATTATGTTAAGATAGATGCTTTATTTATGATTGGGTAGATTTAGAGACAATTTATCATAGTATCCGTCATAGATTAATTTAGTATAGTTTAAGTTATCATCATTTAGATTAATTTTTTTTCATGCAATATAAGTTTACAATAGATTAGTTTTCTTTCTTAAAATATTTCCTTTTCTTCCTTCTTGCAAGTTTTATTTTTCAATCATTAAAACCTTTCTTTTAATGAGTGTGAATACCCTTTAGTGATTTCTTGTTTTAAATTTCATTCATATAAAATTTCCAAAAGCATACAAAAAAATGTTAGAGTTCCTTCTTATTTCTGTAACTTTAGTTTTTCTAAAAGTCAATCATTAACCATTAACAAGCTAAGATAAGATTTTCACCGTAGTTTTGGAACTCAGTTGAATTTAGATTTCATTTCAAAAATTATAAGTTTCGTTTCTTATTTTAATTTAGACATTCAAAATAAACACAAAATCTCAAAACAACTTTAATCATATAAAATCACCACAATAAAATTAAAGACTTCTAACATATATAGTGCACTTGCACTTCATAAGATTACCAACTCTGGTCAATAATTTATGATAGAAAGTTAAGACATTAAATTGACTAAACAACTGGTTTAAATCAAGGAGAGTCAATCTAGCCATGAAGGCTAGAAATGGAGTAGACATGACCATACCAGAAGAGGTTCTACTTGTGGGGTTACTTGGGTTACCACCTTGGTTTCTCACACCCGAGTTAGTGCATGACATGGTGACGGTTCGGGGTTGAGAAGACGTGGAATCAAAGGAATAACTAGAAGAACCAGTAGAACTAGATTCAGACACCATGGTTATAATATACCCTAACAAAATTGAGGTTGAATGCCTCGAATTCTCTGCAACAGACGCATAGGAAACACAATGATGTAAAGACAATGATGACACTAATGAATAAAGGAAAATAGGAGAAAAAGAGTAACAAAATACAGGCAAACACCTAGTGTAGTGGTGCCAAGTGTAAACTAACTATATTAAGATGCTACTCTAATACAAGCAAGCACATCCTATCAAAGAAAATGATCTCTAGCCTATAAGTGGTATAAATCCTCAAACAATCCTAGATCTATTATTTCTGGTGGCCTTCCAAATAACCTCTTACTTGACGGAATCTAATCCTTGGAAGGAGAGTTGTCAAGAGAAAAGTGGGGTAGAGAACCAACTACTTCCCACTGCCAGTCCTATAGGGTGTTTTCATATGATTGGTCACAACGGTTACCTTCGTCCCACAAGAGTGGTCGAGTCTTGAGCTTCTTGGTGATTAGCCACCGCATGGAATTTCATACCATGGGTTGGGTAGCCCCAAGGAGAACTGATCGCACGATCACCTAGCCTAACCCCCTCTGAATCGGGTTTATGACGCACTCCGTCTTTGGACCGTGGGATGGTGAAGGATTTTAAGATCCCTACAAAGTCAACTTCTATGTCTCAATGTAAATGATCGATGGGTGTTATTGTAAGCCTATCCCATCGATCTTACACCTAACTATGTAGCTTTTTTAGCCTTGATGCCTAAGTGGGCTTAATATATGAGTTAGATTATTATTATGTGGTGGTGTTAAACCAACAGAGTCACCATTTGTTTGTAAGAAATTTCTTACAAGGTTTACCAAAAAAAATTCACTTAAGTCATTGGTCATAAGTGACCCTAACAACAATAAGTGGCTATTTGTGCCTCAGATATGAAATAATAAAAACAGAAAAAACCTATAGTAAAAAGACATATGTGATCAAAAATATAAAACAACGATATAAATCCAAAGAAATAACCTAATTTGGAAAGACTTTAAAATGAATAATATTTTTTTATTGATAATGTTGAGATTCAACAAGAAGATTCTAGTGAAAATGAAGCACCTACACTAGGATGGAGCCTCACGATATTTTT
Source organism: Pinus albicaulis (assembly GCA_034641835.2). Taxonomy (NCBI): domain Eukaryota; kingdom Viridiplantae; phylum Streptophyta; class Pinopsida; order Pinales; family Pinaceae; genus Pinus; species Pinus albicaulis. The sequence goes on from CM076571.1 coordinate 815,856,266, forward strand.
AGATGTATGTTTATTTATAGATGTATGTGAAAATTCTATTTATAGAATGCATGTCTATTTATAGATGCATGTCTATTATTATCCCTTAATATTAGTTGGATAATAAACTATATTCTATTCTCAATCAGCACTTGGAAATAGTTAACTGAAGTGGAAAATCAGTTAGCTAAAGGAATTTCGAGTTAAGTGGTTGGTTAGTGGTACATCCAGGTTGACTTAGTTGTAACTGAGTGACTCGAAGTTGTAACAGAGTTGGAAGTGCAGTTATGCAAGTTGTAAAGTAGTTAACTCAGTTAAGTGAGTTAAACTCAATTGTGCTAGTTGTAACTGAAAATAAACTAGTGAGAGATCAAGCGAATTGATTATTAATTAACTCACAATTAGTGGTCTCACATTCAACTGAATATTTACTATTATTAACTGCATGCATGTTAGGTCCACTGGAGACCCAGTTGAGTTCTAGGTGAAAGAGAAGTAAACTATTAGTTGTAAAATTATCTGATTGCACACATGCAACCACACACACATTGGATGTGCCCATGAGGATTGCGTAGTCAAGGCATGCAAGATTTCATTCATTCAGGGATTGCTATCAGCATGGATTTCGCAGTGGAGTTAGATTGTCTGGAGACAGTAAATTGGCTAAGGAACTTGCCAATTTTTGTATGACGGTGTGAGACAATTAGCTCATGTACTGAGAGCTCTTGGATTGGATCTTTGTATGTAATTGTTTCATGATCCATGATATAATATACAATAGAATATAGTGGGGTTTTTAGCTATAAGCTTTCCTCGGGAAATTATTTGTGATGTGTGTGATTGATCCTTCTTCATGATATTGTAATTGGTGATTGTGTTTTAAATTTTCGCAAAGATTAGTAGAAGCGATTCTATATTTAACAGTAGAATATTGTTAGATCAAGAGAATCCAGGACATACATGTATTTTTTATAATTTCTACATTGTATCAGATCACAGGAAATTGCAATAGTGAAGCAAGAGCTGAGTTTTTTGGTGGAAAGAATTCGAATTTGTAGAAAGACCTACTTGGCGCTACCGCTTATTCAAGATTGAAATGGATTTCAATGGCTTGAGGTTAGAGTATTCACTCGAGGGCAGCTCGAACTACATTTCTTGGAAGGATAGGATGGAGGAAGTGCTCAAAGACAATGGCTTGAAGGAATTCATTAACAATCATGTTCCTAAGCCTGCTTCGTCAGATGGTGCCAATCTTGATGCATGTCAAAAGAAAGTGGTAAAGGCGAGGAGGATCCTGTTGGAGGGAGTACGAGACCACATTGCCTTAAGACTCCATGGGAAAGCCACACCATATGCTATGTGGAAGGCTTTGACGGATCTATTCCAAAGCAGCAGCGACCATAGGAAATTGGCGCTCAAAGATAAACTCAGGAAGATCAATATGGAAAAGGGCGACAACATTCCAAAGTATCTCACAAATTTTGTCCAATATTAGGATGAACCGGAGAGTGTGGGAATAACTGCTACTAATGATGATATGGTGAGCTTAGCTCTCCTGGGACTTCCTAAGATTTGGCACAGTTATGAAGACTCTATCAACGAATGGGAAAAATTGCTAGATTGGGAACGACTGTGGTTGAATCTAGTGCAGGAGGAGTTCAGGCGGAACACCAAAGATGGCTCTTCATCAAAGTATGATGATGAAAAGGATTCTGCTTTGGTTGCAAAGGCGAAGAAGGGGAAGGGGAAGAAATTCCATTCTAAATCTGAGTCTAAAGGCAAGAAGCTCGATATGTCCAAGGTGAAGTGTTTTCATTGTCACGAACATGGGCATCTTGCTACTAACTGTCCACAAAAGAAGAATAACAAGAAGGCTGCTGGAGCTGTAGCTAGTGAGGCCCTTGCCTCGCAATTTGAGCTTGACTTCTATTTTATTGCATGCATGGTGTCTAGTGCATTAGTATCGATGTGGTATTTGGATAGTGATGCTTCCTTTCACATGACGGGAGATAAGGAAATTTTTCATTGAATTGGAGGAGAAAGATCTCCAGATGCATATAAATATGGGCAACGACGGACTATACAGTGCTACCAGGGTTGGTACCATTATCTTTCAGAGGGAGTTAGGTAAACCATTTCAATTGAAAGATCTTATGCATGTTCCAAGTCTGAAGAAAAATTTGGTCTCAGTCGCAATGTTGGAGGACAGAGGCTATGACATTTTTTTTAGCAATGGAAAAGCTCTCATTCGACATAAAACAATGGGCCAAGCCAAGAGAATAGGGATTCAAGTTAAGAATCTCTACACGCTGGAGGTAGATGGTTGTGCTGCCATGATGGGCAAGGCCAAAAAATTGGTGATCCAGGATGAGGGCGAATTATGGCATAGACAATTGGGCCATCTTCATCATGGAGCCTTGAAATTCATGCAGCAAATATCTACTAGACTTCCAATGGGAACACTTGCTCAGTTAGATCAGTTCAAGGGTTGCACCATGGGGAAGTATGTAAAGTCCACCTTTCATGATAAGGAGAATTGTGCTTTAGGGATCCTTGAGAGAGTTCACACAGATGTGTGTGGACCGTTCTCGGTTGCTTCAACAACAAAACATAAGTAATATGTAATCTTTGTTGATAACTTTTCTTGTAAATTTTGGATCTTCTTCATGCAGAAGAAGGATCAAAAATTCTCAAAGTTCTGTGAGTTTAAGGCATTGGTGGAGAAAGATTCGGGGAATCAAGTGAAGGCTCTTAGGAGCGATTATGGTGGAGAATACATCTCTAATTAATTCAAGAACTTATGCAGCAAAGGAGGAATTCGAAGAGAACTCATAGCGCCTCATAACCCACAGAAAAATGGGGTTGTGGAGAGGAATAAAAAAACAATCGTGGGTGGAGCATGAGCGATGTAGCATGATTAGGGCCTACCAATGCATTTTTGGGCGGAAGCATGCAACACTACGGTTTATGTGCAAAACCATTATCCTCATAGAGTACTAGGCATGAGTACACCTGAAGAAGCTTTCACTGATAAGAAACCAGATGTTTCACACTTTAAGATTTTTGGCACATTTTTTTATGTGCATGTGACCAAGGACGCCAAGAAGAAGCTGGAGCTGACTGCTGAAGTTGGGATTTTTGTGGGGTACACAGAAACACCCCAAAATTATCGTGTGTATTTTCCAAATAGCAGAATGACTGTTGTCCAATGGGATATAAAAGTTGATGAGGGGAAAGCCATGTGGTTTTCGCTTGAGAGGGAGCTAGACTTGCATGCGAAGGAGGAACTGCTAGTTCCCAAAATGAGTCTCTAGATGTGGATTAGCCACAGGAGGAGGTTCATGGAGTGGAGGAGTCCACTCACACAGAACCATCCATCAGAAATGGTAGAAGGTGTACCACAGAAGCTGATAGGCTAAGACTTGATGTTGCACATAATGTAGGAGCCCCTACTTCACAGCTCAGACAAAGACAGTCCCCTAACCAATTTACTAGATACATGGCTCTCATGAGCAAATGTATTTTTACTGAACCATCTTCCTTTCAAGAAGCAGTGCAGGAGCCCACATGGGTAGATGCAATGGTGGAGGATTATGACTCCATTGTCAAAAACAATGCTTGGGAAATTGTTCCAAGGCCGGTTGATAAATCAGTGGTAGGTTCGAGATGTATCTACAAGGCAAAGCAAGTTGCTGATGGGAGTGTGAAGAAATACAAGGCTAGATTTGTGGCCTGGGGCTTCTCACAGATTGAGGTTATGAAGAGACTTTTGCACCTATCACAAGGTATTCTTCCATAAGATCCATCCTTTCTCTCTCAATGCAGATGGGTTGGCGCATTCATAAGATGGATGTGAAAACTATGTTTCTTAATGGGATCATTGAGGAAGAGGTGTACGTAGAGAAACCTGAAGGTTTTGAGATATTCAATAGCGAGTCGCATGTGTGCTGACTCAAAAGAGCATTGTATGGGCTGAAGAAAGCACCCCGTGCTTGGTACACTAAGATAGACAACTTTTTCACCGGACTGGGCTTCACCAAAAGTGAAGTAGATGCAAACCTATACCAAATTGTGGTGGAGGGTAAGCTTTTAACCATTGTTCTTTATGTTGATGATTCAATATTTACTGGTGATGAGCAGTTGATACATTCATGCAAGGAGGATCTTGCGAAGGATTTTGAAATGAAGGATATGTGCCTCCTTCATTATTTACTTGGATTGGAAATATGGCAATGAGATGGTGAATTTTTTGTGTCTTGAGGCAAGTATGCAAGGGAGATATTGGGTAAGTTTCACATGGAGAGCTGCAAACCCATGGATATTCCTCTTCCAAGAAACTGGAGGAAAGAGGATGCTACTTTCGGAGAGGTAGTGGATGCTACTATATATTGACAGTTAGTGGGTTCGCTAATATATCTAGTGAACACAAGACCGGACATTTTCTACGCAGTTAACCAACTGAGTCAAGCTATGGTTAAGCCTACCAAGCTCTTTTGGAAGGCGGGGAAGCATGTCATAAGATACCTTAGGGGCACATCAAAGTATGGTATATGGTACAAAAGGATGGATGGAGTGAAGTTTCATGGCTTCACTGATGCATATTGGGCTGCGTCCATCACATAGAAATAGCACATCGTGGGGGACTTAGTATTGGATCTACATTTTTTTCTTGCATGTGATGAAGTATAGATCACAGAAATCTACTTCCAATGTCTGAATACAAGGCACAGCCTAGAGAAAGTTATCCGGATGATGAACAGTCTGGTTGGTTTGTTTGGTTCTCATATGGATCTGATAGTGATTCATTGTGATAATCAGAGTTGCATTAAACTCTCAATTAATCTTGTGTTTCATGATAGATCTAAGCATATAGATATCCGGTACCATCATCTCAAAGATTATGTGCAAAGGATAATCATGTTGCTTCAGTACATTCACACGGAAGATTAAGATGGAGATATCTGACGAAGGCGCTCACCAGGAGAAAATTCGAATACCATAGAGATAGGATTAGGGTGAAGGATAATCCCTTTATTTTTGAGAGGGAGTGTTGAGATTCAACAAGAAGATCCTAGTGAAAATGAAGCACCTACACCAGGATGGAGCCTCAGAATATTTTTAGGTGTATGTCTATTTATAGATGCATGTGAAAATTATATTTATAGAATGCATGTCTATTTATAGATGCATGTCTACTATTATTATCCCTTAATATTAGTTGGACAATAAAATATATTCTATTCTCAATGAGCACATGGAAATAGTTAACTAAATTGGAAAATCAGTTAGCTAAAGGAATTTCGAGTTAAGTGGTTGGTTGGTGGGACATGCAGGTTTACTTAGTTGTAACTGAGTGACTCGAAGTTGTAACAGAGTTGGAACTGCATTTATGCAAGTTGTAAATTAGTTTAACTCAGTTAAGTGAGTTAAACTCAATTTTTCTAGTTGTAACTGAAGTTACACTAGTGACATATCAAGTGAATTAATTATTAATTAATTCACAATAAGTGGTCTCACATGAAATTGAAGATTTACTATTATTAACTGCATGCATGTTAGATCCAGTGGAGACGCAGTAGAGTTCTAGGTGAAAGGGAAGTAAACTATCAGTTGTGACATTATCCGGTTGCACACATGCAACCACACACACATTGGATGTGCCCGTGAGGATTGCACAGTCAAGGTAGGCAAGATTGCATTCATTCAGGGATTATTATCAACAGGGATTTCACAGTGGAGGAATGTTGTCTGGAGACAGTAAATTGGCTAAGGAACTTGCCAATTTTTGTATGAAAATGTGAGACAATTAGCTCATGATCCATGATATAATATACAATAGAAGATAGTGGGGTTTTTGGCTATAAGATTTCCCCAGGAAATTATCTGTGTTGTGTGTGATTGATCTTTCTTCATGATATTGTAATTGGCAATTGTGTTTTAAATTTATACAAATATTAGTAGAAGTGATTCTCTATATAACATTAGTATATTTTTAGATCAGGAAAATGCAGGACATACATGTATTTTGTATAATTTCTACGGATGACACCTAGTGAAGGATATCTTCAAAAGGGTCTACAAATCCCCCTCTGTGGGATGGGTCCTTTAGATGTCCTTGATGCTTCAATGATTTGTTCTATCTTTCAATATATAAAAAACCCAAAACATTATGTAGAACTCTAGTGGGAGCTCAAATGAAAGAAGACGTTAATGGTAATGATGATAATGATCATGGTGAAGAATGAATAGAAAACTCTTTTATTTATAAGTATATGGTTGATCTTGAAATTGGTAAATAATAAAATATCGTTGACCAAATCAAGATATAACTGTTAGGAATACTTCATTATATTTTTGGGGGAGGGAAAAGATATTCAAAATGGTCAAATGTCTTTATTTAGAAATAATTAACAAATACAATTATTTATTAATTATTTCGCAAGGATTAATAAATGTGTGAAATTGAAATAATTATTAAATAGTGATTTAACAATTATTCCAAAAATAGAATTAAGGAATAATAAATAAATAGTGATTTATTTAATTATTCCTAGGTGATTTAGTCAAATGTGACAAGGAATAATTATCAAATAATTATTTAATAACTATTCCTAGAGAAAAATAAATAAATAATGATTTATTCAATTATTCACATGGGGTTTTTTAATTTTAGTCAGAAATAGTTTAAGAAAAATGGTTAAATAAATTATTTCCTATAGTGAAAGTGATTTTAGTATGGTAAAATAACACCTACATGGTGTATTTCGATCCACCTAGTTAGAAATTGTAAGGTGATCATTTTTTGGTGATCACAAGAATTTTACAATTTTTGAGGTTATCGACTTAAATTATCAACTTGAGGTTCATACAAACTTAAGAGGGGTTGACACTGTATGCTAAAGAGGAACCTTCTTCTTCCTAGTTCGACTCCTTTTGATGTGAGTGAAAGAAGGAAATGAAATAACATCAAACGAAAAAATATATAGGTAATTCACCAATCGTAAGTTGCAAAAGGTAAATAACAATAAGCAAATATATAATAATTTTGCTAGAAAGTAAATCTAGACTTATTAAAAAAAATCAACATTAAATAAGAAAACATTGTAAGAGCTAAATGGCACCTAACCAAGCCTCAGCTCAACTAAAGTGGTATCATAGCATTCATAGGATATAAATATACTTCTACCATTTTGAGTGAATCTAGGAAAGGAAGATCTCGAAATCAAACTGTTACAGGGTTGCTACAGGTTTGTTGTCTCTCGAGTAAGCTTGCCAAATTCCCAAGAAAATAAAATGTAAATCAGATGGGGTGAATTTTTTTATTAAGTAGGATAACCTAGAACTCCAATCCAAGTGGAATCACCCAAAATTTCCCTTGTTAACATGTGCTAAAAAATAGCAGAAAATTACTACTCTAAAAACTAGAAATTATATAACTAGTGAGCTAGTTAACCTACCAAATGCTTAATCTGATCAAGTGAAAATGATATGGGGAAAATTTTATTATTAACTAGAATTCTTGTAGGACTTGATACAATTGGAATAAATTCAAAATAGCCCCGTTAACATGTGCTAAAAAATAACGGAAATTTATTATTGTTTTGCTACAAGATTGTTGGGAATGATTGTTTCTCTACTTTATTAACCAAAGTAAAGTTCCTACTAGGTCTATGAATCCATTTTATTAATTTTATGGTATTATTATCATTATGGAGCACATAGGGTTTGTCAAGAGTGTTTTGGGGCAAATTGGAATGCATTTGGAGGTTTTTTTCAGAGTGCTACAAGATAGGGCTGAGAGTTATTTGAGCATAGAAAATGGTGGAAATAGGCGTTTTGGTGGTTGGGGTAGGTCAACAAGGGATCAAAGAGCCTACTTCAATCATGAGAGGAATCAAATAGCCTATGATGCAGAAGAAAAGATAAATCTTCCTCTTCTTGTAGAAAAATTGTGTATGCTAACAAATAGTAGAGTGTTGTAACCAAAGTGAGAGAAGGGATCTCTGGGGTGCTTGCATCATTAAAATATGTTTATTAAAGAAACCTAAAAATCCTAATTTACCAAGAGACTATATATACTAATGCTAACTTCACCAAATTCATTAATCAATTGCAAAATAGCTAATATGCAAGATTTAGAAATAAAAGTGTAGAGAAGCAAATAAGCTATAAATGGTGCATGCATGAACATATATATTTTTGTTAGTCTTGAATCAAAGAAACCATGTAGACAATGGCAAGATAAATCTGAATCCAATTCTTTAACTAAGACTATTTTAAAATAGAAATAACCAGAAAACGAAACTACACTAAATGCATAAAGAAAGGAACAAAATACAAAGGGACTTGAGTACCCAGCGTTGATCCCTAACCCTAGGGATCTCTGACCCCTATGAAGACAACTCAAACTTAAAATAACTTGTATTTTATTCACTGGAAATAGCATTCATACATCAACAATAAAAATTCTCAATACAAAGGACTTGCTCCTAGCTCTAGGACTCTAATCCCTAATTCCAATCCCATGTGAGTTGTTAGGCCCTCTTATTTATACCAAAAAACTTAAGGGGCAGCCTCCTTTAAGAAGGGGTGTTTTCCTCCAATTCCCTAAAATTTTGGATTTGGTTCCCTGATTTATTTTGAATTCCAAGAAGGATAGATCCTCTATAAGCTAGCCAAGCTCAAAATCCTCTTTTGGAGGGAAACACATCCCTACATTTTCTCAATCAATGGAGCTCCAGAATTTGTTTAATAACTTCATAGTATTTCATTCATATATTGGTAGGGAACAAGTCCCTAATTCTCTCATTCATAATTTACTCAATATTCTCTCAATATCCTGCAAAAATAAAAAATATTAGGCACATAATATGCAATTATCTCTAAACCTTCCTAAGAACATATTAAAGCTAAAAAAAAGTATTGAGTGTAGAATGCAAGATTTAATATAGAATTTATGTGCCTAAGAAAGCTTATATTGGCATTATTTTTTGTCTAATTTGGAGGCCAATCACTTAACACCCTCATGAGATACAATATGACCCAAGTATTCCACCTCTTGTACCTCAAAGAAACATTTGGAGGTTTGTGCATACAATTTTTTTTCCTCCAATAGTTTTAGCACTCTCTCAAGATGTTGAACATGATCCTTCGAAGACTTGTTGTAGATTAGTATATCATTAAAAGATACTAACACAAATTTTTTAAGGGTTTTAAAATGGAATTCATCAAACCTTGAAATGCGGAATGTGCATTAGTAAGGAAAAAAGGCATGACCAAAAATTCATAATGACCTTGATGATTTCTTAATGTTGTTTTCATAATGTCTTCAATCTTCATTCTAGTTTGATGATATCTTGAATTAAGATCCAAATTTGTGTTCAAGTAAATTGCTCCATGTAATTCATCCAACAATTCATCAATGACAGGAATGACAAATTTATCTTTAATACTGAGCTTGTTGAGCTCCCTATAATTTTGACACATATTCCATGATTCATACTTCTTATATACCAATACTATTAGAGTGGAGATAGAACTTTGACTAGGCTAGATTATACCTACCTATATCATTTCTACAACCATACGTTCAATCTCAGTGTTTTGGGCATAAGAATATTTATAAGATCTAATGTTTGGAGGAATGCTTCCTGGAATCAAGTGAATAGCATGATCATGATCTCAAATAGTTGGTAAGCCTTTATGAGTCTCAAATACCTTGCAATTATTTCCAAGGTTTTTTTGAGATCTGGGGAAACATATGATTCTGATTTGAACATCTAGTGAGCATAATTTTTCAATTATGCCTCGTTTTTATTTTTTCAAAATATGTGTCATGCCATTAGACTCTGATTATCTTCCCTGGTTTCACTGTGATGCCCCTTAGTTCAATTTTCTTTCCTTCCAAGGAAAATTTCAGTAAAATTTTTTGAAAATTAAAATTTATCGTCCCCAAAGATCATAACCATTTGACTCCTAATACAACATCAACAACATTGGAATGGAAAGCATTGGATTATTCAATTTATATCCCCCATTGTTAGATTGATATTATGGTACTTCCCTTATCAATTTATAGTTCCTCCATTTGCAACCATCACTTGACATTCTAGTGCTCGATATATAAAGCAATTCCATTCCTTGGCTATCTATAATGAATAAAATTGTGGTTACTTTCATAATCGATCAACATTGTTTACCTTTTTATTCTTGATATATCCTTCTATTTTGAGAGTTTGAGGAGTGGTAATCCCTGCCAATGCATTACAAGATATAGTCGGATTCATTTCTTTTTTCTCTGGGTTGGTTTCTATTGCATATCCTCTTCTTTTGATGTTTCTTGTTCATTTTATTCTTCCTGATCTTCACAATCTATGTAAAATAATTTCTTTTCAGCACACTTATGACCTTTAGTGTATTTTCTATCACAACTGTAACAAAGCCCTTTTTCTCTTTCTTCCTCTAGTTTTTGTGGTGTCAACCTTGTAGGTTGTTGGAGGGTAGGAGTAGCAACACTCCCATCTTTATTGTTGTAAGTGGTAGATTTATTTGTTACCATAATTTTTCTTCCAACTTTTCTTTCCACCTTGAATTCCTTCTCTAATGAATTAGGTTCCCGAAGGTGAACCTCATGTTGGATGTTATCCTTTACAGTCCCTATGGATACATCAATCCTATGCTCCTTTGGAATATCATTTACCTCGATATTCAATCTTTGGAAGTCCTCAATATGTTTTTCCATCATTCGATACCTCAACAACAGTCATAACCTCAGCACCGGTTTGGGTCAAATTTCCAAACCTACCTTTGCATCTCTGGAATCTCTCCTCACTAAAATCCATTAGAAATGCAATTGGGAAATTTTACAGCAGGTGCCCAGAAATAGAGGAATATGTCAGAACCACCTATGCACGCATATGTGTAGAAATGGACTTCAGTGCTGGATTCCCAAATGAAACAATCCTAACAAGCAAAGACTATGTATGGAACCAAAAACTCAACTATGAAAGTGTCATCTTCAGATGTTGATCCTGCTATGAGACAGAGCATCTAGCCAAAAATTGCCCAAAGTCTCTCAGAAAAAAATTCTGCTAGAAAGAATCACCATAGATCTAAATGGTGGGAAGGAGCACAAAAGGAAAATTACACTGTCATCAAGGAAGAATACTCTCTAGAAAACTCTGAATTGCAAGAAATCAGGAAAGAAATAAAAAAACCTCAAGACAAGCAGGGGGAAAGCCCCGCCCAACAACAAAAAACAAACTCGACAGCCCCCCAAGCATCAACAATTATGAGGATTCGAATACCGCACAAAAGAAATCTTCATTTAGCAACAAATCAGATCTCCCATATCTCGAAGATAAGACACTAGTGTCCCAAGAATCATAAGAGATGAAGGAGGTACAAGATAAAGGAAGTTGGAAGACCGTAGAGAAGAAAAAGAAAGCTACAACAACAATCTCGCCAAGAAAGACGAGAAGCTAGAAAATTAAGAATTAAGAAAATTATAGGTCTGATAGACCAAAGTTTGGTCTTAGTGAACGTTAACCATCATCATCATCATTAATTGGCTAAAGAAGGTATTTCTCTTTGCATCCTCATAATTTGCTACCAATTCTTATGTAAACATTGTCCAAGTGATAATTGATTTACAAGAACAAAGTTTTCAATACCACATAAACTGTTTTTTTTCCAAATACAAAGATGCAGTGTGTACCTTTTGTGTGTGCAGAACATCATCTAGATCAAAGAATTGCTCCATATTTAGTATCCATATTACCAGATCCTTGTCATCAAACTTCCTCATATCGATCTTTGGAATGTGGCTAGTCTTCAACCCACCATTGGAGTCTCTAAAATCATAATTCGTATTCCTTTTTTCCTCATCATGATTTTCATGGAGTACCTGGTCACCACTAGGAAACATTTCTTGTAGCAACTTTGTCAAACCTTACTTTAAACTTTCTAGGTTTGAAACCATCCTTCAAACCTCCCATCTTGAAATTCATCATAGCTTCCATGTCGAATTTTAAACCATTATTCAAACTATCAATCTTAGCTTCTAGTTCATTTTTTGTCACTCTTTGCAAGAGCGAAATTTGTTGCACTTGACCTCATTTGATATATCATGTTGCATTTCTTCATCTTCTTCATGTGTCATACTAAATCTTTCATTTTCCTTACTGGTTCTATCCATTTTATTTTTATGAGGCATATTAGGACCAAATATTGATTTATATGCTTCATTATTCTCTTTGAATCACTTTAATCAATTTTTTTTTAAATACACACATCTTTTTGGCTATTAGGAGCTCAATATTGAAATTGTTGTATTTCTATAATTTTGTCTCTATAGCATCCCTCTAATTTTTCATACCAAGATTGGGTTCTTCAAGATAAAGTTACGCCCAATATCCTACAATGACCTCATTATGGACTGGTTTATTACAACAAACATGTACGGAATTCCATGTGTCATTGTTTCAACCTTCAACCCTAAAAATGACACCAAAAAAATTATAGTTTGTGTACTTTCAATCACTTTTAAAAAAATTCAAATCCAATGCTTGTGGAGAAAGCTATGATGATTTTCCCTAGGTGACTTGTTTAAGATTAAATTCTAGAACATGCAAAAACCCTAACTTCTCCGAACCATATCTCAGAAAATATAGCAAACCAAGATCTGAAATTTTTACATGAATTTCACCAAGATTTTTGTTCCACGCAGTCAAAATTTCATCTTCTTGAAGCCTCGCAGAAAAAAATACATACCAAAAATTCCAAGATGACTTGTTTGAAGTAGCAAAACTCTAGAATCCAAAACTTTGATACCAAATGTTATGCAACCAGATCACAAAACTGAAGAAAAGATAGATCAACGACTTGGAAATTAGCCTCTTCAATGAGGGAAACCTCCTTTACATTTGTATAAATGAACAATTCTTGGGTGATACAAATGAAAATATGTCCTTGGTATATATAGGAGTCTAAGGGGTCATAATCTAATCAGATCCTAAATAAAAATAATAATGTAAGGGCACAACAATAACAATAGTGGGCTTCTATGGGGCACACAATTAACAATATGGGGCCTATATGGGCACAACAATAACAATAAGGGGGCTAGACTAACAATAAAAATAAGGGGGCTACACCAATATTATAGGGACCTAACACATACTTAATCCAACTTGCAGATTATGTGAGTAAAATAAAGGGGTTTGATTAACTTGTTATTATTAGTCATTCTAATCCCAGGTTGTTATTATTAGCAATCCTTATAGTTACATTATGTTATTGAATGACATCATGTTTTATCTTATAACGTTTCCATCATACACTCTCCTCTACACTCTACATTTCTCTCCTCCTCAAGCTCTTCTCCACATTTCTCTCCTCCGCAAACTTACATTCAAGGAGCTGGAGAAATAAATACATTCTACTCTTGTACTCAAAGCTTACATGTTTTGAAGATGTGCTTCCAAAGATTTGCACCTGTGATTTTTCAACCAAAAAACGGTTGATTCCTTCTCTTATAGCAACAATCCAGAATATGGTATTTCATCTAGGGATTTCTGTTAATATTTAATATGCAATATCCATTCCCGAGAAACACTCCCCACAACTAGTAAGTAGCACCAAATTTTAACATTTTCAACCATGTGTCCATCCCTCGACCTTTATCCATTTCAATCATTCTTCCCTTTGTGTGTACTTGTCCAATAGTGTGGATTCTTTCCTTTCTTTCCTAAAATCATGAAACCTATTCTAGATTTTTCCCATAAAATTTAAACATGGTTTATAACTCTTTACCTTTCCAATAGTTAACACCATGTTGTGTTCCTATGCCTCCATAGCCTTCCACTAGCAAAATAAATAAAGAAGATACAATAATACAACAGCAATGCTGAGGAGAGCAATGCAAGCTTACAAAAGATTAAAGCTTCTGCACAATGAAATTAGCCCATTAGTTGATCGATTTCAGGATCAATGACTCGATCATGTGTAATCTTCGTAACAATAAAGCAAAGCCAAAACATAACATTAAAATTCAGCAAATATAATCATTAAATATATTACTACGTTCCAGCCAACATCGAAAATTTTCTGCCACATGTCAGTCAACATCGAAGAATTTCCACCACGTAGCCATATTGCGTGGACTCACTCATCCATATTACCCTTCAGTGAAAAAATCCCTGCTGTTATGATAGGTGACAAGGATAATTATGATTCTTAACTTTCTAACAAAACCTAAAGGCATTAATGCTAAAACTAGATGTCAAGCTACGATACTTCAACTTATTTTCAACCGAATCCCCTGGAACTCTCAACCATGGATGGTCAAAGTTTATGCAACAAATAATTTATGCTTGAAATGTCGTTTAAATATCTGGTTTGCAACTTGAATGAGCCAAAGGGAGCACCACAGAAGGATTAAGGATTTGTCTGAGCCTATTTTATTCATGTACATATTTTTAGAGGCAGTGCTAGAGTACTAGGTATAAGAATGCTTAAATTGTGTGCAACTGAGTGTTAAGTTTAAAACTGGAGTATGCTGCATTAAGTTCATTTCGCAGTCTGCCTGTATTTTTCTAGAAATGGGCTCAATACAAAGAAACTGGTTAAATTTGTTCACTTTGCTACTTTCAATAATTGAGGCATGCAATCTTGATTGGCCCAATTTGTTTTCGTGTCTTTATAGTTTTTTCAAATAATATCCATTATGGTGGAACTTAAAACCAGGTGAAATCACGTACCTAGCACTTGGCTAGCAATCCCTCCTCAATGGCTTTCCTCGTAGTTCTTAAATTACTATATTTTTCTAAGAATCGATAATATTCAAAGAGAAGTGGACTTCGCAATATCCTTCTACCCATCAGCAGATCCATCCATGGACAATGTCACGTGAAATCAGTAAATCACGTACCTAGCATGCTAGGTCACTCTCATCCAAATCCCAAAGAAGTAATCCTCCTCAATGGCTTTCTCTAGTTCTTCTTTACTATATTTTTCTTCGGTAACTGATAATATTCAATATCCTTCACTCCATCAGGGATCCATCCATGGAACAGTGTCACGTGACTTGGTTTGCTGGACAATATATTGTTTTAGACTTACATTGTCTGCCACTAAATCAACTCCATAAGGTATCCATTCATTGAACAATGTCACGTGATTTGGTCGGCTTGACAATATCTTGTTTTAGACCTACATTGTCTGCCACTAAATCATCTTCATATTTGGAGTGTTGCAGCAACAACCTCCTCTGTAGCTCTTTTGAATGTTTTAGTGTGTGGAGAAAGAACTGCAATTATGTGACTTGAATCTGTGGGACCTAGTACGGCTATATGGATGATGTTGTTTGATTCTGTCACTTGAGTAATTGTAACCCCTCTCCGTGTTTTATTTTGACTATTGAGATTCAAGAAATGTCTCCACATTGGGCAGTAGCAATGCGAGACAAACCATTTATCAATGCATTCCACTAGGAAGTCAAAATTCTGATCTTCTCTCCTTCCGCAAATTCTACCAAGAATGGGACAGTTTGTAGGCACAAGCCAAGGCTTTGAGTTATGGCTATAAATGGGTAATGTTTTTAAATACATTTTGCAAGTGGAGAGATGTGGAGATTGCAAAAACAAAGCATTTTCGAATAATGACAAAAGGCCGATTCTATACTGCCTTAATCAAACCAGCATATATCAAAAAAAAATACCAGCAACAATATTAATATTTTAATTGATTTTAAAATGTATTATTGAAATGCACTAAATTTGTGGTAATATTTAAGCATCATGGCTTACATACTATGACATAACAATTAAATTCAATAGTGTAAGCCTCTCATGGTATAGTTGTGTGGAATGCTTATTTAAGCATCATGGCTTAAAGACAATCAGATGACAATTAAATTCAATAATTTAAGGCTCTCATGATATAGTTGTGTAGAATGCAGAGTCTTTGACTAAGTTTATTGTGCTGAGTTTGGTAACGACAAAATGTGAGGAATAATGTGAATATTTTATTTGATTTTGCCTTGTACTAACACACTACACTAAATTTGTGCTAATATTTAAGCGTTATCACTTATATACTATCATATAACAATTAAATTCAATTGTTTTAATTTCTCATGATATAATTATGTGGAATGTGAAGTTTTTTTTAGTAAATTCATTATGTTGAATGTGGTATGTGGAATGCAGAACACAGAGTCTTTAGAGTAAGTTCATTCTATTGAGTGCAATATATAAATGTAGAAGTGAAAATAGAAACAGATTGCGGAAATGCAAGCATTCTAGAATAACGACAATATGCAAGAAAAAGGCGCAACCTTAATCAATTAATTAGCAATAGAGGCAGGGACTATGCTACATTACAACTATTAAGCTTGTTGAATATGCAAAAGGGTTAATCTCACTCTCAATAAAATTAATAACACTGTCAGTGTTATTTTTCAAATTGATGATATTTATAATTCAATGATTAGAATTTATCTATTTCCAGTTGTAATAGATTGTTTAGTTATTCAAAAAGGCAAGGACTATTTGCTTTGCAACTATCTCCCATATTTATAATATTTATTCCTTATGCAGTTTATGTTTATGTCCTCTTAATTTTGATAAGTGCATTTACATATAGTCTATATCTCCCATAATGTTGTGAAAGTCCTCTTTTAAATTTTCTTATTGAAGAATTAACGTAGAGTTTTGTTGGTGAGTATAGCTTAAAGATACTATCAGTGAATTATTATTAAATATACAAAAGAATTAATCTCACATTTAATAACATTATTAATGTCATTCTTCAAATAAAGATATTTATAATTCAATGATTAGAATTTATCTTTTTTTGGTTTTGCTAATTATAAATCACTTGATTATTCAAAAAGATAAGAACTAGTTATTTTGCATCTTCATTATTTATAATATTCATTTTTTATGGCATTTATTGTTTTTATTTTTTAATTTTTCTTTCTATTATTTTATTATTTTTAAGTTTAATATTTTAAATATTTTTATACTTTTATTAAATAAAAAAAATTTAATAATATATAATTAAAAAAATAAAATAAATAAATAAATATTATTCCTTAATTTAAAAATAGTATCTAATAGAAAATGGACATAGTAAATTTTGTATACTTACTTTGAAAAAAACATCACTTAAACCCCATAAACTTTGTATACTTAATTTGAAAAAACATCACTTAATTTTAAAAAACAACACTTAAAACCCATAGATATTAAATATATCTAACCAAAAACCCTCACAATACTCCATCATTCAAATATTAGATATATCTAACCAAAACCCTCACAATACTCCATCATTCAAATATTAAATGTATCTAACCAAAAACCCTCCCAATACTCCATCATTCAATTTTTTTACTTATAATTCACTATACTCAACCATCAAATTAGCATGCTACACTATTTCTTAATTTTCATCATAACGTTCAATATCATTATGATTTCAGGTTTCGAAAAAAATATTTTTACATAATAATGTATATCAATGATAACAATACATTTGTAATAATTATTGTTATAATAATAATAACAATAAGACCTTTTTTAAGCATATAACACGTTTACTACGAATTATTTAAAAAAAAAAAAAAGTGATAATGATTTTAATGCACGGAGCATGGCTTTTTAACTTATTCCCCAGGTAAGACACGACATACGACATTGAAAAGCTATACGAACTTTTATATATATATATATATATATATATATATATATATATATATATAAAAAGCTATTCTAACTTTCATATATATATATATATATTCCAAGTTACACTTTTATGAAATTATATATGTTGAAAAGTTAATTCAAAGTTAGTGTAAAGAATCAAAAATAAAATTATTATCTTTATTTTTAAATTAATAAATATATAGGTTAGAGATTTGTATATTATTATGAAAATTATATTTTAATAAAATAGATAATTATATTTTTTTAATTATTAATTATTAGATTTAGATAAATAAAATATGTGGATGATGATGATAATTAATGTTTATCAGTGATTAATGTGGTTTATCAAATTTCGAAGAGAAAAAGAAAAATAATCTAAAAATGATTCTTCCATATTTTTATAAATAAAATATGGAAATATTTATTATAATATTTGAGATTAATATAAAATATATTTAATAATAAAAAAGTTATATTTTTTCCAAAGTCTTTTCTAATTACTTAAATATTTGAAGTGAATATAAAAAACATTTAACAATAGTTTTTATTTTTTCCAAAATTTAATTTTAGTAATTGAGTTATTTTTGAATTCTTAAATTTCATAAAAACTTAAAATATGTTTATTTAAATAATAATATTAATAAATTTATTTAGAAATGTTGCAATATATTTTTTATTCTTTTTTTAAAAATTATATATAATTAATTTTCTCTATAAATAACTTGAAAATTCAATAAATTCAATAACAATAATGAAACAAAAATATGATCCCAATAATAAAGGCTCATAAAAGCAAGTGACAATATTTTGAGCTTGTAAACATATGAAACATTTATATTTGATTGTCTATATGTCCATCTACACAAGTGATTTATGGTTGGGAGTGCAATTACCTTAATTCTTTCAAATATTCCTATTCCTAATTCTATGACATGACATATGAACTTGTGTAACAACATCAATAATGATAAACTTTGGTACCATAAAAAAATCTTATGAAGCATAAGCATTTATATGAGTAAATCAATAAAATTCTAAACAAAATAAAAATTACATCATAAATTTATACTTAAAAAAATATTCATAATAATTCAATTCTAAATCTAGTTGACATATTTACAATGAACTATTTGATTTTCTAAATCAAATTGTAATGTATTTATAATATTCAATCATAAAACAAAAATTAGTTATTCCACTATTAAGTATCATTTATGCATCTAAATCAACTTGACATGTAATGCAGTGAACTATACAATTATAAATTGAGTTGACACAGCCACAATGAAATATTTAATTTTCCAAATCAAATTGTAATGTATATATAATATTCAATTATAAAACAAAAATTAATGATAACTAATGCAAGTGGATAAGTGGAGTCAAACAATCCAAAGGCTTGACTTTTGTTACATCAATGTCTTTTGTTTGAAGCATTTGTTGTTGTTTCTCAATGACTTCGATAGATTCTCTGATGAGATGAAGAGAACAAAAATTAATAATAACTAATGCAAGTGGATAAGTGTAGTCAAACAATCCAAAGGCTTGACTTTTGTTACATTAATGTCTTTTGTTTGAAGCATTTGTTGTTGTTGCTCAATGACTTCGATAGATTCTCTAATGAGATGAAGAGAAAATTGAAGAAACTCCAAGCCTATGCAAGAATTCTAACGTGACCATGAGCATGCTTTTTAAAGAAAACTCAAACTAATTAATGACATTTTTAAATTATATTTGTTAATATATCAAAGGAATTATTTTCTTGATATTTGGAACATGAGAAATTTTGGATCTTCTGATATTATGTTCCATTAAAGAATAGCAAGTGTGTACTTCAAGACATGAATCTCATATTGGTGGATTGTTAAAGTTGAATTTGAAGTGTACACGTTAATTGGTTTTACATTTGAAAGAAAATAGAAGTTATTCTGACAATGAAAAAAATTGGTTTTACATTCACATGAAATAAAAAGGTAATGTCACATCCTAGTATTCATATTGTTTACCTCCTAAATTTTTTTATTAATAAAATAATTATAATATTTAAAGACATACTTTTTTGGTTTTCATTTTAAAATCGATAAAATATTATTTATGTGCTCGTTCCCATACCTTGTATATTACTTTTTCAATGCCCTTTTTTTTTTTGTAAACCTTGTGTTGACTGGCTTACATAAATACAATTATTTTTTTTTGGGTAAACTGTAGCAATTGATATTCATTAGAAAAATTAGGTTGCATATTAATCACATCCATAACCATACATTCATGATAACAAGAGATACAAAGAAAGAGAAAATAACTTCTTATCAGGTTATCATGATACAATAGGCCATTTTCCAACAAGTCGAGACAACACCAAAAAGGGCAAGATAAACCAAACCACATCCCTCACAACCAATAAAAGAGGCATCTCCAATACAACATTACATTCACTATTATCCACCTACTATTTGGCATATATAAGTAAGACAAAAAATGCACAACCAAAGTATGAAGTTTTGGAAGAATTCAGAGCCACAAGATTTATCACATGATATATAATGTGCAAAGAGGAAGACTAAACTCACACAACGACAAGAAGCTTCTCCAATCCATATATAACATGTGCACACACCAAGAAGATATTGTTGAAGCGTACTCATTATAATACTCTTTCTCGGATGCATAACAAAAAGATAACATGGGCAGAAACCAAAGTGTTGTTTTGACATATATGTTCCCAAAAAATTTGGGCTAGAGAAAACAACATACATAACATGACCAACTAAAAGCATATATAATATTAAAATTCATTCTCACAGCAAAACTACCAAATATTTACGCAAGCCAAAAAATCCATCTCAGACCCAACAAGCTCATGTTTTAAGAGACAAGAAAAACATCTGTAGAACTGGAACAAGATTACCAAAATAATGACAAAAAACCCAAGGCCAAACAACTCTAATTCTGATTAGAGGAAATGATAGTGAGATCCTGAGCATTGTAAATCGACAGATCTAGATCACCAGAAGCTAAATCTGACACTGAAAACCTTTCCACTCAAACCAATCTACAATCCACATTGTCTAAACAGAATCGTAAATTTTGTAAGATGCATTTGATGTCCTCTAATATAGAGAACACATTATAGTTCTCAACTTACTTGTCTTTGAAAATTAAAAGTGATATTATATCCATTTATTGATGCAAAGCCAAATAGTTCAAGATATGAAGCCTCCTTTTCTGGAATATGCCTGGATTACGAATCCATTTCATACCTTCACTTCTCACTTATGAACCATAATGATAAGGTGTTTCCCTACTTTTTAAAACTCCAACAACAAATACACAATTAATCACTTGAAAGCATGGATATGAAAGATAATCATAGAAAAAACTACAAGTTAAATAAGCTATATTTGTTTGATAAATGAGAATTAAATAGAGAGTACTAGAGTATTGCTATAACCTAATTAGATTACGTGTTACCATTGATAAAAAAATTTAAACAATTACACAAAATAACACATCCTATGGTGATAACATGTTGGACAATTGTATAATAGAAGTTGAAGCTTCTCTTAATTTTGGTAAAGCATCCCAAAATAATAAAGTAAATTTGTTTGATAAATAAAAATTAAATAGAGTGTATTGTCTTCACATATAATAGAGAGTATTGGAGTATTATTATACCACTGTAAAGGAGATAATATAATAGAATTATAAATTATGAACCTATTACACATTTACATGAATGACATATTACCAAGAATGTGTTGGGTAGTTACATAGTCAAACTTGAAGCTTCTCTTTATTCTTGTAAAGTGGCATTTACATAATGAAATATTAGAAAAGTAGCATATAATCCATCACAACATTATAATATAAAATAGCCCATTTTAAGATCCTCTAAGAACATATTACAATGAGAGTCACTTGTGATATATTCACATTGAAATGTGTAGCCTTTGTAGCTAAAATTGTGGACGTATTATAAGTGAAGATGCCACCAATGCTCAATTAGATGGAATATGAAAATTGGTGGAATGTGGACAATGAATAGGCCTTGCAAGCTTTGTTGTTGAAGACTTGTTATTGCACATTATATTTCTTCAGTTGTACCTTTTGATTGAAATGGAAATGTGAAACAAAATGTAGAATGAAAATAAAAATAAAAATAAATTAGTGGGTGGGAAAAGGTTTATATTTAGTCTCTCTTCAAGAACATTGGTAGGAACCTAGGTTAATTCCCCTTTGTGAACAAGATTAAGAGAATAAATATGGAATCATTCACCATTGTGAACAGGAATAAGAGAAGAAGGACGACACCATTCGCTAGTGTGAATGGGCATAAGAGAAGAAGGAAATCTCAATCTGCTCGATGGAAACTTACATGGTGGTTACTAATTGGAGGATTATAGAAACTTGCATGAACATTAATTTAAATAATGTGAAGCATCAATGTCAATTACATTGATAGATAAGTTTGCAACTATGAAGGATATCACAACAATGAGTGTGATAAATAATACTTGTGATGATAATTCTTTCAGCAATTAAGGATGTCAAAGTAATGAGTGTGACAGATAATGTTTTAGGGTGGGTGTAAGCTAATGATGGTGTCTCATGACTCATTAATGGCAATGCAAACCTTGAAAAATATCAATATGTTAACTTGGAAGGATAATTAGAGGTACATAGGAAATGAATTTGAAGATGGTATAAAAAGATGAAATGTAGAAAAATGAGTTAGCTTTCCAAATATAAATGTTCTATTTATAGAAATCATATCTAACTATGTGAATTTGGAGTCTTACTAATAAATATGTGTTATTTTTCATACAAAATATAATGAATATGTGTTGGGAAAACTAATTATCTTTAAATTTTGATCAATTAATTGCACACGTACATAAATTCTCAACCAAGATAAGTCTTTCATTTCAAGGTTATCATGAAAAGTATATGAAAGTATAAATGCTAACTAGCATAATTTAATGTTAAACTCTCTATAACGTGTTATCAAAATCAAGTCATTGTAATTATTCACCCTCAACACACCAAAACCATTATTGTTGGCACTAATATGGTCTAAACAGGAAACCCCATGAGGAAATATTAAATAAATCTACATTTTTTTTATTTTCCTCAAGGAATAATTAGTTAAACAACAGTTTAATTAATATTCCTGGTTATATTTAACCCAAAACAAGGAAATTAATTAGATAAATCATTATTTATCTTATTATTTTTTAAGAATAATTATTTAAACCTTATTTAAATAATATTCTTTGTTAAATATGACTAAATCACCCTTAAATAATTAAATAAATCATTATTTATTTGATTATTACTCAACCACATTCTTAAAATGATAAATAAATCATTTATTTATTTATTATTTACAAATAAAGGGATTTGACCCAAGTCAAATTCCTTTTCCCTCCAACAAATATAATAAAATATTCCATAAAAGTTGGATCTTGATTTGGTTAATAATATTTTAATTATGCACCAATATCTAGACTAACTCAATATTTTGTTATAAATAGAAGGGTTTTTCCATTCATTTATCACCTTTTGTTGCCTAAATATCACTCTGGATCTATACTTTTGGTCTGACTATTGATCCACCATCATAGTCATATTTTGCTACCATTTTTGTCTGGGTTTTCTACACCATCAAGAGAGAGGAATTCTAGATCTGAAGTGCTGAGGACTTTCAAGAACCCATCCCATTGAGGAGAATTGGGAACACCCTCCTGTGTTTTCCTCCCAGGTGCCCCTAATACAAAATTCATTCAACATATTACTATGGGAGCCATGTCCACCCCTGACTTCATCTTTCTCGCCCATAAAATGGATGCCATCATCCATAACTTTGGTGACTTACGCGGCCTGAGCTCAAGTTACGCCTCCGGTAGCTCCCACACTCCCCCTCACCGGCGGCATGTGAGTAGTAGACATCCAACCCAGATCACTCCCTTCCGCGGAGTGTGTTCAATTTCTACTTTGCGCTCAGGTTGCCAGCATTGTTCTTCATCTTCCCATTTATTGTCTTGTGGCACTTTTCAGATGGACCTCCTGTCCACACCTTATATCGGTTTTGCTGATGGTACAAGTCGCTACTCCCGGAATCTAGCCTCGGCAGGTTAGGCCATTTTTACCCCCTTGCATTCGCTTGTTCTCTCGAACGGTGTATGCATTGGTACTGCTACCAATAATCAGGCCGAATATGATGCAGTGCGAGGTTTATTAGCCGAAGCCCTTTCACATCATGCCCTTCACCTTCATGTTTGTTTAGATTCCCTTCTTCTTGTCATGCAATTGAATGGTGTCTATCGTGTGCATAATCCTATCCTTTTTAGAAGATATTTACGAGTGAAGCTTTTGATGCGTGAATTTGAAATCATTACTTTCAGTCATGTACCTAGAGCACAAAATCACTATGTAGATAGCATTGCAAACCATATTCTAGATTGGCATTTAGCACATGCATTTAACACAAGACAATAACATAAAAATATCAAAATGATGCGTATCCATAATATGTGTCGTATAAAATGTTTTAGAGTCCACCAACACTAATACATATGACATGCCCATAGCATGTTGCAAAAACTCAAAACTGGGGGCACCACCTGCCCCTACACACTAATCATTATCTAGAGGATCCCGAGCTAATGGCTCTGCTCCCGCAACTTGTATATCACGCACACCCTGTCCGGCCATCGCCATGCGCCGCATGACCCCTCGCCACTCAGAGGGTAAACCAATACATGGCTCTATGTACTGGTCATCCAAGTCTTGCCAACCGCGCTCTGAAACACTAGTCAGAAGCCTCTCACATCTATGACGGATGTCCTCCAGAAGGGCTGCTGCATCCTGATTTTGCTGCGCCCTTGATCCACTAGATCCTGTGGCCCCCGATACTGCAGGTTATCCCATGTACTCGGCCGGTTTTACCGGTGTTGTATCTGCATACCAAAAGTAAAAGAATCAGTACCACATACAATATTCTAGAAACTTTACATGCACATAAAATATTAGCAATTTTTCACTTACCATCAGGTCCCCATATTCGACCAGGCAGCAGTGGCAGATCCGGGTCCCCATAATAACTCATCCCATTATAGAGATAGTCATCTATATACAGCGGCATCTGATCCCAATGAACAAATAAATCAGGATGGAACACCCGTCCAACTGCTCCACCTCCTCCTCTGCACAGTAGTCGCCCCCACCGGCGCATCCTAGGCTCTCTCGGGCCCCCATCTTGGAGTTGTATGCGAGGTCGAAGTGTCAAGATCTTCTCAAAGAAGAACAAGCACAAAACTGTACCATATGCATAGTCATGGTTCACTTGCCGCTTGCATAGCGACAACTGTCGTTTCAATGACGACAGCGTCATCTGGGCCCACCCATAGTAGGTCCCACTAAAAACACTCTCCACAAGCATCATTTTCCCCCCAGTGATGTGATGGAGTGCTTGGTTGCCTAAGATCTGCAGCACTACTGCAGTCACAGCACGGGTCTCTAACCTCTCCAAATCCCCGATGGGTATCCGATTCCCCTTGACTTGGAGACCTGGTCAACAATGGCACTCTACAAACTCTATGATATTCCTCCCATGCGGTAATGCTGGTTGAGTATTCCCTACCATCCCAAGTAGTGGGAGACCAGTCAGGAAATATATATCCTGGACCGTCAACTCGATCTGGTGCCCCTGCACTATAAATACCTCATGGTCCGGGTCCCAATAGATGACAATCCGAGCCAATAAGGGCTCTCCATCTCTCATCAAAGGGTTCTCCACAAACTTCAGAACCCCAAACCTGGCCAAAGCACTACGGACACCTTGATCCTCCCGGATCTTCGACCGTAATGAGCCCAGGTCTCTCTCTCTCCAGTTGATCCGTAATTCTGCCATATCTGCACAAAACCATCATATTTGTCAGCATACAGATAGGAAATACTGTTTCTCATCATAAAAACCTAGTGCTCAGCCAAAAAAAACAGCACAGAAAAACCCCTCCCTGATAGGTCGCACTTTTCAGGCCCAAACCTGGGACAGGTCGCAGTTTTTTGCCCAAAATCTGCTACCCAGGTTGCACTTTTTGCCCCAAAAAGTGCAACCCGGCCGTGAAGAGGAGTAAGGTTATGTTCCTGAGCCCTAGGGACCTAATCTGAACTTTCAATCCACTGAAAAGAAAGAATCGGGTTAGGCCTCTTACCTGCAAATGCCGGATCTCGATTCCAACGGTCAGTTTGTCCGCTACAATCGCCACAAGATTTAGGGCCTTCTCTCCTCTCTACATTCACCATAGCTCCACATGCAAATGAGTAAATTTGGAGGGAAAATGCCTTATTAAAAGAGAAACCCCTATTTTTCTTTCGCCTACTACGACCCAACTGTAGCTCCATTTACCAAACCGTCTGTACCGTTGGAACGCTCTCACTAAGTCCTCAAATGGGTATCTATTAGTTTTTAGTGATTTGATACTTCACCAGGACACATTTTTCCAAGAAGCGCCACTTCACCCTTCCTCAAAATCGAATTTCTTCACTTGCAACACTCGTACTAGGGGAACCACTTTTCCTCCATACTTGTCCACACTCGTGTCAACTTTTGTCGTGATTTACCATCTTGTACTCATGCTTTTATGGTCTCCATTGGACCTCTTTTCTATGTGGCAGCACCATCGAGTCACCCTTGGTTAGAGCATCCGAGTTGAGTCATCATTGCATTCATGGAGTCTATCCCGAGTCCCTTTGCATCCCGCTATAGTCCTCCATCCTTCATTGCTTGGTCCCTCTCTCGTGTCACACATTATGTCCTTCATTCCCACTGTCCCCTATCCCTCATGATGTTGTGTCAGTCGCTACCAGGACATCCATGCCCTTTATGCTCTAACAAGGGAAGTTGTTCGTTCGCTACTCAATACCCTCCATTTCATCATCATCATTGGTGTCAATCTGTCAATCGCTCTACTATTTTCTCTCGTGCCTTAGTTGAGGATCCCTTATTGCCTCACCTATGGCGGACCTCCTTCTATCGACATCAGCTCATTCATTCCAGAAGATAGGTCTAGAGGGCGGTGTACCTTGGTTCCAGCTTCCACTTTTGTTCAGTGCCCCGGATCAGGAAAAGGGAATCCTTATTTCCCTTTGACTTGATTGTTTCTTAGCTCCAACTCCTTTCATCATGATCGAGATCTGTATACTTGATGGTTTAGTGATGCAGTAGCTGATATCAGTGATTCCCGGGTGTGTGTGAGATGTCACAGCCCTCATGAGGGGGTGGCCCTACAGGTAGCCCCCCACATACTCGGATGACTTCTTCATTTCAGCCTTCGATGCAGCTCCATAGATTTGATGATACCGGCCTCAACCACTTGCAGCGCCTTCTTGATTGCATATATCAATCAAATTTTCAGAGCCCTTTCCTATTTACAGGGGCATCTGGGTTGTATCTATATGTCATGTACTCAGATATTATTGTACAAGTCCTGGCTGTTATCCCAGGCACAATATGTATGTGGGATTCATTATCATGTTATTTATCTGGCTCATGTTTATGCCACCATATGCTATATTATTTCGTCCCGTGGTTTTCTGGATGCCACATTGTTTGTACTTTGCCTCGGCGAGCATAGGTATGCCTTCCCCCACCGCCTATAGCATAGGTACTCACTCATCAAAGAGACTTGTCGCACCTGTAAGTCTCGCCTCCTCAGGGTCTAGTTCTTTCAACAATTTGCTCTACCTTATACTCCTCTCTCTTTTACTTCCCCTTCGACGTCTAGTGATTGAGTTCTTACAATGTACTTCAGTCATACAATTAGCTCCTAACGCTTGCACACTGGGGGGGATTCTGTTACACCATTTTTTGGTCATCTAACCCATTGTTATTAGATGGACCCAAGTACACCATGTAATACCAATTTTACCCTAAGTAAAATTGCATTCACTATGAAAAATAACTTAGTAAACCACCTTTATTAAGTTGTTTACGGTCTAAACAGGAAACCCCATGAGGAAATATTAAATAAATCTATATTTGTTTGATTTTTCTCAAGGAATAATTAGTTAAATAGCAGTTTAATTAATATTCTTGGTTATGTTTAACCCAAAACAAGGAAATTAATTAGATAAATCATTATTTATCTTATTAGTTTCTAAGAATAATTATTTAAACCTTATTTAAATAATATTATTTGTTAAATATAACTAAATCACCCTTAAATAATTAAATAAATCATTATTTATTTAATTATTACTCAACCACATCCTTAAAATGATAAATAAATCATTTATTTATTTATTATTTACAAATAAAGGGATTTGACCCAAGTCAAATTCCTGTTCCCTCCAACAAATATAATAAAATCTTCCATAATAGTTGGATCTTGATTTGGTTAATAATATTTTAATTATGCACCAATATCTAGACTAACTCAATATTTAGTTATAAGTAGAATGGTTTTCCCATTCATTTATCACCTTTTGTTGCCTAAAGATCACTCTGGATCTATACTTTTGGTCTGACTATTGATCCACCATCATAGTCATATTTTTCTATTTTTTTTGTTTGGGTTTTCTACACCATCAAGAGAGAGAAATTCTAGATCTGAAGTGCTGAGGACTTTCAAGAACCCATCCCATTGAGGAGAACTGGGAACACCCTCCTGTGTTTTCCTCCCAGGTGCCCCTAATACAAAATTCATTCAACATATTCTTGTCTTGTCTATTGGATGCATGGAGTAAATCTTGTTTTTTCTACTGTTTAATGCCTTCTAATGCATAGATCTAGATTTTTGCAGCATTTATCTTGATCACCTAACTGCAGATCTGAACATATTAGCAGTCATCTATGATGTTAGGGCTGTTGGTTATGCACAACTAAAGTGGTCTTTTTTTGTACGCTTGGAATTAAGATTCATACTAACACCAACATCCAATACAATTTGCACACAATTCTAAAAGGAAAGCACTCTTGCCGGATAAAATCATGTAATCACTCAAACCATTCTTGTATAAAAGGAAATAATACTCATAGAATTCATTCACTTGACATATCATTCAAGAAAAGAACTCACTGCAACATCACTCCATCAATTTGAGTAATCACATTGCAATAGACACACATTAACACATCAATTGAAAATCTAAAATTTGTAGTATCAAATTAACAGATAAAAGTCACACAGACATATGTGGATCAATCATGAACTTATGTTTTTATACGAGTGACAAATATTAATATTTTACAAACCAACCAGAATGGTAATTTCAATGCATTAAAGTAAATATGTAACTATAACAATAAATTAATCATAAACTACAATTGAGAGAAAACTAAGTACATTGTTACACTACCTTACTGTCAAAAAAATCATTGTTAAAGAGTAGGGCCCTTCCCCCTTATCAAGGAGTTGGTAATGCATAGATCATGAGATAATCAACAAACGAATATGAAGCCACGAATCATAATAGTTGCATTGATATTAGAAAAAGACTGCAAATATAGAGTTTCCCCAAAAAATACAATGATGCCACCCCCGGAAAAAAAAAAGGGTTTTCAATCTTATAGATTACATAATGTCTATCATTAAAACACAATCAACTATGAAAATATATAAATCCTCATGCTTCCCAAATAATGAAACTTACATAACAATTACAAATGCAACGCACCCCTTCCTAATCCCACCCCAAACATAGGTTAGAAGGAGGTGGTTACTATGTTGACCCAAGATACAAATGGAAATGGTGTCTAAAAAATTCGATCTTTTCCAAATCCCTTAAAACTTCAAACATATGAAATCATTGTTTTCGTCTCATCAAGATGATTATGGTGATATCATTTTTATCCTGATCCGACCTCTGGATCATAAATTATGGTCACTTAAAGTTTTTTAGTCACATCATCAATATGCCACGTGGTTCCCACTTGGCATCCCCATGATTTTCCTAGTTAGCATCCTCACAGCCACTTGGAATTAGTGCATTGGCTTCCCACCCATTCATGACCTAGGATCATAGCATAGAAATACATAGTTGTACACATATAAACTGCCCTTACTTACGTCAATGCAATGGAACACTATTTCCACATCGCCTTAGTAAGAAAATCTTCTTGGAGAAGATAATCCCAAAGGTTTGAATGGAACGGCACTACAATAAAATTACAAAATCTAGGTTTTCGATATCTCGAAGAAAACCATTTTGGCGGGTAAAAAAAAAACTCGAAGGAAAACCTTTCTTAGTGATACCCCTTCTTGGAGAAAACTATTCTCGGCAATAACCTACCTCAAAGGAAACCCTCCTTGGTGCAAACATGTGTCGAGAATCCTTTCTTAACATAAACAATTATCGGTGACAACCTTCCTCGGAGGAAACTTAAACCTCAGGGACAACCTTTCTTGGTGAAAACTCATGTCTGGGCCCACTCCTGCCACATCATCTTGAAGAAAACTCCTTGGAAGAGAACTTTTACAAACTAAGTGCTTGATCGCTCAGACCAAGGAATTTGTTGCAAGTGATGGAGGGAATGTTCGTCAAGTAATAGGGGTTGTTTCCATATCATGTATTTGGTGAGTTAGCACATGGTGACAGATAATGGGAACCCGTTTTTCTCATCCTGAACAAAATTCTCAAATATTTGTTCAGGTGATGAAACAATGACCTGGGTTCTAAAATGTTGAGATCCAAGATCCTGAGATCTCGATCACAAGTGAAGCATCACATGAATTGAAAGCTTAAAGTGTTGAAGGAAAATTCCAATGGGGTCATGCCCATAATAAATCATAAGCCACTCTTGCAGTACTTAGTCCATATCTCGGTTGTGATGGTTTTGTAAAGGATTTAGCTTGTCACCATGACTTGGCCCCCCTCTCTTAAGGTTTTTATAAGGTCCACATGGATCTAGAAGCATATATAATATTAAAATTCATTCTCACACCAAAACTACTAAAGATTTGGGCAAGCCAAAAATTCCATCTCAAACCCAACAAGCCCATGTTTTAAGAGACGAGAAAAACATCTATAGAACTGGAACAAGATTACCAAAATAATGAAAAAAAACTCAAGGCCACCCAACTCTAATTTGATCAAAGGAAATGATAGTGAGATCCTGAGCATTGTCAATCTACAGATCTAGATCACCAGAAGCTGAATCTGACACTGAAAACCTTTCCACTCAAGCTAATCTAGAATCCACATTATCTAAACAGAATCGTAAATTTTGTAACATGCATTTGATGTCCTATAATATAGATAATAGATTATAGTTCTCAACTTGCTTGTCTTTGAAAATTAAAATTGATATTATATCCATTTGTTGATGCAAAGCCAAAGAGTGCAATATATGAAGCTGCCTTTTCTGGAATATGCCCAGATTAAGAATGTATTTCATACCTTCACTTGTCAAGTATGAACCTTCTTGATAACTTGTTCCCCTAATTATTTAAATACAACAACAAATGCATATTTAATCACTTGAAAGCATGGATATGAAAGATAATCATAGAAAAAAATACACGTTAAATAAGCTAGAATTGTTTGATAAATAAGAATTAAATAGAGAATAATCTAGAGTACTTCTATACCCTAATTAGATTAAGTGTTACCATTGATAAAAATTTTAAACAAATACACAAAATAACATGTATCCTATGGTGATAACATGTTGGAAAATTGTACAATAGAATTTGAAGCTTCTCTTAATTTTGGTAAAGTGAGATATGCATCCCAACATAATAAAGTAAATTTGTTTGATAAATAAAAATTAAATCGAATGTATTGCGTTCACATATAATATAGAGTATTGGATAATTATTATACCATCATAAAGGAGAAAATATAATAGAATTAGATATTATGAACCTATTACACATTTACATGAATAACATATTACCAAGAATGTGTTGGGTAGTTACACAATCAAACTTGAAGATTCTCTTAATTATGGTAAAGTGGGATTTACATACTGAAAGAATAGAAAAGTAGCATATAATACATCACAACATTATAATTTAAAATATCCCATTTTAACATCCTCTTAGAACATATTACAATGAGATTCACTTGTGATACATTCACATTGCAATTTGTAGCCTTTGTAGTTAAAATCATGAATGCATTATAGGTGAAGATGCCACCAATGCTCAATTAGATGGAATATGAAAATTGGTGGAATGTGGACAATGAATAGGCCTTGAAAGCTTTTTTGTTGAAGACTTGCTATTGCACACTAGATTTCTTTAGTTGTAGCTTCTGATTGAAATGGAAATGTGAAACAAAATGTGGAATGAAAAAAACAAAAAAATAAAGTACTTAGTGGGAAAAGGTCTAGTTTTAGTCTCTCTTCAAGAACATTGGTATGAAGCTAGGTTAATTCCCTTTTGTGAACAATATTAAGATAAGAAATATGGAATCATTCACCATTGTGAACATGAATAAGAGAAGAAGGATGACACCATTCACTTGTGTGAATGGGCATAAGAGAAGAAGGAAACCTCAATTCGCTCGATGGGAACTTACATGGTGGTTATTAATTGTAGGGTTGTGGAAACTTTCATGAACATTAATTTAAATAATGTGAAGCATCAATGTCAATTACATTGATATATATTTTTGCAACTATGAAGGATATCACAACAATGAGTGTGATAAATAATGCTTGTGATGACAATTCTTTCAACAATTAAGGATGTCAAACTAATGAGCGTGATAGATAATGTTTTAGGGTGGGTGTAAGCTAATGATGGTGTCTCATGACTCATTAGTGGTAATGCAAACCTTGAAAAATAGAAATATGTTAATTTGAAAGGATAATTAGAGGTACTTAGGAAATGAATTTGAAGATGGTACAAAATGATGAAATGTAGGAAAATGAGTTAGCTTTCCAAATATAAATGTTTTATTTATAGAAATAATATCCAACTATGTGAATTTTGAGTCTTACTTGTAAATATATGTTATTTTTCACGCAAAATATAATGAATATGTGTTGGGAAAATTAATTGTCTTTCAATTCTAATCAATTAACTGCACACGTACATAAATTTTCAACCAAGGTAAGTCTTTTATTTCAAGGTTACAATGAAAAGTATATGCCAAGTAGCAATGCTAACAAGCAAAATTTAATGTTAAAGTCTCTATAACGCTCTATCAAAATCAAGTCTTTGTAATTGTTCACCCTCAACACACCAAAACTAGTATTGCTACACTCCAACATCCAATACACTTTGCACACATTTCTAAAAGGAAAGCACTCTTGCAGGATAAAATCATGCAATCACTCAAACCATTC
Organism: Pinus albicaulis; assembly: GCA_034641835.2. NCBI lineage: Eukaryota > Viridiplantae > Streptophyta > Pinopsida > Pinales > Pinaceae > Pinus > Pinus albicaulis. The sequence continues at coordinate 815,889,254 of CM076571.1, forward strand.
TTGTAGAAAGGGAAAATACACTCATATAAATCATTCAATCGACATCTCATTCAATAAAATAACTCACTGCAACATCACTTCATCAATTTGAGTAATCACATTGCAGTAGACACGCATTAACACATCAATTGAAAATCTAAAATTTGTAGTATCAAATTAACAGATAAAACACACACACATGCACATATGTGGATTGATCCTGAACTTTTGTTGTTACATGAGTGAAAAAAATTACTATTCTAACAACCAACCAGAACGGTAATTGCAATGCATTGAATAAAATCTATACAATAACAGTAAAGTAATCATAAAATACAATTGAGAGAAAACTAAGTACATTGTTACACCACCTTACTGTCACAAAAATCATTGATAAAGAGGATGGCCCTTCCTCCTTATCAAGGAGTTGGTAATGCATAGATCACGAGATAATCAACAAACGAATATGAATCCACGAATCAGAATAATTTCATTGATATTAGAAAAGGACTGCAAATACACAATTTCCCCAAACAATCCAATGATGCCACCCCCAACAAAGAAAATGGCTTTCAATCTTATAGATTACATAATATTTATAGTTAAAACATAATCAACTATGACAATATCTCAATCCTCATGCTTCCTAAATAAGGAAACTTACATAACAATTACAAATGAAAAGTACCCCCTCCTAATCCCACCCAAAACATAGGTTAGAAGGAGGTGGTTACTATGTTGACCCAAGATACAAGGTAGTGTTATGGAAATGGGGTCTAAAAATTTCGATCTTTTCCAACTTAATTAAAACTTCAAACATATGAAATCATTGTGTTCGTCTCATTAAGATGATTCTGGCGATATAATTTTTATCTTGATCTAACCTCTAGATCATAAGTTATGGTCACTTAAAGTTTTTTAGTTACATCATCAATATGCCACGTGTTTCCCTCTTGGCACCCCCATGATTGTCCCAATCAACATCTTCACTGCCACTTGGCATCATTTCATTGGATTCCCACCCATTCATGACATATGATCATAACATAGAAATACATAGTTGTACTATTAGGTCCCTATATTACTAGTGTAGTCCCTTATTTTTGTTAGTGTAGCCACCTTATTGTTATTGTTGTACCCCTGTAACCCCCATATTGGTATTATTGTGCCCTTTCATTATTATTGTTAGGTCGGATAGGATTATATTGTGACCCAATGGACTCCTATATATATAAGGAGGTCTTGTCATTAGTATAATCCAAGAATTGTTCATTTATGTAATGTAAATTAGGTTTCCCCCTCAAAGTGGCTTATTTCTAAGGCGTTAATCTCTATTTTCTTCTATTTTTGGAGTTGGTTTCATAACATTTGGTATCAGAGCTTTGGATTCTAGGGTTTCACTACTCCAAACAGGCCATCATGGAATTTTCGCTATAACTTTTTTTCTATAAAGGTTCAAAAGCTGAAATTTTTGTCACGCGACACCAAAATCATGAGGAACTTCATGTAAAAATTTCAGATCTTGGTTCGCAATATTTTCGTAGATATGAGCTGTGTAAGTTAGGGTTTTGGAAGGCTCCCGAATTTCATCTAAAATAGGTGACCTTGGGAAGATCGTCATAACTCTCTCTCAGACCTGTGGCATTCAAAAGAATATTTAGAGGGCTACTACAATACCAAATTTCAGATATTTAAGATCCGAAATCATAGAGATAATTTAGTTTCAATATCGAGCTCCTCAAAAGCAAGAAAAAGGTGTGCATAAGTCTTGTTTGAAAAATCATTTTGAATTGATTCCAAGGGCATATTGAAGCATAGATATCAGTATTCGGTTCTCAAATTCCCCCTAAATAGAATTCAATGCGAATTAAGCCCTCAGAATACTCTACTATTACTCATGAATATGAAGAAGTGAAACATGATATATCAAAATTAGAAGAGCAAGTGCACCAAATTTCTCTCTCGCAAAGAGCAACAAAAAATGAAATGGAAGTTTCGAAGAAAGGCATGGAAGCTAAGATGGATGGTTTGAAGAAGGGCATGGAAGCTATTTACCACATCAGCATCATAGAAAATTTCATCAAACAATCGAGCTTAAACCTTTCAAATCCCCTCTTTTTGCCCTGAAAAAATTATTTTCCACCTATTGTTACCTTCCTATATCCCCACACTACATTATAAAAGGCCAAAAAACCCACTTTCCAACTTATATCATGGCCTAGCCCTTTTCCCGCCAGCCTGCAAACCACTTCCCCACATGCTCAAGCGCCGGAACCAGGCGCCGAGGTCTTAAGCGCTTATCGTAATCGCACCGTCGGGCGGGCGCAACTCTTTGTTAAACGAAAAGCTCCGATGCGATTGAGTTTTGGTCTATAAGAACTCTGCCGCGATCTCCACCGTTGATCTATCACTCAAATCAGACGGCCCAGTGCTAATCGCACTCCCATTTCCAATCGCAATCGCAACTTTCGTTGTGCCACCCTTCTGCCCTTTGCGATTGCGATCCCCCGACCAAATCTCCACCGTTGATTTCCCCCGTTGATCCAACGGCCATCGCTTCCCCGTCCAAATCGCATCTCAGCCATCCATTCACCCACAAATCGGACGATCCAGATCAATTGCATGCCCGCCGCGGACCCGTCCCGCCACATCATCATCCCATGTGTCATTTGTTGTATTTCCCATCGTGCAATCGCCCGCCCCTCTTATACATTCATTCAAAGGGTCAAATTCAAAGGTTTTCATTGAAATCTGCTGTGCTCCGCCAACCTTCAACAATGCATTTTTCCACCATTTCATCATGCCGCGTTGCTACAAATTCATCCCCACTGCACCGCCGTCCCCATGCACTTGTTTTCTTGACGAGTTTGTTGGTTTTGCAGGTTTACAGCAGCGGAAAACAATCATGATTCAGAGTCTCTATTACTGTGATAGAGAGCACGTCAAAGGACCATTTTTCAGAGATGAATTATGAAGAAAGGCCCGGGAAGATATGCCGACGAGACTTCCATTAAAGAAGCAGGGTTAAAATCTGCCAAACCCTCCAGAGCCATTCAAAGCGCAGATTTCGCAATGGGAGATATTAATGTTGCGGCAAAGAATATTAGTGGAAGATCGGGGGATTTAACGTTCAGCATTAAAGATTTTAAGCCTAAATCCAGGATTTAGAAGACAAAGGTACCAAATCAAAGAGATCCTGGATCACACAGAGGGTACAATGCACAAAAAACAATGCCCTTAAGGCTTTATTTCAACAGATTTTTTTCTCCAGGAAAGGACGGAATGTTTATGTGATTTTACTTGTTGCCGTGTTCCTGAAGAGTTTTCCACCCAGTGCATTTATTTCTATAAGCAGGCAGCAGGGTACAAACCACACCACAAAGTCATCCAGCAACATGGGCTTACTTGCTCCCGCCATCTTGCCTTAATGAGGCAAATTAAATGTTCATCACCTACCTCTTTTACTAGGGTTTTTGTTTCTCCTATAAAACTCCAGGAAAACGAATTATTTAGGGTTCCAGATTGATCAGAAAATGGTGCAGTAGGAGAATTTTTGTATACATTTTGTAAGAACTCTTGTATGAAGGCTCAGAGCCTGTTGGGTTTCAGTGAGGAGGAGTTCTATTTGTAATGAGTATTCTGGTCTTTGGTATTTCACAGTGTGTAACTTCTCCTTTTATGTTTTAATTTAATGTTCCATCTTGTTCTCATCCATCTTTCTTGTATCATGTTTTGGAATGCGAGTGGCTCACTGGTTTTGGAAAGAATTTATCCTAGTTGATACTCATGTTAGAATCATTCAAGCGCTTTAAATATGGCTCATGCATGATATACTGTTCCATTTTCATCTTAACCATACTTCTGCTATACTAGTTTCTTTGGGAGGGTGTTTTTAAAACGCTATTTTCATGTATGGATTCTTAAATTGGTAAGCCCATATATGGGGATATTGTGTATCTGGATATCATCTCAAGGACAACTAGTATCCTCTCACTTTCTTCTTACACAGTAAACACCTTCGAATTATATATCTCTGTGAAGTATTTCTGAACCGGCCCGCTTTACAGTAAATTGTCTCTGAATTGTCTAATGCATTTGTATTAGAGTTTTTACACTTTGCCTCTGCAGTATCTCTTTTCTTGTGTCAAGTTTCTGAGAGTTTGGTCCCATTCAAATTAATTTCCTTGTTTACAAGAGATAGCATGAGAGCCTTTTGTTGATAACTCCCCATGTTATATCACACGCTCCTTGCTATATAAGATGTCCTAGGCACTGGTCTTTGGCAACTCAAGGTTGTCTCTAGGAGCGACAACAGAAGCTAATATGGATGGTTTGAAGAAAGGCATGGAAGCTAATATGGATGGTTTGAAGAAAGGTGTGGAAGCTAAGATGGATGGTTTGAAGAATGGCATGGAAGACATGGAAGAAAAAATGGAAGACATGAAGAATGATATAAAAGTAGACATGGAAGGCTTGAAAAAGTTGATACAAGAAATGATTCCTAATGTTGAAAAGATAGTAGAGGAAACTCACGATGAGAACAAAATAAATGTTAATCGTGATTTCATAAACTCGAATGTTCGATGGAAGACCCACCATATTCCAAAGATCAATATGAGGAATTTTAATGGCAAGGACCCTGTAACATGGATACTACAGATGGAGCAATATTTTGATCTCAATAATGTGCAAAACACACAAAAGGTACACATTGCAACTTTATATGTAGAACAAAATACATTTTTATGGTATCAATGGCTTTGCTCCTGTAAAAAAATTTTCACTTGGTCAATTTTTACGGAGGAAATGATAGCACATTATGAGGATACAAAGAGCAACACCTTCTTTAGCCAATTGATAAATCTCAAACAAAAGGGTTCAGTGGTGGAGCACATTGAGGACTTCCAAAAATTGAATATAAGGGTAAATGATATTCCATAGGAACACAGGATTGATGTCTTCATAGGGGCTTTAAAGGATAACATCCAACATGAGGTTCGCCTTTGGGAACATGATTCATTGGAGAAGGAATTCAGGTTGGCAAGAAAAATTGAATGTAAAATTATGGCGACAAGGAAGCCTACCACTCACATCTATAAATATGGAAGTGTTGCTACTCCTAGACTTCCACAACCTACAATGTTGACACCACAACAATTGGAAGAAAAAAGAGAAAAAAAGGATTTTCCAGAGTTGTGATAGAAAATACACTAAATGTCATAAGTGTGCTAATAATAAATTATTTTACATAGATTTTGAAGAGGAGGAAGAAAATGAAAAAGAAACTTCAAAAGAAGAGGATATACACCAGGAACCAACCCTAGATAATGAAGAAATGAGTCTGACCATATCATGTAATGCATTGGCAGGAATTACCACTCCTCAAAATCTCAAGATAGAAGGACATATCAAGAAGAAAAAGGTAATAGTGTTGATTGATTTAGGTAGTACCCATCATTTTATTCATTGTAAGGTAGCCAAGGAATTGAATTGTTTCCTATACCCAGCACTAGAATGTCAAGTGATGGCTGCAAATGGAGGAACTATAAATTGCTCTGGAAAATTCCATAACATCAAGCTAACCATGGGGTAATGTGTATTGAATAGTCCAATGTTTTCCATTCCAATGGGAGCTGCTGATGTTGTACTAGGAGAAAAATGGTTACAATCTTTGGGGACAGTAGCTTTAAATTTTCAAGAACTTTTCTTGAAATTTTTTTCAGAAGGAAAGGAATTCGAATTACGGGGTATTGCAAGGAAGCCGAGATGGATAATAAGCTCTAATGTCATGACAAATATTCTGAAGGAATAACAATGAGGCGTAATTGCACAATTATGCTCACTAGAAGTTCCAACATCAAAATCATCTATTTATCCAGAACTCCAAGAATTCTTGGACAATCATTCCAAGGTGTTTGAAACTCCCAAAGGACTCCGACCTATTCGTGATCATGATCATGCTATTCATTTGATTCCAGGAAGTGTTCCTCCAAACATCAGGCCTTACAGATATCCTTATTTCCAAAAGAGCGAAATTGAATGTATGAATGCAGAAATGTTAGAGGCGGGTATAATTCAACCTAGTCAAAGTTCTTTCTCTTCTCCAGTAGTATTAATGCACAAGAAGGATGGATAATTGTGCATGTGTCTATATTATAGGGAGCTCAATAAGCTCACTATTAAAGATGAATTTCCCATTCCTTTGATTGATGAATTATTGGATGGATTACATGAGCAATTTATTTTACCAAGTTGTATCTTCGTTCAGGATATCATCAAATTAGAATGAAGAATGAAGATATTCCGAAAACATCATTTTGAACTCATGAGGATCATTATGAATTTTTGGTCATGCCTTTTGGCCTTACCAATGCACCTTCTACATTTCAAGGGTTGATGAATTCCATTTTCAAACCCTTCCTTAGAAAATTTGTGTTAGTATTTTTTGATGATATGCTAATCTATAATAGGTCTTGGAAGGATCATATTCAACATGTTGACATGGTGCTCAAACTATTGGAGGAGAAACAATTATATGCAAAAACCTCCAAATGTTTCTTTAGAGTACAAGAGGTGGAATATCTGGGTCATATTGTATCTCACGAGGGTGTTAAGGTAGACCCTAAAAAAATTAAAGCCATTAAGGAATGGAAAGTCCCCACAACCATAAAGCAGTTGTGAGGATTTCTTGGATTAACAGAGTATTATCGCAAGTTTTTTTAAGAATTATGGGAGAATAGCAGCACCTCTAACAACATTATTGAAGAAAGAATCATTTTCATGGACTCCTGAAGCAACTAAGGCCTTTGAACATCTTAAAGAGGTAATGTGCCTAGCACCAGTCTTAGCTATGCCAGACTTCACAAAAACCTTTATTGTGGAATGTGATGCCTCAGGAAATGGATGTTGTTTTAATGCAAGAAGGAAGACCCAATGCTTTTGAAAGTCATCCAATCAAATGAAAGTATTTACAGAAAGCTATTTATGAGAAGGAAATGTTGTAAATACTACATGAACTAAAGAAATGGTGACCTTACCTAATGGGAAGACACTTCAAGGTAAAAACTGATCATGATAGTCTTAAACACTTTTTGGAATAAAGACTATCTTCAGAACAGTAGTAAAAATAGGTCACAAAGATGTTGGGTTATGACTTTGAAATCATCTACAAAAAAGGGAAGCTAAATGTTGTTGCAGATGCACTCTCAAGAAAGGATGAATAGGTGGAAGCATTGCTTTGTGCCATTTCTATTATCCAACCAAATTGGATAACCGAAGCAAGGGATGACTAGAAGAAGGATGAAGAAGTGTGGACAATTATTCAATATTTGCAGCAAGATCCTATTACATCTTATACATTGAGCTGGAAAAAGGATTCCTTATGGTACAAAGATTGCTTATATCTTTTTAATAATTCCCAACTAAAACAAAAGGTTCTTTTGGAATTGCACACTTCTCCTTTAGGAGGACACTCGGGATTGTTAAAAACTTACTACAGGGTGAAGAAATAATTTTTTGGGATGGCCTTAAATCTGATATTCAAAATTTTGTGGTGGAATGTTTGGTTTTCTAGCAAAACAAAGTTGAGACAATTAAGACCCCGAGTCTTCTACAACCTTTATCCATTCCAAGTCAATGTTGGGAGGAGATTTCAATGGATTTTATCACAGGTTTACCAAATTCCGAAGGAAAGAGTGTCATCATGGTGGTAGTTGATAGAATTACCAAGTATGCACACTTTTGTGCATTATCTCATCCATTTAAAGCAAGTACAGTTGCTAACTCATTTATGGAAACAATTCAAAAGCTACATGGAAACCCAAAGATTATGGTAAGCGACAGAGATCCCATTTTTAATGGAAATTTTTGGACGAAATTATTTTCTTGTTTGGGTACTCAACTAGCTCATAGCTCATCTTATCATCCTAAATCCGATGGTCAAACTGAGATAGTGATATTTTTTTTGGAAGGATATCTTTTTTGTTTTGTATCTGATAAACAAACACAATGGGTCAAGTGGTACCTCTGGCTGAATGGTGGTACAACACTTCCTTCCATACTGCAGCAAAAATGACCCCATTTATGGAAATTTATGGATATCATCCACCATCCACCACATCATATTTAAGAGAAAATTATAAGGTTCAAGAAGTGGAAGATCACATCGAGCATAAACCACAAGTTCTCCAACTCTTAAAGGATAACCTAAATTTGGCACAAAATCGAATTAAACAATAGGAAGATCAACATTGTAGCAAGAGAAGTTTTGATGTATGAGACTGGGTATTTTTACGGCTACAACCATACAAAAAATGTCCCTCAATCAAGCTAAGAAATCGCCAAAGCACTATGGCCCTTACAAGGTGTTTCAAAAGATTGGTACTATGGCATACAAATTGGAGCTTCCTGTTTCTTCGCGAGTGAATCCAGTTTTCAATGTTTCATGCTTAAAGAAGGTTATAGGTGACAAAATTCCAGTTCCAACAATATTGCCAGAACTTGATGAGGAAGAAAAAAACATATTGGAACCTGAAGCAGTCACGGAAACAAGAACTCGACAGCTACGAAATCGATCAATTTCAAAGTATCTCATCAAGTGGAAGAACTTACCCATTGAATATTCTACATGGGAGGATGAGAATTTTATATAGAAGCATCCAAAGTTACTCAAGCGTTGAGGAAAACAATTTTTTTAAGGAGAGGGGCATGTTAGGTCGCTATATTACTAGTGTAGTCCCTTATTGTTGTTAGTGTAGCCCCCTTATTGTTATTGTTGTACCCTTGTAACCCCCATATTGATATTATTGTGCCCTTACATTATTATTGTTAGGTCAGCTATGATTATATTGTGACCCCATGGACTCCTATATATAGAAGGAGGTTTTGTCATTTGTATCATCCAAGAATTGTTCATTTATGTAATGTAAAGGAGGTTTCCCCCTCGAAGCGGATTATTTCTAAGGCGTTGATCTCTCTTTTCTTCTATTTTTGGAGCTGGTTTCATAACATGTACACATATAAACTGCCCTTGCTTATGTCAACACAATGGACCACTATTACCACATCACCTTAAAAAATAAACTCTTCTTGGAGAAGACAATCCGGGAGGTTTGAATGGAGTGGAACTACGAGAGACTTACAAGATCTATTTTTTTGATATCTTGAAGAAAACCATCTTGACAGGTAAAAAAAAAAACTCGAAGGAAAACCTTTCTTAGAGATACCCCTTCTTGGAGAAAACTATTCTCGGCCAGAACCTACCCCAAAGGAAACCCTCCTTGGTGCAAACATGCGTCGAGAATCCTTTCTCAACATAAACAATTATTGGTGACAACCTTCCTCAGAGGAAACTACAACCCCAAGGACAACCTTTCTCAGTGAAAAATCATGTCTGGGCCCACTCCTGCCACATAATCTTGAAGAAAACTCCTTGGAAGAGAGCTTTTATACACTGACTTCTTGATCATCGAGACCAAGGACTTTGTTGGAAAGTGATGGAGGGAACGTTCGTCAAGTAACAAGGGTTCTTTCCATATCATGTATTTGGCGAGTTAGCACATCATGACAAATTATTAAGCATGACAGATAATGGGAACCCTTTTTTTCTCATCCTGAAACAAAATTCTATTTTTTTTTTTTTTATCTTGGATTAAACCAAGATGAGGAAAAATTCCCTGGGTTCTTAAATGTTGAGATCCAAGTTCTTGAGATCTCGGTGACAAGTGAGGGGTCACATGAGCTGAAATCTGAAAGTGTTGAAGGACAATGTCAATGGGGTCACACCCATAATAAATCATAAGCCACTCTTGAAGTACTTAGTCCATATCTTGGTTGCGATGGTTTTTTAAAGGGTTGAGCTTGCCACCATGACTTGGCCCCCCTATCTTAAGGTTGTTATAAGTTCCACATGGATCTAGAATCATAAATAATATTAAAATTCATTCTCACACCAAAACTACCAAAGAATTAGGCAAGCCAAAAAATCTATCTCAAACCCAAGAAGCCCATGTTTTAAGAGACAAGAAAAATATCTATAGAATTGGAACAAGATTACCAAAATAATGACAAAAAACTCAAGGCCACCCGACAATATGGACATCTTAGAAAATTTTTCCATGGCCAAAAATACATAGTCATTACCATGCTTGGTAGAATGGAGACCTGACAGATAGTATATGGAGATGGATTCCCAGGACTGGCTGGGAGTAGGCATAGGAGTGAACGAGCCTTAATTCTTGATGATTGGCTTGGCGATGGAACAGTCAGTGTAGGATTTGATATATTTTCCAACATCCTGTCAGATTTTTAGCCAATAAAAATACTTTGTAGTACGACCACAATTTTCTCCACGTTGAAGTGTCCTGCGACCTGACTGTAGTGTGTTGCCCAAATCAATTTGGCACACTCGCTTGAAGGAATAAAAAGGTGGCCCCAGTAGCATAATAATGTGTCTTGGAGGTGGGAATCTAAAACTTGTTTTCCATCCAATAACATCTGGTAAGTGGTGGCGAACTTTGGATAATTCTTGTATAGTTGCAGCCATCCAAAGGTCTCGTGGCCATAGGAGTTGAGAATAGTAGTTAGTACTTCAAATGGTGCCCAACTAAGGCAATATGCAACGTTATTGGTGTTACCCATCTTTTACTTAATGTTCAAGTGAAATTGTTGAAAATATGTATACCACTTTTGATGACTATCATTCTACAATGTCCCTTGTGTTTGTATGAACTCAAGAGGTCGGTGATTTGTGTGGATGACCGTTTCCTTCTATATAATGTAATGTTTCCATTGTCGGAAAACCTTCACGATAGAATACATTTATTTATCATAGGTGGGGTACTTACGAATTGTATTGGAAAGTGTCTCACTGTGATATGCAACTGGATCCCCTTGTCGGGTGAGAACTGCACCAATAGCATAGTTAAAGGCATATGTATCAATTTCAAATGGTTGTTACAAGTCTAGCAATGTGAGTACATGTGCAGAGCAGAGGTGATGCTTCATCTCAACGAACGCCTTATGTTGGGACTTCGACCAAGAAAATTTTTCTTTTGCTCTTCCCTTGGTAACTTGAATCAAAGTCCAAGTGATATGGGAGAATCCCAACATGAACCTCCGATCAAAATTGGCAAGGCCCAAAAAGCTACAAAGCTTTCTGAGAGTGGTTAGGGCTGGAAAATCCTGAATTACTTGGATCTTAGTCGAATCCACATGCATGCCTTTCTTATCTATGATGTAAACTAAATATTTGACCCAACCCATGCCAAAGGTGCATTTCTCCATGTTGGCACATAGTTTTTCCTGTGGCATGGTTCAAAGGACCTATTGAGTGTGTTGCAAGTGCTCTTCCAACTCTTACTAAATATAAAAATTTTGTCCAAATATGCAACCACAAACAAGTTGTTGAAGTGCCACAAGATGTCATCCATCAACCTCATAAAAGTCGCAGGGGAATTTATCAACCCGAAAGGCATGAACAACCATTCAAAAAGGCCCTCCTTAGATTTGAAGGTGGTCTTCCATACATCTGCAGGCTCTATTAGAACCTGGTGATAGCCAGAATTTAGATCGATCTTGCTGAAATACTTGGCCCCCTTGAGTTGGTCAATAAGCTCATCAATTTGTGTGATTAGATATATGTTCCCTACAATTATTTTTTTAGTGCCTGATAATCAATGTAGAGCCTCCAAGTCCCATCCTTCTTTTGTACAAGTAAAAACAGGATCCCACAAGGTGAGGAACTTGTTTAGATGTGTTACTTTTGCAACAGTTCTTGGATCTGTCACTTGATCTCTTCATTTTCCAAAATGGAGTGACCCATTTGGTAGAGGTGCTTCGAGGGTTAGGTCGATTGAATGGTTGACCATACAATGTAAGGGCACCCCTATGGGTGAGGAGAATATTTCCCTCTATTCTTCCATGACCTTATCCACCTACTTCTGTTGTGTTGAGGAAAATTTCTTAGAGGCCATGGATGTTCCCATGATCTTCCCCTTACTATGAGAGTGACTTAAAAAGAAAAAAATTCCCCAGTCTCGGGGATGATCTTACTGCATTTCTTAGCAGAGATCAAATAGATGGATGTAGGTTGGGCTATCTCTAGTATCCTATATAAATTATTTCCCAAAGTAATAATAACAGTGTGAGACCTAACTCATACACAACATGATGCTTCCACAAGTATGGTTGGCCTAATAATAAATCACAAACTTCAAGAAGAGCAACATCACACAATACATCATCTATGAATGGCTTGATGTTGTAGGAAAGGTGGCACTGTTGGCTAACACTGAGATCTCGTCCTTGGTGAAGCCACCCGATGACGTACACCTGTAGGTGTGGTGTGGTCGGTAGGACCAACTGCTTCACGAGCTCTATTGAAATGAGTTTCTTTTATCTCCTGCTTTCAAAAATGAGTTACTGCAACGAACCCTTTACCCACATCTGTGAGTGAAAGAGATGCTCCCCCTCCTATAGATCTTTGGGTTCAATATTTTGGACCTTGGTGGCAGAAATAGTGGCACTGGGTTCGAAATCAATAATATTCTTCCCCTTTTTATTCCCCTTATCAGGTTTTGGCTCAAAATCAGAACATGCATCAGACTCTGAAGCTTTCTGCTTGGTCACTAGCGACTACTTGGCGCGACACTAATTTGTGTTGTGAGTGGGGCTCTTGTGGAACTCACACAACTTTCATATGTCCTTCTTTGCCTTTGTAGTATCATTCTTTGTTTTCGGCTTTGATGGATTGTCTTGTTAGCCACCAATAAAATTTGTCATACCAAATGGTGGCTAAATGATTTTAGAGCCTTCAAGGAACATATTTTATTGCAAAAAGTGTTATCTCTTGAAGACTCATGAAGGCATCTGGTCATTAGTCTTAATCTTCACTGTTGTTTCCTTTTCATACTCTAAAATTCTGTTGTTTCCATAAGTAAAAATATTGTTGCAAAGACCTTTTTTCCTTCCTTCCACCACAAAACTAACCTTAAATTTTTACCCCTTTCACTCCCATAAATTCCTCTATTTTTTCTTTTTCCCCTGTTCACCTTTCATGAAATCCCCTTTACAGAGTTTAAAACTTCTCTTTTAACTCTGTCGAAACCCTCGAATCCCTTTGAAAACATTGAAAAACCATGAAAAATCTATGTTTTATGTTTCAGGCTTTAGCCCCCTTCGGCTAAGCCCCCTAACCACTTCCCCACATGTGCCCCAACGCTAAGAACCAAGCGCTAGTCCCATCAGCGCTTATCGCATCAGAATGAATCAACGAGCGCAAGTCTTTATGTTTCACGGAGGTTCCGATGTGATTAAGCCCTGAGTACTAAAGCCCCGATCTAATCACCACTTCATATAACCCTCGGGCCCGCATTCGGCGCTTAAACCTTATAATAAACCATCTCCGATGCATTTTTCCCTTTGTAAAACATTAAACCCACTTTTTCCTATGTTTTACTTTAAACCTGCCAGTTCGTGTTATTAAATAAAAAGAGCCGTTAATCTTAGGAGCCGATCAATGATGGATAGAATATCGCATCAGAAGTTTTGAATGGGTTGATTGAAAAGCCCAAGCCGAAAGGCCCGATCCCGATTGGCCCATATATACATAAGCCTCGGGCCTATTAAAGTTCCATATAGACCAGACCCCGCAGCCGGGCGCCCATCGCATCGGAAGTTTTCCTTTGGATGCGTTTTAATGTTTTCCCCACCTCCGATTGCGATGGCCCGATCACGCAATCGCATCGGCCCTTCTCCGATCGCGCCGATCGCATCGGTGATTTCTATTTGCGCCTTCACATCACCTCACCTCTGATTGCCGATTGCGATCCCCTTCCTTGTAATTTCCACCATTTTTTCTATAATGTGACCCCTTCACATTATTATTGCCCCGATTGATCTTGATCGTCGATCAAAACATATGTATGGCCCGGACTTAATCCTATGCACCATTCTTCCAACCGCCCTATTTGATCCTTGCAAGCAAAACTCCATGGTTGGATGTTTTCATCCAACGGCTGCGACCTAATACGCGACCTCTGAAGCAGTCTTACCCGATAAATGCAGGATTTTATAATATTTGTGTGTTTTTTGTAGTATCTAATGGATTTCCAATATTTTAAAAGGAAAATTAAATCCAAAGGATGACGATCCTTCAAGCCTTGTTTATTAAAAGGTATCCATTTAAAAGGTTTCAACGCCACGCTTCGTCGGCGCATCATGAGCGCTGATACCATAAGAACCCTCCGCGGGTCTGCACATCAACAAGACACAGTGAAGATTAATATAATCAAAGAGTATCAGACCGACAACATGGAATCAAAGTGAAAAAATATTTGAAGACTGTTAACACAGTTTGGAGGGATTAAGACATTAATTCGACTAAATCAAAGACCTGATTCACGATTAAAGAAAGTTTGAAGACCAGAAGACAAATATTAGGCTTCATTGAGCCTAAAACACAGAATTCAAGCATATTAAAGGTGTTTTAGGTTAAAATAATAATATCTATCAGTTCGAAAAGCCCACGCTGCCACATCAGGGGAAAATTGAATCCCCCAGCTACCACAGAGCCACCTACAGCCTCAAAGTAATCAAAAGGAGGCCGAGTTATTACCAGACCAGGAGAATTTTCATCAATGCGGCTGAACAGTTAATTCAACCAAAGGAACTTATTGTAAACTGTCAGCAAAAGTTATTATAAGGATAACGAAGAGCCTTAAAGTCAACAAATTCTTTCTAGCAAGCTTAATAGTTAATGTAAACCAATTAATACAGGAGAAATATCAGAATGTTCTCCATTAAGCCCCTCAAAGGCCGAGAAACAGTAAACTATATTAATTGAACTTACAAGATATTTTATCCCATTCCACCTCCTCATTCTTCTATAAATACTGCTGTAGAAGATGAGGATTTGTCGGTTGGTTGTTGGTTGATCACTAGTTGTAATACTGAAACTCTCTGAAATAATACATAGTTTGTTGAAGTTGAAGAAGAAATTGAAGTCTTGGAAGCCCTGATGATGTTGTTGCATGCTTGTTACTAAGAAGGCGCTATCATTGGATCCATGAGCTTGGCTATTGGTGAAGTATTCTAAACTGTTTAATGTTTTCTCCTGTTTTCATTCTGTTCCATAATTTCTTACTACATTAGGTTGAAAGTTTTAGGCTAAGAAATGACTCCTGGAAGCACCTTAGACCTGTTCATCCTTCACTGTTTCATGTTTTCTTCTGCTGAAGTATTTTAGAGTCTTTAATCTCTCTCTTTATTCTTCATGCTTGTTTATTTCCTTAATAGTTCGAACAGTTGGTTTCAGCATGATTTATGGTTCTCCCTACTTGTTTGTTGCCACTTAAAGACTGTTATTGAAGTCTCCCTTTGAAGTTCTTTCGTTTACAGTAAGTCAAGGAGGTCTGTTCTAATCTTGCCCCTTGTCCTTGCTTGAACATTTGGCTTAAAGGTCTTTATAGTTGTGATCATAGATGTATTTAGGTGTTCCCTCTTCTATGATCGTAATTATCAGTGAATCTTTTATGTTTTCTAAGTCATTTGAAATAAAATCTTTGAGGAAATAGGGTGTTCCCCGAATCTTAGGTTTCATTTTAAAAATTGTTTTGAAATCATTATTTTCTTAAAGGTGTGATTTGTAGAATTCATGGTTAGCCCTGTCTACCAAATAGCTCTTTATTGTTCAAGTTGTGTTTTCAAATTCCCTTCGTTGAGAATCAAATTTCTCTTTCCAAATCATTGATGTCCATCTCATTCCAAAACCAAAGGATCCTGCGGCCAAGTTAGATTTTCCCTTTGATATCCCATATCCATTGATAAGTTTGTCATGACCTCTTTTTGACTCCATTGCCCAATGAACCAGATGTTTCTCCATTCTATATATCTCTCCTAGACCTTTCATGTTCTGTTGTATCAATTCAACCAAACAAACAAACAATTAAACACCTACACTTAATAACTAGTCTAAAACCAATACTCAAAACACACAAGATAAACCTTTGCAAACAAAAATTCGAGAGATCCCTCTCTGAGAACAGGAGGACTAGATCCTGAGACTCTAAAGATTGGTTCTGATGTTGCCTTGTCTTTTGATTTTCCAAACTATCAAAACACGGGACACCAACATGTCCTATGTCACTCCACATTGGATTTTTCCTTTCTTATGTGGTTTTAGGGAGCTCTTTCCCTACTTCTACTTCACAGATCCAAAGTCATGCTTCTTTTGTTTAAATTTTTGTTCAATCTTGGCAACATATCAGTACATTGAGTCAAGTGAGGATATGTCTAGGAAATCCATTTCTTCCTGAATGTATTTTCGTAGACAACCATGGTACTTGAGCACCAAATGTCACTTAAAGTCTTTGATACCCAACTTTATGTGTAGAGTATGAAAAAAAATTGTGAGCTCATGCACGTATTGGTCCCTTTGTTGTTGTAGTGTGGTCCAGTGTATGTACTTGTCCTCATAGCTCCCCATGGGGTAATATTATTCCTTGATAGCATCTCAAAAATATTTTGAAGAGGGAGCGACTGTAAACAGAGATGGCTCCTCAGTCATTTTCTCACAGTAAGTTTCCCACCAGTCCTTGACATGGAGGGCAGCCTTGAGCAGTGCAAAAGTAATATTCTCCCTATCAGAGAAAATATGGACCAAAAACTTAACTTTCATTAGATTCAACCATTTATCTACAACATATGCATCTATTTGACCTTCTAATATAGGTATATCGAAGTTCACTTGTACCTTGAAGGGGGAAACACCTCCGAAGTGACTGTTGGACGAATATGCATCGTCGGTGGGCATATGTTGAAGGATCTGGGAAAAGTTTTCCATCACCGCATTCCTTTGTCGCTCGAGGGTTTCCTCGAGTAATATTTTGAAAGGACCTCTTTCTCCCTCGTCTTTCTTTTCTTTAGCCATGGGAGTTTGTCGAGGTCGGTGAGACTGGTCTTGGAAAGGTTCAACCAGTTCAATACCTAACTCCTTATACCCCGACCTCGTTAGGGACATGCATAGAAAAATAGAGAAAGAGTAGACCACTATGATACCACTGATCTAGATTTATGAAAGAATGAAATGAAACACAAATATTAAAAAAAAAACATAGAGATACAACGAATACATAACTTCAATTCATTAATAACAAAGTACTAAAAAATGTTTACTTGCAGAATGGAAATAAAATAACTAAGGCGATGGTAACTTATCTATGAGAAGATATGTGGCTTCTACATGCATTTTCAACTATGTTACAATGAGGCTCGAAGGTCTATTTAGTATTGAGAAACAATGGAAAACATTAAACATAAAAAAACATAACCCTAGGAGATAGAGTGCCAAAGGTCTGTGGGCTTCATTGGGCTAAATTGGTACATCAACTTCCCGGGTTCGTAACTTTGGCATATGATATTTGTTTGCCACATACGATAACTCCTTAGAAATATTTATCTAGGAACTATAAATTTCAATTGCAAACCCATGTCGTAGGTTGTGGTTTTGCCAGTTTTCCAAAAAAAGACGTCGTTTAGGGCCTCAAAATAGCTACAAAAGTTCAGGTCTTGAAAAACTACCAAAAATAGTAAGTTATGCTACAATTAAGGAAATTGAAAGAAGAAATGGTGGGGGTACAAGTGGAATAAGTGGTTGGCCACCAATATCCACCTGGTTCACGCCACCTCCTTCTTATTCCATGCCCTCTTCCTAGGATCAACATATGTTGGAAAATGAAAGTGAGGCATGGGTCTTCTTCGTTTGATTCACTTCTAGGTTGATTCCATACTAATATAACCTTTTATTCCTCCCCAGACAGACCTTGCATTCACTCCTTGTCTCTCTGAGTCACCTCTTTAGCCCTCGCCCCCGCCTCTCTCCCAGCTGGGTTTTTACCCTTATTTGCCAAAATTTCGACCCCAATATTCATGTATAGATAATAATGCCCATAAAACAAGCTAAGCCTCGAAGAGAAGTGGTATACTATTGCAAGATGGGCTCCTGAACTCAACTGCATGTAGAGGCCACAACAAGGCATTACAAACATCATAACCCACCTCAAATTGAAAAGGAATCTGCCAAGGTACAAAGGGGAATAATAGTGGAATGAAAATGTTTACCAGATTTGGAAATCACAAGTGACTTCAATGACTAGATTCCAAATATTGAGCACACAAGGGGAAGACTCAATCAATATATGTACATCATATATATCGACTGGAACATGAAAATGTTTCTTAAGAGAGTCCTTTTGGACAAAAAGGAAGCTCGAGAAGAAATTTGGCTAATGATATGTGAATTGCAACTCACGACTAAAGCACTAAAGTGATATCCACAAAGGATTGATGGTGACCTCCCTCTAGATCTAGGCTTCCCACTAGGGACCAACAAAGAGCCCATTTTTGTCAATAATCAAACTCTCCTAGGGTGGTTTAATGAATCTCGCTCTCTCTCTACTACTGCTTACTTTTATCTTTGGTTTTCTAGTGTTTTATATGTTAGCTCAAGTAGGTCATATGATTTATGGTTTCTGTGTTGTAATTTTGAACTCTCAAAATAGTGTCAAGTTTTGGATGCTCAAAAAGTTCTAGTTTTTCCACTAGTCTAGTTTTCCTAGTGGAAAACCAGGACAAACCAGTTCTTATGTCTTGTTTTGTTTCTAATGAAATGAACCACTCTTACTTACAACAAAAAGGAAAAAATTGCACTACATTATAAACCGAAAGAGAAGCTTCTCCACCTATCGAAGATCAATCATACGAGATTTTGGAGGAAAATTTAGCTCATAAAATGAAAGAAAATAATAATATTCCTTTGAAGGAATGAAATTCCCGCTTTAAAAAAAATTATGAATCCACTATTATTATGGAAAACATTCCAAATGTTCATATACAAGATGAAGTGGTATCTATAGATCAAGACATAAAGTATAGGGGTAAGCAACTCAAAAAAGGGAAATCTTATGCCATTGAATGCTACCAAGTTGAAACCATGAAAATTGGAGGGCCTCTTCTCAGACTTCATGTAAACACACTCTTCAATTTAGTATTCAAGCAAGGATTCCCTAAACCTTGGATTAAAATCCTTATTAGTCCCATTTTTAAAAGTGGGGATAAAATTAACCCCTCTAATTATAGGACCATTATGATTAGCCCCATCTTAGCCAAGCTTTATCGAAGTATTTTGTAAAAAAAGATAAGCATACAGTTTGAAAGCCATGGAAAAATAGCTAAAAGGAAAGATGGCTTAAGGAATATCATTCAACTCTAGACCATCTTGGTACATTTATGACCATTGCGAAAGAGTGTTATGATAATAAAACCAATGTTCTTTGTTGTTTCATTGATTTTAGAAAATATTTTTACATTGTACCCAAGACTAACCTTTGGAATAGGTTAGATGTTGCATATAGTTTTGTCATTAATGACAACAAGGTGCCATTGATGTCAAAGAGGATGTCTAAGTTAACAACATTATCATTGACGAGACAAAATAAGTTGTCTAATAGCTAGATATCTTATATACCCTATTAAATGATATTAAAAGGAATTTAAATATTATCAAGTTTTTGATGGAGTTATAGGGCCTTATCGAACCTATGGATAACATGGTTGGATTGTTCTCATCAGACCTTTCGAACAATATATTATTCCTTTAAAAATACCTCTAAGACAAGAACTTATGGGCCTTTGGAAAACAACATCAATAAAGGACCCAAATGTGGGGGTAATAAACCCAAAACAACAAATTCATTAAAAAGACGTAAATGGGTCATATCCGACTCTGGATTCCAAAGTTAAGCCCATACTCTAAGCCCTAAGTCAAGGGCATGGTCACACGTAGGGTTGGAGAAAATATTGAGAAACCTCCCAATTCACACGGCTCATGGTCAGCTCCACCAACTTCGATAAACAAATTATATATATAAATATCCAAACCATGAAGGAGATCATCGATGACCTCATGTAATAAAATATTATATGTTTGAGATCAAGAAGTATCAGTTTGTTTATACGTGGTATTTATAATATGTTTGAATTATGATAGACTGTGGTCGAGCTTTAGTTTATAGGTGGTATTCCAATGCTTGAATTTTAAATTGCGTTGGGTCATGGTCAAGTTTTTGTTTCTATGTGGTATTTGGATGTTTGAATTCGAGTTGTCATTGGCCATGTCTGAATGCTATTAATCATAGGCCAGGGATGAGTTTTGTTATGCATGACATGTTGGGTTCAAGTTATGAGCAAAATATGGGCTGTGAACATATTTTGTTTTATGTTTGTGAATTTATGTTTGATATTTTTATTACTTTTTGTTAAATTTTATAGATGTGAAGTTTATGGATGCAATATTTCTAAATTTTTTTGAAGAGATAAAGCAAATTCAAAATAATTTATAATTTATAATTTTAATATTAAAACCAATACACTTTATTTTATTTTTTTTATACAAGTGAGTCTTCCTCCATTGAGTGCATGACTATGGTAAGATATTTAATGCACAATAATAAGATAAATAATATTTATGACAATAGGCTCCAAAAAATTGTGTCTAGCTCTAATCATAATCACCATAGACTCAAATGAGGGTGGCATCAAGACGTAAAGTATTGGCTAAATTATTGAGCATAGAGAAAAATGATATTTGGAATTTACTAACAATATTAAAAATTCCAAACACTTATAAAAAAGAAGAAAAAAGAAGATTGTTGTAAACACACATTAAATCTCAAGGTCAATGTACTTAGATTCTAGGTGTTTTCCTCTTGACTACCCTAGAGTTTCGAAGCCATGTCGAACAAGCCCCTTCAAAAACAATCACACTAAGTATATTCGACATATTGAAAGTAATAAATGTCATTATATTAAATGTTTATATAAAAAAATTCAACAATATTTTTATATTAAATTTATGGATTTATTTACATATATTTTAAAACACATTCTCGACTTATATATAGTTAGAAATTATGTTACAATAGAAAATTAAGATATTATAAGAAAGTGATTAACACTAATTTAAAATATCATTTTTTTTTTTTTAATCAATCCAAAGAATTTGTCATCTTTGTGTTCTCACATTAAATCTTAATTTCAATATACTAGTTTAATATTGTTCTCACATTAAATCTCAATTTCAAAATACTAGTTTAATATTGATCTTCTTCACATTTTAACTCATCAAAATTATGATAGTTTAGGAATGTTTTTTTCAAACACAATGATACAATTATAAACCAATGTTTGCTGGCTAAAGGAATGAAATAAACCATGATCACAAGGGATTTGAACTTTAAATCTCATTAATTACTTGACACATAAGGGATTTGAATCTTGAATATCATAAATTACATAATGCTTCATGACACCACAATCACCAACTCCACTATTACCTATGAACCATGGTAACCTTAAGGTATTTATAATAAATTTTTGTATTTTTTATTTGACAATTGAGGTTATCTTAAATGGTTGTTGAGAATATTGCTATAATGGCTTCAATCATTTGGTCCCAACAATCTGGCTCATGTCTTTTGGGTTGAGAAAAAAGGTTGATTTCTTTCCTTGGGAAAGTAACTTTTAAAAGTAATCTTATACATAAAATCAAATATTATTCTCAATAATTTAATTATCATCAAAACTAAATAAACAAGGGAGTCTCGTACACCAATTTGGTGTTTTGGTTGTGACCTTAAAATTGGATTATTATTATTATTATTAAAATATATATTTTTAGTACTTTTTCACTGGAATTATTGGATTATTATTATTTAATGTCAAGAAAGAATGTGATTTTTTGTTGTTTAAAATGCATTTTTGAATACAAAAATGGATTTAGCACCCTCAAAAACTATATGAGCACTGGAATTCTAGATATTAAACAACTTAAACTCAAGTTTTTAAAAATCGCTATCTCAAAATCAAATACTATTCTCAATTTTTTAATAAGTGTCAGAGTTGAATATTATCTTAAACTATTGCAACCACATAAATTAAACATATAAAATCAAATATTGTCTCAAAATCAAATACTATTCTTATTTTTTTAATAAGTGTCAAAATTAAATACTATCCTAAACTAGTGCAACCACATAATTAAACAGTGCCTAAATGAAATAAAATAAGCATTAATCCATAGTACTCATGAAGGCACTTACCTCATAATACATCTGAAATTGTGAAGTTTAAAATAAAAACATAAAAATTAATTAAATTATAACGTTAATTTAAATTTAATTATTATTATTACTATTATTATTATTATTATTATTTAATTTAATAACATAAATATAAACAAAATGGAAACCAGATTTGATACTTGTAGATATGACATGTTTTTAAAAAATAAATGAAAAATAAAAAATACATAACTATTTTTTTAATATATATCTAAATATTTTATTTTTATTTTTACTAAAAAAAATAATTAAATATTGAAAATTAATTCTTACCGTGCACTTAATAATTATTATCAATAATTAAATTAAAATTCCAAAAAACTTATTTAAAAAATAAAAATATTTATAATTATAATTAAAAAAAATTACACATATATCTTTTAAAATACATATATTAAAATGTGTAACATTACTGTTTCACAAATATCCTATCAAAGTCAAATGACATAAAAATCTGGATATATATATAGGAGTTACTTTTTCACACACATCACATCAAATTCCAATGATATAAATCTGTACATACATGGGAGTTAATGATGGCATTGGAAAAATATTCAAAGCATTAACTTTAATTGAAGGCATTCTGCACTAATTGCTTATGATTGCCATGTAACAGTAAATCAAATGATATAAATCTGGACAATATGGGAGTTAATGATGCCACATAAATTCAATTCACTTCACTGCACTTCTTTTTCTTAACGTGAAGGATGATTTTTTTTTTCTTTTAAAAATGAAAGTATTAATTTAATTTGTTGTTATAAATTTAAAAGTAGATTTTTTTGGATGTTGGAGTGTTTGAAAGTAATAATGAAAATGAAAATAAATTAAGTATTAAAAAACTCTTATTTCTAAAATCTTGAAATTTAATAACTGTAATCAAAATTTTCTGCCAAATTTTAAAATTTCTAATCCCAAATAATTTATGAGCTGGCTTTAAAACATTAAAGGCATTTATATGTAAGTGAACTGAAGGCATTAATTTATTTTGTTTTGCACGAGTTGCTTATGATTGCCACGGAAGGGTAATGTCTTTCGTTTTTAGACGTAAATGCCAACCATCCTGGAAAGTTGAAACCGAATGATAAGTGAAGGCTTCGGAATTTGAGCTGCCACAGAGTACATCTAGATTCCTTGAATTACTGGGAAGAACTGTCGAGTTCCCTTTGTTGTCGACTGGGCAGAAGGTAAATCGTCACGCGTGACGATTTTTTCCGTGTCTCATCCCGCCGGCGAACCTTTAGTACTCATTTTGATTATCCAATCACCTTGCAGGAAGGAGAGCCTCAGGAATTCAGGATTCCCTGGACACAAAAAAAGTATTACAATTTCTGTCATGTGACAAATTTTGGGACTCGGGAACGGTCCAGTCAACATAGGTTTTTTCCTGCCACAGACTCGCCCAAAGAAAAGTCCTATAAATCGGTTGGCTAATTGATCTGCAGCTGATCTGCTATTGGGTTTAGATTGGTAGCGCAGAGTAAAATTATTTGATTCAGTAACATTATTTGATAATGCCTGTGATTCATGCAGGTCACTTTATTTCACTGTCTTATGTGATTGCTTCATTTGATATTTACAGATTTGGGTTTTGGATTCATCCCCAAGTTGTTGATAGAATTGCAGACTGTCACAGGGGAAAGTTGTTATAGTTTCGCTTGATTTGTGATACATGGCTCTTCTTCTTTGTGGCACCCATTGGTTTTATAAGGTTGTCTTGTTATTGAGAATGGAATTTCTGTTTATGCCGAGCCTGGCTTCATGACACTGTATTGAAAGAGTACAAGTTATTAAAATTTTGCTTGATTTGTGATACATGGGTTTTCTTCTTTGTGACACCCATTGAATTTATGACTGGAATTTCTGTTTATGTCTAGCCGGGCTTCATGACGCTGTATTGAAAGAGTACAGTTTACAAATTTGGGTTTCGAATTTAACCCAGTTGGTCAAGTTGGGATCTTTATTTGCATACAAGGGTGTCTTTTTTTTTTTTGTGGGGCACCCATGTCACATAGATTCAGAAGGTTGTGTTGGCAAAGATGTTTACTGGGAATAAAATTTCCGTTTAAGAGTAGCCAAGCTTCATAACACTGTTTTGGATCAGTGCAGCTTTTCTCGTATATATTGGCGTCTTTTCCTCCATTAAATTGAGTAGTATAGAGTTTTGACAGGCCTGTTGTGACCTGACTTGAATACTCTGTGACAGAGTATGGTTTCTAGTCTGATTGGGCGAAGTTCAGTTCTCTTGGCTGATTGAGTTTTCCCTGATTGCCTTGAGTAGCCGATTAGGAAACTCAGGGTGCATTAGGGATACTGCAGAAGTAGGAGGTTCAAGCATTGGACACAGAAAAGAGCTTAACAATCTGTAGTTTAATGGTGTACTTCTTTTGAAAGATTCTAAAAGGAGAATATGATAGACCAAAATCATCAATAATTCGTAAGCAGATAGTGCAGACTCCCCAAGCCACATTGAGAATGTCAGTGAGCCAGCTCTAAATTAAAATCTCAAAAATATTCATTCGGACGTGGTTTACAGAACAAGGATGGCGATATTTACAGGTAAGCTCATTACTTTGATTATATTTTTATTTCACAATTATCTTGTCTGAGTTGTCCTGTTTCAATAGTGTGAAATCAAAAGGATTTTGCAACAAAATGGGTGGCATAGCCCTGGTCGTATGGCATATATATAACCTGTTATTCATAGGTTTCTAAGATTGTTTTGATGGCTAAAATTTGTCAAGAACTTCTACAAATTTTTGATTAATAGTCTTGCATTGAATTGATTTATCAACCCCAGAGCTCTGGAGCAATTTTTGTGGCACCCCGAAAGCATTGCCCCCTGCTCAACGATGTGAAGAGAACTGCGGTTTACCCCTATCCCTCAACTCTGAATTACTACACACCTTCCATTTGTCCTCATGCAGCAAAGATGCTCTGATCGCATTCATACATTTAGTCTTCTTGCTGACATTCTGGTCCATCGTTCTCATCAAGTGGGTAAGGCAGACGAGCATACTGAGAAATGTGAAACCTCGAAAGGCATTTCGCACATGTGTTGCAGTGATAAATATTATTTTGGGTGCGATTAATTTGGGATTGGGGATTTGGCTTTTACAAGAGAAATTGGGAAATGGGTTTCATTTAACTCCCTTGCATGAATGGCTTGTACTTTTAGTGCAAGGATTGACATGGTTTACACTCGGATTAACAGTAACGAGTGGGCTAACACGGTCTGTAACGACATTTGTGCGTATTTGGTGGATCGTGTCATTTTTGCTCGGAACTGTGGATTGTGTTTCAGCTGGACTGAATTTCATCAGCGACAAAGAGCTTCCCTATGGGACTATTCTCTCCCTTGTTTCATGGCCAGCATGTTGTTTGATGCTCATTTGTGCTGCCAAAAAGGATTTGAAGAGTTCAGAGGATGATCTTCTGTCAGAACCCTTTCTAGGCAGGGATTACCGAAATCATGGGTATCTCAGTTCCAGCCAGAGGTTTTCTGAGGAAGATCAGATACTGTTGAAGTTAAATTCCAATGTGACTCCTTTTGCCAAGGCAGGATTCTTCAGCAGGATAACATTTTGGTGGTTGAATTCTCTTTTGTCCAAAGGAAAAAATAAGCCTCTAGAAGAAGATGAATTGCCTTGTGTGTGTGGAGATGATCAAGCAGAGAATAATTATACAACATTTACAGAAGAACTGTTGAGGCAAAAACAGAAAGACCCATCTGGCACTCCATCAGTTTTCTGGGCTTTGGTTTGCTGTCACTGCAAAAATCTGGCAAAGACTGGGTTCTATGCTTTTCTCAAAATTCTTACTCTGTCTTCTGGACCACTTGTTTTGAATGCTTTTATTGGATTTTCAGAAGGTAGACAGTCATTCAAATATGAAGGATTTGTTTTGGCAGGAGCACTCTTTATTGCCAAGACCATAGAGTCTATATCTCAAAGGCAATGGTATTTTGGCACTAGACGGATTGGTCTGCAAATGCGCTCTTCACTCGTTGCAGCAATTTATCAGAAACAACTAAAGCTGTCCAATGAAGCTAAACAGGTACATACAGCCGGAGAAATCATGAATTATATGGCGGTAGATGCTTATCGTATTGGCGAATTTCCTTTCTGGTTTCATCAGACTTGGACAACAGTACTCCAGCTCATATTTGCTTTAGGCATCCTCTTCCATGCAATTGGATGGGCCACACTTTCAGCCTTGGCAGTTATCATCATTACCATGATTTTTAACTCTCCATTGGCAAAGTTACAGCACAAGTTTCAGACTGAACTCATGTCAGCCCAGGATCAGCGGTTAAGGGCTACCACAGAAGCTCTGGTGCATATGAAAGTACTGAAATTACATGCATGGGAGGAACGCTTCAAAGAAAGTATTGAGAAGCTTCGCAAGGTAGAGTTCAAATGGCTATCTGCAGTTCAGTTTCGGAAAGCCTACAATTCGGTGTTGTTTTGGTCATCTCCCGTTTTGGTTTCGACTGCAACGTTTATAACCTGCTATTTTCTTAAAATTCCTCTTACTCCAAGCAACGTTTTCACGTTCATAGCCACTTTGCGCCTCGTTCAAGAACCAATTCGATTAATGCCTGATGTAATTGCTGTTATCATTCAAGCAAAGGTCTCATTAAGTCGTATCATCAACTTTCTTGAGGCTGCTGAATTACAGGATCGGGTGGTTGAGCGGGTATTTCTTCAGAACTCTGACCACTCTCTTCTCATCAGTTCTGCAACACTAAGTTGGGATTCCAGTTCATCAAAGGCCACATTGAGAAACATAAATATGGAGGTTAAACATGGCCAAAAATTGGCAATTTGTGGAGAAGTTGGATCTGGAAAATCAACTCTTTTAGCTGCAATACTTGGAGAAGTACCAAAGTTACGGGGCAGTGTGAGTATGAATTATTTACCTCCTTACACTAACATTGTCAACCATTTAAATTGATTGATTCTCTTTCTTATTGTTCTCAACCTTGCCTCTGCAGTTGCAAGTCTGTGGCACCCTCGCATATGTTTCTCAGACTGCATGGATTCAAACTGGAACAGTACGAAACAACATATTATTTGGGCGTCCCATGGACGAGCAGAAATATCAAGAAGTTATCCTCAAGTCGTCACTGGATAAAGACCTCCAGAATCTTCCTTTTGGTGATCAGACTGAAATAGGAGAAAGAGGTGTGAATCTCAGCGGTGGCCAGAAACAGCGGATACAGCTTGCCCGTGCCTTATATCAAGATTCTGATATTTATCTTTTGGATGATCCTTTCAGTGCTGTTGATGCTCATACAGCTACTAGCCTGTTTAAGGTTAATATCGTGATTTCCTTTTGATATAAAGGTTTTAAAGTTATTATGTAGCTGTTACTAATTTGTATGTTGCACCTTTATACAGCAATGGTTTTCATTTTCCTTGGCTTCCAAAGATCCTATTAATCACGGATTTTGATGTTTAGGAATACATAATGGAAGCACTGTCAAACAAGACAGTAATCCTCGTAACACACCAAGTTGATTTTCTCCCGGCATTTGATGCTATTCTGGTTAGTAAACAGTTGTCCTAGCCATGTGGAAGCTGTTTGTTTGCTTGTATACAACTTTTTGACGAAGTTTTCTATCATATGGCACATAATTATATCTCCTGTAATTTTAACATATCTAATGCTCATTGTTTTGTCAATTTTTCTTTAAATTTCTACACTCAAGTTTCTCTCTTTTGCAGTTGATGGTGGATGGGGAGATTTATCAAGCTGGGCAATATCAGGAACTGTTGGCCTCAAGTGAGGCATTTAGGGAGCTTGTGAATGCACACAAGAATACTGTTGGTTCCAATGAATCAGCAGCGACAATGCCATCCACAAAAGATGAACCCATCAATGAAGAGAGAGAAATTCAAAGGAGCAAATCACAGAAAGAACGACTGATTTCAAATAGAGCTCCTAAGGGGGATCAGCTAGTTAAAAGGGAAGAGAAGGAAGTTGGGGACACTGGTTTGAAGCCATATATTGACTATTTGAAACAGAATAAAGGTTTCTTATATTGTTCTTGCGCTGGTCTTGGTCATCTTATATTTCTGATTGGGCAGATTTCAGGAAATATTTGGATGGCTGCAAAGGTGCAAAGTCCTCAAGTCAGTGTATTAAGTTTAATAACAGTATACTCAACCATTGGGTTCACATCTATATTGTTCTTATTCCTTCGGTCATTGTTTGGTGTTATTTTGGGGCTTGAGGCATCAAAGTCCTTCTTTTCTGAGCTTCTGACTTCTTTATTCCGAGCACCAATGGCATTCTTTGATGCAACTCCATTGGGAAGGGTTCTGAGCAGAGTAAGTATTTTATATAATCACCATAGGCTTCCTTCTTTTCTTTTTGCTCCTTAAGACAAAAAGTGAAATTTGATGTACATCACGGTGGTAAACTACTGCCATTTATCTTCTCCACCTCCTTTTTCAGGTTTCTTCAGATTTCAGCATTCTTGATGTAGACATTCCTTTCTCTTTTGTCTTCGCCATGTCGTCTACCATGAATGCTTATAGCAGTCTTGGAGTTGTGGCTGTTGTAACATGGCAAGTTTTGTTTGTAGCCATTCCAATGATTTATTTGACCTTTCAACTCCAGGTAAAACGCTACTTCACACAAGTTTTTTGAGAAGACTCTGTATTTCACTATGAATATTGTGAGAGAAGCTATAATTGATTTTTTGTTTGTTCAATTTAATCAGAAATACTATTTTGCCTCTGCTAAAGAACTGATGAGACTGAATGGTACAACGAAATCACCTATTGCAAATCATTTTGGCGAGTCCATAGCAGGAACAATGACCATTAGGGCTTTCAAGGTTGAGGATCAGTTCTTGAAGAAGAACTTAGACCTTATTGATAAAAATTTAAGCCCCTTTTTCTACAGTTTCTCAGCAAATGAATGGTTGATTCAGCGTCTAGAGATGTTAAGTGCAACTATTCTTTGCTCTTCTGTTCTTGCTGTGGTTCTACTCCCAAATCGAAGCTCCAATCCTGGTATGAACGATGAAACTAAAGATCATCTGTGGAAGATATCTGCTGTTAGTGGATGCTTTTATGTATACGATGATCATGCCTAACATTTGAACTGGTGCAGGTTTGGTTGGGATGGCACTATCATACGCTCTGTCATTGAACATGTCATTGGTTTTCAGTATTCAAAACCAATGTACACTTGCAAACTACATTGTTTCTGTAGAACGCATCAAACAGTACATGCACATTCCTAGTGAGGCACCAGCTGTTATAGAAGATTGCAGACCACCTGATAATTGGCCCTCGCATGGGAAGGTGGAATTGCAAGACTTGAAGGTACCTGAGTTATGCATTCCAACAAGATGAATGTGTTAACATTAATTTTTTTAACTAAATTTGAATGGTTTAAGATGTTTGCAGTCGAATATATTTTGATGTGTGCAGATTAGATATAGAGCCAACAGCCCCCTTGTTTTACGGGGCATTACATGTACATTTGAAGGAGGGCAAAAGATTGGCATTGTTGGGCGAACAGGAAGTGGGAAGACCACTCTCATTAGTGCTATTTTTCGATTAGTGGAACCTGCAGGGGGTAGAATCCTGATAGATGGTTTGGATACTACCTCTATTGGGCTTCATGATTTGCGGTCGTGCCTTGGGATTATTCCTCAAGAACCAACTCTTTTTCGTGGAACTGTTCGCTTCAACTTGGATCCATTATCTGAGCACTCAGATTTGACAATTTGGGAAGTATGTAAATGCTATTCAACATAATATCTCATTGAATTTATCATATGTAGAATGACTATAGTAAATAATGCTTTGAATTTCTTTTCTTTTTTTATTAAGGTTCTGAACAAGTGTCAACTTGGAGACATTGTAAGAGGGAAGGTGGATGGCCTAGATGCACCAGGTAAATTTTGTATTAAATATATATTTTTAAATGCCATGGAATTCTTTGACATGAGGCTATGAATTTGGCTGTTAGATTTGCAAGTTTTTTTGTGGCTCTAAAAGATCAATAAAATGCAGTGGGGGACGATGGAGAGAATTGGAGTGTAGGGCAAAGACAACTATTTTGTTTGGGACGTGCATTGCTAAGGAAAAGTCGAATCCTTGTTCTGGATGAAGCGACAGCATCAATAGACAATGCTACAGATGCAATTCTCCAGACAATAATTAGAAAGGAATTTGCAGATTGCACTGTAATTACCGTTGCACACAGGATACCGACGGTTATGGACAGTGACATGGTGGTTGCCATCAGCGATGGTAAGGCCCTATAATTGCATCTTATCTGTGTGCTGTATGCGTGGATTGGTTTTAATGGAAGGCCCTATAATTGTATCTTATCTCTGTGCTGTATGCGAGGATTGGTTTCAACTGAATTTGTTGCAGTTGAGGAAATGGACAGTAGTGAAATTAGATCTATTCATTCCTACCTAATTTGAATGATTTTTATTTGAATTCATGCAGGTGAGATGGTGGAGTGTGATCATCCATTGAAGCTGATGGAAAGGGAAGGATCGTTGTTTGGGAGACTTGTGATAGAGTATTGGTCCCACACATCAAATGCTCTTCTTCATGCAACAAGCACTAAATGAATAACCTTTCCATCTCGCTACCCAGATCATGAGATATTTGGTCGATGCTTTAACTCTTGCATGAAGGGCTAATTGTAGCATTGGTGACCTTACATTCATGGTTGTTCAACTGATGTGTTCTCGTGTTAGATAAGATCTCATTGGAATGGCGATCAAAATGATGGGTCTTTAAAATGAGCTCATCTGTTGTTGCAACCTGATTTTTCATTGATAAAAAGTTACTTTGAACAATGTTTTTTGAGCACAGGGGCCTGAAAAAGTCCCTTCTATCATGGTATAAAAAAAATTCATGAACTGCTTGTTTCCTCGTTTGGAAATGGTTCACCTATTTGAACCAAAGTGGGTCTTGATGGATTGATTACTGTTGGGATTTGAAATAAAGTAGATGCAAGTTCTTTGCCCACCTTACAATAGACTGTTGTTGTCTGTATGGAATGGATGAACGCTCTATTTCATTATTTATGTGGAATGGATAAGGGGTCTTTTAAGTTTTACCCCCTCTCATTGATGGTATGAAACTTAAGTTATCTAATTATTTATGTGAATCATAGGTTATGCATTTAAGATAAGGATGTGAGAACCCATGAGATGTACATCAGTTGGTTTGGATAAATGGGTTAATCTACTGGCCACGCTCAGTGTAGCCAAAAGTAAAAGAAAATGAGAATGTGAGTATTGTAAATTTTGCATCTAAGATGATGTAGCTTTGCCTTAAGCATGTCATCCACCGTGAATATTTACAGTAATCTCGGAGTTGTAGCTGTTGTAACATGTCAAGTTTTGTTTGCAGCCATTCCAAAGATTTATACGACTTTTCAGCCTCAGGTAAACTGCCAAGTTTCTTGAGAAGATTCTTTACTTGATTATGAATGTTGTGAGAGAATTTATAACTGTTTTTTGTTTGTTCAGTTTGAGAAGATTCTTTACTTGATTATGAATGTTGTGAGAGAATTTATAGTTGTTTTTTTTTGGTTCAATTTAATCATGTGCTTATGCTAAAGAATTGATGAGACTGAATGGTACAACGAAATTACCTGTTGCACATCATTTTTGCAGGTCCATAGCAGGAGCAATGACCATTAGGGACATCATGGTGGAAGATCAGTTTTTTAAGAAAACCTTAGATCTTGATTTAAATTGAAGCCCCTCTTCCATGGGTTCTCAACAAATGAGTGGATAATTCAATGTCTGGAGGTATTCAGTGCAACCATTCATTGCTCCTCTGCTCTTGCTATGGTTCTACTCGCAAAGGGCAGTCCATACTGATATGCACCATAAAACTAAAAGTCAAGTGTGGGAGATTTCAGCCGTTATTAGTGTTTATGTGTATAAGATGATCATGCCTAACAATTTAAACTGGTGCAGGTTTTGTTGTGATAGCTGTATCTCATGATCTTTCATTGAACATAACATTGGTTTTAGGTGCTCAAAATTACCTGTTGCACATCATTTTTGCAGGTCCATAGCAGGAGCAATGACCATTAGGGATATCATGGTGGAAGATCAGTTTTTTAAGAAAACCTTAGATCTTGATTTAAATTGAAGCCCCTCTTCCATGGGTTCTCAACAAATGAGTGGATAATTCAACGTCTGGAGGTGTTCAGTGCAACTATTCGTTGCTCCTCTGCTCTTGCTATGGTTCTACTCGCAAAGGGCAGTCTATACTGATATGCACCATAAAACTAAAAGTCAAGTGTGGGAGATTTCAGCCGTTACTAGTGTTTATGTGTATAAGATGGTCATGCCTAACAATTTAAACTGGTGCAGGTTTTGTTGTGATAGCTGTATCTTATGATCTCTCATTGAACATATCATTGGTTTTAAGTGCTCAAAACCAATGTATATTAGCAAACTACATTGTAAGTGTACTAAGTAGAATAAATCACATTCCTAATAAGAGAACTATTATAGAAGATTTCAAATGATTTGGATTGGACCACTATATCATTTGCCATTTATTTCAATGTTTTTAGAGTAGAAAAACTGGGGGAATTATTTTGTAGGGTTATTTTTAGCGATGTGTCTTAGTTTGTAGAATTAGGGCCCAAAACCTTTCAAGGCTATTTTGAGGCATCAAATGGAATTTTTTGGGGTCAAAACTTTCTTGCTTTAGCACAAGTCCTTGGGGTGCTGATCTGCACTCAGAGACGTTTCCAATAGTGCAAAAATCACATCAATTGGAGTTCGTATGTAAAAGTCATGCTTCCTACAAGTTGATCCACTATGTTGACCACCATGGTATGAGTGGATGCCACGTGAGCCCCTTTACTCATGCATATAGGGTTAGCCATGTGTGGAATTTGAAGAAAACTCTATAAGGTTCAAACCTGTAACTATAGTTGATGGTTGAGGGAGTCAAACCTTACCCCTAGTTGGCTATTGGGCTATGTTAAATACTAGACCACTAAAAGTAGTTTAGGTGTAACTCTCCCTCCCACCCCCTTGTACTAACTTAGGTTCCGAGGGTTGTTGCTTATGACTTAACCCAATCTCCAAGGTCTGTTATGAAGATGGGGTTACAAAAATCCTCTTTTTCCAACTTCATTGGAATTGAAGATAAAGACTACCATTGCATTCAGCTCATCGAGGGTTTTCTGACAATATAAATTTTATCTCTATTTGACTCCTAGATTGAAAGTTATGCCCATTTGAAATTTAGCCAATTATATCATACCACATCAGCAATGTACTTCTGTGTGGCATCCACGTGGCCCTACCATGTCATTTCTAGCAGTCAGACATCACTCATAGCATCTATGTGGCATCCACATGGCCTTCACTTTATCCCAATGGCATTGCCACATTACCCTAGGCTTGTGGGTTCCATTAGGTCCAACCCCTTTGTGTTATCTAATCATTTCTCGTTATATCTGATTCCAAGGAAATTCAAGGCATGCACTATTATCCATTGTTGACATGCCCCAGTATTTTGGATACTCATAGCACTTTCCTACCTCGTGTAAAATCTGGTTTAGCATACATTCGAGGCTCCACGAGGGTGTGCATCACTTGCCACCTTCGGATCTCAGATTCCCCGAATCACATGCAAGCTCAATGGAAATTTGGTCCCGGTCCTATCCAAGACTTTTCATATGTGCACAACCCATGAACCATTACTGGTCCATGCTCCGGATTCCGGATGCAACATCTACTTCCAGGAAAATCTGGCCTTGCGTAAGTGTTCCAACCATGTAGGGCCCACACTCGATCTCCAGCCATGAATTATTTTTTCATTGAAATTCAGTATGATCTCGGTTCCTTTCAAATGTGTACATGCCTTGTCTAGTCAAATTCCTTAGACTACCAAATGCATTAGTGATTCAACTGGTTATCTACCCCACTGTGTATATGAAGAAAATAATTCTTGGAAGATAAAAGGGTATCTAACCTCGGATCCCAAGTCCACCAAGAATACCATCTAGTCATGGATGAGATCCGTATTTCTAACAAAACTTCCAAGGAGGGAGATTCAATGAATTTTATCATAATTCCTTAAGGCAAGGTGTTTTCCCAGAATACCAAATTCCAGGGACAAGGACCAAGTTCTAAGAATCAAACTTCAAATTTATTATGCCATGACCATAAGAGATTCAATGACACCAACATACCTAACTTACATTAGATCATGAGAAAAATAGAGAAATGGCTCCAAAGGCTAAATTGCACAAGAAAGCTACAAATGAAGCGTTAGTCAATGAATATCAAGATATCACAACAATGTATAGGTGTGCATAAACCATAGAATCATTACATGCCTTATAAATCAAGTAACCATCAACAATAGTTGAATCTTCATTAATCATACATCACATAGTTACCTTGTTAACATGTGAGATATGATTTCTTCATTCATTAACAGGAAAACATATAGGTTTCTATGATTACTCAAGAGGATTGTAGGCCATGACTATAATAGCATTAGATATAATTTTAAGGATGGAAAATTATCTTGAAGTTTAAAATTTGCTAATCTCACTAGTCCCTAATATGCAAACTATAAAATATTTATTGATGTATTTGTAAAATTATTCAAATTTATAATGATATTATATATATTGTCTATATAATGTTGGACATTTTTAACATAAAGTAATTTTATAACGTAAAATTTGGGCGAATCATTTTTGGAAAAATGGAAATCGCTAATCTTCTTTTTAAAAACCATGGAAAATTAACCTTCTTGCCGAATATTAGCCCCTAAAATTTTCCATGAATAGCATGAATCTCCATATTTGTAACAACATGAATCTCAGGCCATTAGGATGATTAAAATTCTTAGGTACATCGATATAAGCGTTAGTTAATGAATATCAAGATATCACAACAATGTATAGGTGTGCATAAAGCATAGAATCATTACATCCCTTATAAACCAAGTAACCATCAGCAATAGTTGAATCCTCCTTTATCATACATCACATAGTTACCTTGTTATCATGTGAGATAGGATTTCTTAATTCATTAGCAGGAAGACATATAGGTTTATATGATTACTTAAGAGGATTGTAGGCCATGTATATAATAGCATGATTCTCCATGTTTTTAACAACATGAATCTCAAGTATTTAGGTTGATTAAAATTCTTAGGTACATCGATATATATATAAGCATGCATAAACTCATATAATTCATCACAACATTTATAAACTAAGTAACCATCAACTTTGTCCAAATATTCATCTAACACACAAAATATAACTTCAACTCCTAATAAGTAAGATAACCCACAATCATGTTTATGGTAGTGAGTTGCCCAAGCTCATAACCATATAAGATAACTAAAAAATTATGAGATAACAGGTTAGTTCTTAGTGATTTTCAAACCACTAGTCATAAGCATATTACACAACCTACAATTCACTAAGAAGGCAATAACCACATATCTCAGGCAGCTCATTATCACCCTAGACGTACAACATAGTTGGTCAACCATGATTAAATAGTGAATTAAGAATTCTTTCATGAATGACATGGGATTAATCATTCATCATAAGCACAATAAGGGATATCATAGCTTGTAACCTAATATGAAAAACCAAGTATACTTATTTCTGTGTTAATTTGACTGGCAACCGAAGGATGGACTTCCACTCTCCACCCAACGATAGACTAACTACACTACAACCTTTCTTGCCACTAATCACTCCCAACCCAAATCCAAAGTTCGAGGAAATTCTTGCATAGGGGAAGTTTACACCAGTGGTTTGGTCACTCACTAAGATTCATACAGACCAAACATGCTTAGACAAGAAGCTCCATGGTCTCAAACAGTCACAAAGATTGACACCCAATGTCATAAATCACAACCTTGATGTCACAGAGCACTGACTCTAGGTTACAAGCTTGATGATAGACTCCAATGCTACCCAATCAACTATACCATGCTCCACAACTACACACCACCAGAATCAATCTTGAATGTCTTCTCATATAAAATAGAACCAGTGTGAGCTTGCGAGATAGGGAGCCAGAGAAAGTGATATAGAGAACCAGAGTGAGTATGAAAAATATCCCTTTTTTCCTTTGCTATGCGTGTATACATATGTTTCTCTATGTATGTTCATGCCACTAGGAGAGCCCAACTTGGCTCTTTAGTGTGTTGTCCCCTTGATCTGAGAGGGAGAATGAAATGGGAATCGTCTGTCCTGCCACCGCCCCAGTCCAATCTCATCAATAGTGTTAATGAAATTCCGCCAACTTCATTCAGGGCCCAATCACATCACATTAAGTATATCATACAATCATTTCTCTCGGTTGCACGCAACTAAAACATTAAATTCGGTCGAGTATGGGTCAATGTTTCAAGCAAAATAGGTGAGGAAGCAATCTTCCCTCAGACGAAGGATTTGTAAGGTTGTCCTTCCTTAATTAATTTTAATTAATAATTATCAAATATTTAATCATAGGTTTGACCAATCGTGGTTTTACCCCTTATTACAACCACATTTATTATTACAAAGGGTAGGGATAGAACAAGGTATGTTACAATTCACACACCCTTAAAGGAACACCATCCTCACTGATTTATACAAAACAAAAACAATAATTGAGCTTTATAGTTACAACTCTTACATCAATGATATCTTCCATTTCTAGAATTGACGTGTCCAACCATGTTGTTCATTGTGCTCAAGGCTTCCTCGGGGAGCAAATTCAACTCATTGCTTCCTAGGACACACCCAATGCATTTTTTATGCC
The DNA here is from genome assembly GCA_034641835.2 of Pinus albicaulis. NCBI lineage: Eukaryota > Viridiplantae > Streptophyta > Pinopsida > Pinales > Pinaceae > Pinus > Pinus albicaulis. The sequence continues at coordinate 815,926,217 of CM076571.1, forward strand.
AATGAGTTTGCACATGAATCCTTGAAAACCAATTTACACAGGTTTCCTCATCCTTGTAGTCACACACCTTCCAAGTTCAAGTATCCCCTTCTTTGCCTCCCTAGTCCCTCGGGCGATCCATTCCTTGGCAAGGAAACCTCTTCACACAAGAAGGTTCTTGATGGAGTCTCATAGACAAGGTGTCCCTTTAGATTTCTCTAACAACATAATGTATTTTTCACTTCATATCTTATGGAAATCAATGCTTATCACAGGGTCCCAATGTCACCACAATTGCCTAGTCCCTGAAGTCTTCAACCCCTTTATGCTTCTATTTGCACTACTCTAACATTGCTTGTAGTCAACCTTATATATATTTGTTGGTTAGCTCAGTAGTGCACCTATATCACAAACATCCAATTACCATGAGATTTCATCATAAAATTTTAAATGAACTTAAATCATAATTTCAGCAGATGATTCTTTAAGTTGATACTTATCTTTACAATTATTTTATGCTTCCTTTGTCTTCTCAAGTAATAAGTCTAGCTTTGTCTTTATCGAACAAGTCCAGCGCCATCTTTACCGAAAAATCCCTGTTCCATCTTTACCGAACAAGTTCAGGACTTGTCCAGCTCTGTCTTTACCAAACAAGCTTAGCTCTGTCTTTACCGAACAAGTCCAACTCTAGTCTAGCCTCGTATTTATCAATTAATCTCCCTTTTTCTCACATCCCAGTGAGTGTGGGGCATATTTATTCTCCCACTGGTTACTCACCCCTCCAGGTCTAGGAAAACCCCATTCTGGGAAGTCTACTTGTACAAGGGTTTTCTTGTGTGGGCTCTCGCATTAACTACTCACATTTATGGGTCTAGGAAACCCTCATTTTGAGCAGTCTACCTATCCAATTTTTTTCCTGCATGGCCCCCATCAGCGACTCACCTTTACGAGTCCATGCAACCCAAATTTTGGGTAGTCTACATGTCTAAATTTTTTCCTTCATGTGGTAATCATTAGAGTCTTACAACCAAGTACTGATATGACATGCTCTAATGTAATGTGCATGGAGTCTTATGGGAAAGTAATGACCTGGAATTCTCCACTGCACTACTCATGGAGTCTTATAGTCAAGACATTGGTTATGACTTATTCCTATGAGATAAACAAAGTGCCATAGGGCCACAATGCTATCACGACAATATTCTTCTGGAGCTCCAAGCTCCATCATTTCACCTATGTCACAACATTTAGTTTTTTATGAGATATATTCAAAAATTTCAAATTAGAAATTTTAATTTACCAACTTTTCTTCATTTATAAGCTAGATCTCATAAGAATGAGACTTGTAATCATGTTGTCGGGTTCCTTCCAGGTGGTGTTATTATGTCATGGTGGATTCTATCTCACACCCCATTCCAACTCTCTACTTGCAATTTGATCTTTCAATCAACTATATGATTGTTAGTATGAATACATACATTATTTTCATTTCAAATATTCACGACATCTTGAAGTGATCTTGGAATTATTGCACATATAAAAATTCTATTAAATTCATGAGTATTTTAGTTCTCCATTCAATTTAGCATGCATTGCAAAAGTCACTACATTGTTTTTGCACTGAATGCTACCTGCCTTAATCCTACCCTTTCCTTTGCCTTTTACCTTGGTTTACTACTTGTCTTACTTGGTTTTCATTGCCAACACTTTTAGTTGAAGACTTTTTCAATGATTCTAATTGGCTTGTAGCATATTTGCTATTGCAGTATTCAAAAATTCCTAAAATTATCTCAACTTCACATATTAGTCACAACTCTATATCAATTTAGATATTTCATAAAAACATTTTCATTATGTATTCAATTCATGTCTTCATCTATGCTCCCAAACTTTTTCATATTCATTTTGACAAGCATGTGACATACCTGCACGCATTCTATTTTATTCATATGTTGTTAATTTTAGAGTCAACTTGTATTCACTATTGTTTTAATTTATCCACACAACAAATGTCATAAGCATAAGCATCATCACATTGATAATGTAGTTAACAACAAGAAAACCATTCTTGCAGACTTGTCCAATGGATATTCCACGTGACATGGCATCCATTAAATAACTTCAACGTGTTACTCAAAACATGGCAAGTACACATTTTTGCTTACATACTTACACAATCATAATATTTTAAAAATTAAATCACTTATCTCCTTACTATGATAATTTTCAAGAATGATCTTTCAAATGAAATAGCATCATTATACCTTTATCTTGTTTTCTTTTTTTCCCACATATTCATAAAATATAATATATATAAATCAAGCACAATTTTAGTTAAGGGAACCTCCTCCTTATGGAATTTTTTCATTTGTGACATTATTGTCCAGTGGTCCATGTGGACCTCGCCAAGTTCCTTAGCCGATCCATTATCCTCATTTTCCCTCTAATGTGGTTTATCGTAAGAACATAGTTTAATCAGAGTCTTGAACTTCAAGTTGGGTTTTTCCACAAAAGGAAAGGATAGAAAAACAAAAAACAAAAGGAAACAACAACACAAATCATGGCCATGCTCAAGTCAACAAACATAAACATGTAACCAACAACTAACAAAGAATTGCAAAACATATTGATTCACAACATATTCAACATTCTATATTTACATCAATAAGAGAACTTAAAACACATGAAGAAAATTTTAATGAGAGTCTTCCCTAACCACTTCAATATCCTAAAAATATTTCTAAATAGTTCAAAAGGACTTTTCAACATTTTATAGAGGTTGTGTGGATGCTCCATCATCTCTCTTCATCTTTGATTTACTTCCTTCAATATTGTTGGTTTTTGGTTCATGTGTCTAGAGATTGCGTGGGCTATCCTTATTTTGTTGTTCGTAAGGGAATTCAGAGGTCAAGTATTCTCCTCCAAACCCCCAACATCTCAATTAAATTTTTTTATTCCCAACTTTATGAGGTTTCTCTCTGATCCTGTCATCATGACACCCTTCTATATTTCCAAATGTTGATTCTTGTTGCAACAACCCTCGCATGTATGGAAGATGTTGTAGCAACATTTCATTTAATTTTTCATGTTCTTCATGTATTCTGATGAGCCTTTCAATTTCTACTTTGCAACTCTTCAATTCAGCTCTCAAACTCCTGAGGGCATCAGTTACATTAGGGGAACGTTTCTCTTCTTGATCGGGATGGATTTGGTCCATACAGTGTTGTACCATACTACTATCCATTCCTCTATTTCTTGTTGCAATTATATCTTCTTATGTGTTGTCACACACACACACATAAACGCTAGTTATATCAAGCTTAAATATAATAACTTTCTATCTTGGCATGCCGACACTTTCCATTAAGCATGATCAGATTTGGATCAAGGACCTAAGTGATAGCTCAAATTTCAAAGTGTTCGAAAGTGTGTCGAACCTAAGTGACTGGATAGATCTCGTCTTCCTGATTCCGGAGCCGCAAACGGTTCGAAAAACCGACACCGTATGAAGAAGTTATCGTGATTTGAAAAGTCGAGTAAACTGCAAATTTTGGCTTTTGACTAGGTTTGACTATGTATTTGCACAGTTAGCAAAAATAATATTCCAGGGAATATTCCTAGAATATTCCTTAGAATATTCCCCAGAATATTCCTCCTGGGCTATTCGCATGGTGACAAGTGGCGCGATCCTATTTGACAATGGGTTGTATATGTTTTTTGAATAGCCAGTGAGAGGGTGACAAGTGGCCAGCCCTGAGGCCGTCACGTGTCCTCGGGATTGCGTAGTAAAATTTTGGTTTGGGTCCCTAGAGTCGACCCCGAGACCTCTGAGCGCACACACACACAGTTTAACCTCTACCAATGATTCTTAACCATTATACTCATTAGGTTTTATTTAAATTATAAAGGTTTCACATTTGGGGGTCTGGAGGGGCCAACCCCTCCCCACGCGCCCTTCGGCCCATGACCTCGGGCCAAGGGCTTAAGCCCCTAACTTCCAACCTTCCAGAAATTGCGTGGTCACATTGCAATGTTTATTGCACCATAAACATTAACACTGACAGTTTCACAAACGGTTGCTCCAACATTTAATTTGACCGCGGATTTTGGGGGGCATGTGCCCAACCCAAATAGTTAAATTTATTGCTAACGGTTATTATTAGCGGGATATTTGGCTAGCGCAAATTTTGGTGCAGAAATTTCTATTTTGACGGGAGCTAACTGCAGTTCCTCCATATTTAGTGGATTTTTTTTAGGGGTTACTGGACAAATTTGTTTATGCTCTATCTTGAGCATTATTCAACCATTCTGAGAGTGTGAATAGTCAATTTCAACTATCTCAGACATTCCAAACTCATTGGTGATGGTTTTAGAGCCACCAGAGAACTTTTGAGTGAGAATTTTCTTCAGAGAATTTATAGGGGCCACCAAGGCCACTAGGAGTCAACAGCAGTATGAGGCCTAGTCAGGGTAGTTAGAGGCCTTAATAAGGAAAAAAATAGTCATTTTTGGATGTTTCAGACATTCTGGAACTAATGGTGAGGTTTGTAGAGCTAGAAGAGGACTTCTGAAGTTTGAGATGCTTCAGAGAAGTTCCAAGGACCACCAGGGGCCAACAGGAGAATGATGCCTATCCAGAGCAGCCAATAACCATTCTCAGCAAACCAATAGTCTATTCTGACTATTTTGAGCCTTATGAATCCAATGGAGGGATTTTTATAAGCTTTTGAAGACTTTTTAAGGCCTAGATGCTTTAGGGAAGTTTTCAGTGAACTTAGAGCCAGGGGGTGCCACTAGGTGTTGGAGGCATAACTGGAGCAACCGAAGGAAAATTTCAGTAAGTGAATAGTCTATTCTGACTATTTTTATCATTCTAAATCCATTGAAGGGATTTTCAGAGCCATTTGGATACTTCTAGATGTCGAGAATCCACATGGAAGTTTCGAGTAGCCTAGGGCCAACAATGGATGGAGGCCTAGATTGGGGAGCCAGAGTTCATTTTGAGCAAATGATCAATCTATTTTGGATGTTTGATATGTGTTGGAGACAATAGGTGAGGATTCAGGGACAAAAAAGGATTTCTTAAGGAGTTAGTGCCACAGAGAAGCTCAAGGAAGCTTAAGGGTGCCGACAGAAGAGGTCAAGTCTAAGGGAACCTAGGTCTATCTTCAGAGAGATGACAGACATTCCAGGGGTATGATGATATTCTAAACCCAATGGTACAGTCCAAATAACCATTGGAGTTAAGTATTTACTTGTAAAATAAATTTTTCATCATAATCCCAAAGAGTCAAGTGAGTTGACATAGGCTCAAGGAGATGTAGCCCATGATATTCGGGTGAACTCCTTTATTAAATTTGTTGTTATGTGTTGATGATTATTTGCTGCACTTTATGGTTGTTGTACATGCTTAATATCAGAAAAAAAAAAGTACAATTCCTCACATATAAAGTTTTAAAATAGTTAAGGCACATACACCTGAATCAAGAATTCAATTCCGCACAGTCAAGTATAAGCTAGATCTTAATTTGTTTAACTGAGTGAGAGGTGCTTGAAAAGCATAAAAATTTATCCACCCATTTTAAGATTGGGTGGTATCATAGCTCTAGGTTTCTTGCTTGACAGAGCACTAGGTTGCTTGCTTGACAGAGCACTAGGTTTCTAGTTTGACTTGAAAGGTGTTTAACAATGTAAAGAATTTGACTGTTTGAAAATTGACTGATGCTTATAAGTTTGAGTTTTCTAGAGGTGAAGGGGAGCTACTATTAGCTAAGTCTAGAAAAGGACAAGAAGGAAGAGGGATGAAAGCATCCTCCTTACCCAAAGGACCTCAAGACAACCCTTGAAGCACAAGAGGGATTGTATGCAAAAGGCTCTTGAAGATTGTTTGCAAAAAAGGCTGCTTGAAGAAGAGCTTAACTCTACAACCATTTTGTTTAGAAGCTTTGTCAATTGTTTTTGAAAAATTTGTGAATTTTTGTTGAATTTATTTAGTTAATTGACATAATAATGACAACTTCTTCAAGTGAGGTTTAAAAATCCTCCTCCTTCACAAGATTCTTTGATGAAGAGACAAAGCAAGACTTCTACATCCTGAAGGATAGGGTGAAAATTATATATGAAGATAGAAGAGAAAGAACTAGACTTTGTGAGAAATTGGTTTCTATGAAGAAAGAGAAATAAGGACTTCTTCAAATATTGCATGAGATGAAGATGCAGCTCCATCAAGCCCAAGAGGCCTTAACCAAATACATGTGTGAAGCAGAGGTAAATCACTCAAAATTGTCTTCAATTTCCTCTTCAGATAGATGTGTAGGTTCATTTGAAAAGCACACTAGAGGTATAGGGTCCAAGTTGATGTTAAAAATCGGATATGAAGACAAGGGTTTAGGCAAACATACACAAGGCATCATTGATCCTATTTTGGTTGAGGAAAGGCCTAAGAAGTTTTGTCTAGGCTATGTTCAATCTTATGGCGACAAATCTACAGCCATGAAGGCATTTGAGACAACTCCAAAAATAACTTTTGTTGCAAGTTCTAAACCACAAACATGTCAAGTTTGTTTTCAAGTTGATTTCCATTGTTTGAAGCCTATGTTGCAACAAGATGTGTGTAGACATGTAGCTTATGGCGAGCATGAGAGTTCTGACAGCTATCAAGACATGAACACTTACGTTAGTCATCCAAATAAAGCTGGAACCTCTACAAGTTCATCTCCTCAAGAAGGTAAAAAATATGGACATTCAAAGCAACATTTGAGGTATAATTCTTCGCATAGTCAAGTTGATTATGTTTATGTTAAGCATGGAAATTCTACATGCATGAAAGGAAGAAAGCGTTGTTGTTCCTATTGTGGTATGTGTTGTAGAAATTTGAATAACTGATATATTATTCACCGAGATTCTCCTGATCACACACTATTTTAGCTTCATGCATAATACAGAATCTCTTCTACCATTGATCATTACATGCGGAAATAAAATCAATTGCATGCGCACATTAAAACCATAAACAATCACACATATGAACATAGTATGTCATGGGAAAGCTTAAAGATGAAAACCCCAACTATTTGTATATTATATGTCATGGAGATCATGTAACAATCATAGTACAAAGCTCCTCACAAGCTCTCAGCACTACCTCACTTGCTACACACTATCAAGCTAGATCTAGCAAAACACATGCTCGAATCACTTACGTGCTTGACCTCTATTGCGTAATCAATGTTCTAGGATGGCTCATTAAATAACTTGAACCACACAGCTTATCTTTGCGCAATCCTCATGGGCTCCACTCATCCTTGGTTGTTGCAAGCCTTGCAACGGTATAGTCTGTGATAGTTAACTTTGCTCTTTCACCTATCTGCTGCCTTTGGTCTCCTTTGGCTTCTCCATCTGCTTGCAGTTAGCTGATGTATTCTTTAGTTTATTTATGAGTTAATAATTAGTGAATTAATTAATAATTAATTCACACCACTCATCACTAGTGTATTTATCAGTTAGACTAAATACAACTAGTTCAACTAAGTTAAACCGAACACAACTCCATCAACTGTCTCATCAACTCCACCAAACTCTTCCACATGAGTTCTAACTGAAGTCAACCATGCAATAGCTCAACTAAACCCTAGGAATAGCGTAATTCCTTCTGTCAGCTGCATGTGCCACATCCGTAGCTCAAACTGAAGTGCTCCAAGAGGATAAGATAATGTTTATAGTCCAAATATTATTAAGAGCTAATAATATTCGACATATCTATTTTTTAGACTGGCAATCTAAAAATAGATTCCGCCCAGTATGTCTAAAAATAGAAGTCCATCTATTTTTCCCGACTTGACCAACCATCCACAAATAGCATCCTGCAACTCATAGAACATGATCCATATGTCTAAAAATAGACATAGTCTAAAAAATAGACTTTGCGCCAAAAATAGCCTGCGGGCCCACTTAGTGAAGGCAACTTCTTTCCACTAAGCTCATCATCTTGTTGAAATCTCAACATGTGTAACCATGAGTTTTCAAAATGCTGGAAGAGGATGAGGGCATACAGGAAATAATCGAGACGAAGGTAACTTGCTCAAAAGGTGAAAAAGACTTGCACACATTGCTAGAAGAGGGGACATGTTATTGCCTAATGTTGGACATTGCATCCAACTAATCATCCTAAGAATTTGAAGCAAGAGGATAGCAAGACTAGCGAAAATGGAACCAAAGATTCCATCATTGATGTGAGAACAGATGTTTCACATGAAGAAGATTTTCAGCAGCAAAAATCGCCATGGAAGTGCCTTGGTAAGAAGTGGTTTAAGAAGCTTGCCCTCTCTGCGCGTTTCTGAGTTGCGTTGCTAGGGTTTCTCAGCAGCGTGGCTGCCCCTGCAGCGGCCTGCCTAAGGCCCGATCCCATGGAGACGCAGGGCTCTCCCAAGGAGCCCCCACTGTTGCCTTCTTCTCCTGCCGTTGATGCTTTCAATCAACTTCTGGCCGGTTTGCCCCAGAAGAAAAAAAGCGAAGCATCTAAATTCGTTAAGAAGCTCGAAGAGATCCCAGAGATCTCTTTGCCTCCAGAGACCCCCATCCAAGTAGCTTTGTCTCTGGCTGATCGTGGTATCATTGGCCAATTCACGGGACTTTGGCCTTCTCCAAAAACCACTGAGCAATGGGTTAATAGGAACTGGGCTCCTCTGATTAAGCAAAGTGTTACTTCTTACTTTCTCGGGCGAGGGTTCTTTCTCTTCGAATTCTCTTCCAAAGAAGACAAAGATCTGATCTTCCAAAATGGGCCGTATTTCATGGGCCCTCAAGGCCTCTATCTGAACAAATGGACTCCGGACTTTGATCCGGCTGTAGATGTTCCCAAGGCTGTCCTGGTGTGGGTTTGGCTCCCGAATCTGCCAGTTCATTGCTGGAACTGGGATTCCTTGAAACACATTGGCAATGCCCTCGGGAAATTCATAGATCGAGAAAATAATAAGGACCAATATGACTGTGCTAGAATCTGCGTAGAAGTAGATCTAGAGGTGGGTCTCCCAGAGGCAATCAAAATCAAAGTCGGCAGCTGGTCTCATGTGCAGATCTTGGATTATGAGCAGTTGCCATTCAAATGCAGGAAATGCCATGTTCATGGACACTTTTCTAGAAACTGTCCATCCAATGCAGAGCCAGAGAAAGGAAATGAAGAAGGTTGGAACCAAGTCAAGCGTGCAAAAAACAATCACAAAGGACAAAAACCGGGAGGACCCAATGGAAAAGGCCCTCTTCAGTCTAATGCTCAGCGCCCCCCTCCCAAAAATGCACAAGAAAACAAGTTTGATCCTTTAAGCCAGCAGACAGAAGAAATTCAGGAGATCGAGACCCAAAAACTAGTCTCTCCAAGCAAAGGCACTCCCTCAACCTCCCTTAAAGGAACAGGTGCTGAAGATCCCAAAGGCATGACTATAGAAGATGAGGGAGAAGAACAGGAAATGGACGAGTCATAGGAGGAAGGAGAAATAGGAGAGTCTCAAACCTCGGTAAGGAGATCTACAAGAGGTCATAAAACTGACATGGAAAAAAGAGAGCAGGAGACTTACAAAGACAAGCTACAGGGCAGTCAGCCAACTCTGGAAAAACTGTTAGCCTCAAAGCCTAGGATGACGAAAAATCAGCCTCAAGGCTCCAAGGGAGCCCATCAGAAACATAAATAATGAAGGTCATCTCCTGGAATTGTAGAGGTATGGGGAGAAAAGTTAAGGAAGAAGCCATTAGAAGCTTAATAAGAACATAATCTCTAGATATACTTCTCGTCCAGGAGACCAAGCTGGAAGACGTAGTATTCCTGCATGCAAGCAAGAAAATTGGGATCAAAAGTGAAGCGAGAGAAATCTCTTCCCGGGGTGCCTCAGGAGGGATTGGCACTCTATGGAACGCCAACAAATTTGCAGTCATCTATGAGGCTAGTAATACTCATTGGTTGCTACTTAAAATGCAGAATCTGGACACCAAAGAAATTTTTTGCCTTTTCAATGTATACTCTCTAGTAAATTTCGGGGAAAAAAAGGACTGTTGGGATTCTATAAGGCATCAAGAAGATTTGACAAACCTGGAAAATATAATCATTGTTGGAGACCTCAACCTCACTCTCCAGTCGTCCGAAAAAAGAGGAGGTAGCGCAGTCCGAGATCCGACAAGGGAATGGGCGGAGGATTTTATGCAGGACTGGGATTTGCTGGATATCAAACCTTCCTCAGGTAAGTACTCTTGGTCTAACAAAAGAGCTGGCCCAGGTCATATTGCTGCCAGATTAGATAGACTTTTCATCCAAAGCTCCTTTCTGTTACTAGGATTAGAACCTAGAATGTATATTCTCACAAACAACATCTCAGACCACAAGCCCATAAAGCTAGAACTCCTGGCCCATCTTGATCTGGGCCCTATTCCTTTCAGATTTAGTCCCCTTTGGGTCAAGGAGCCAGACTTCATGCAAATAGTCAAGGATAGTTGGAGACAGCCAGTCAAAGGATCTCCTTTCTTTGTCTGGGAGGAAAAGCTTAGAAGGGTGAAAGGAGCTTTAAAACGTTGGGCCAAGACCCTGTCCAATCCTACTTCAGAAAGAAAAACCATCAAAGCTTCTCTTGCCTCTCATCAAATTAAAATGGAGAATGCTATTGTCATAGAGGAGTTTCTAGATCAAGAGGCTCAGTTGCAGCAGTGTTTTCATAAGGCCTGCTTAGCTGAAGAAGAATACTGGAGATTAAAATCTCGAAATCTCTGGCTCAAAGCAGGGGACAGGAATTCTGCTTTCTTTCAAAAACAAGCCCAGGCCAAGAAATGCTTCAACACTATTTCTAAGATCAAGGAGGATAACGTCACCCAAAAGGAATTTGAGGACATTAAGAAAGCAACCTTTTCTCACTTCCAAAACTTGTATAGTGAGGACACGGATCCGGACCAATCTTTAGATCTGTTAGACATTATTCCTTCTTCAATCTCTCCTCGTATGAACGAGATCCTTGAGGCCAAAGTCATTAAAGAAGAAGTCAAAAAGGCCCTTTTTTCCATGGATTTGGATAAGGCCCCTGGACCGGATGGCTTTTCTGCCAGGTTCCTCCAAGTTTGTTGGCTGATAGTTGAAAAGGATCTTTTCAAAATGGTTCAAAAATCTCAAAATACTCAGAAAATAGGAGGCAGCACAAACTCAGCTTTTTTAGCCCTCATCCCCAAGGAAAAAGGCGCCAACAACTGTTGAGCCTTAGAATTGCCTTCTCTTTTACAAACCTTCACTTCATTTCATCATTATTTTATCACGTCATAAGCCTAAAATCAATGAAGAATGATTAGGATTGCTTAAAGGTTACATGAAATTGATTAACATATCGTATTTTCATGATTTTTGCTATTTTAATAATTTTCTGCAAAATAGCTACAGAATACAGGCATTCCGTAGCTGACCGCGCATTCTGTAGCTGATCACGTTTTCCGTAGCTGTTTTACAGTTTAAGTGGGTTACAGGTGTCGTCTCAAAGAAAGGCGCATATGGGCAAATTCCAGACTTCATCCACATCATTCCTTGCTCCCTACAAAGTCTGAGCACAATTCTACATGTGGTTATGCACGTGGGAAACCAAAACCAAGAGGTAGAGTTCTACCGGGACACAAACTCTACAGCTGTCTGCAGCAAAGTATGCAACCTCCAATAAGAGTTTTAATTCAATTAGAAGTGGGAAAGACAGTTATCCCTGTTTTTCTCATAGAGTAGTTATGTAATTTCATTATAAAAATAACTTGAGAGACAAAGATGCGGTTAGTTGGTGGCTGTTTGGTTGTTAAGTTGTCTAAGACTGTAATACGCTGTTTTTGAAGATTTTCTCCTTTAATGAAAGAAGCATCATTCTGCTGCATGAGCTGAGTCAATTTTGAGTTAGATTGCATGCTACCAGGTGGTGGAGGGCCCCTACCTCCTGTGCAGCTCTGTTTTAATAATTTAGATAAGTATTTTAGCTCTGTTTTCACAGTTTAGATAAGTATTTACTTTCAGTCTTATGTTTATGTTTCAATTGCATTGAGTTATACAACCAGAATTGTTTTAATAAACTTTTCCAACATATTATTCATGATGAACAAGATGGAATGTGTAATTTCATAGAGTAATGGCATGTCAATTTCAATAGAATACTCCGGAGGTAGAATGCATGTGGTTCAGCTTTGTCCTTTCTTTTCAAGTATGATAATGGCTCTTTAGTTTAATATTGTTCATTGTAGATTAATAGCATCTTAGTTTAGTTTTAACTCATTGCTTTAACACTTCAAGTTTAGCTGTTGTCCATTGTAGCTTGCTTTGTCTTAGTTGATAAATTCAATCTCACAGGCTTAATTATTTACAAAACTTCTTTTGTTCAAAATTCATACTCATACACAATTATCTGGACAAAAGATAGTATTATTATAAGGTCTGGAGTATTTTGCAGCTTCTTTATCATTTCACAAACAAGCCTCTTTCTCAAAGACTATTTTTGAAAGGAAATCTATAACTTTTGAGAAAGGTTTAATGGTGTTAAATTGAGTTGCAAAAATGAAGTAGAAACTAGTTTAGAGTAGAAACTTTACCTTGTTACAAATATTCTTTTCCACATATTTTCCAATAAATCTTTATTCATGGATAAAGATGTTGTACATTGTAAGTTATCTGTTTGATTAGTGATTTAGGAGAAAACTTCATTTACACTTAGCTTGTTCATTTCTCGGGTTCATTTCAATTTCATGTTGTGAGTTTACAATAGAGTCATTATCAAGCTTTGTATTTGTTGGTTGCTAGTCATAGTTAGACTCTGTTTTGTTTCAGCATTTGCATTTATTTACCATCATAGTTTAGGCTTCACTCTGTTTTGACCAATAGTTTTCCTTCATTTAGCACTTAGTTCTTTTCCTTTTCAAAATAAAACCATAAAACCAAAAAACATCAGAAAACACTAAACACAACGAAGTAGGAAGAGGTTACTTAGGCACATATAGTGCACCACACTTCAGCAGTTTACTGACCCTGGTTGACAATTAAATGAGTTCAATTTAGGAGACTAGATTGAGACCAAACATTTTGGCGCCGTTGCCGGGGAAGTGTAACTAGGTATCCTGATTTCCTACATCCACAAAAACAAAAACAAAAACTTCAATCACCTACCACACCCACTATATCATGTGGTGCAGTAAGAGCCACACATCCACATCATGAATTCATATTTTTACAGGTAGAAGAAGAGGTGACAAAGCAGGTTGAAGAAATGGATGGAGATGATGACAATGAGGAAGATCCTTTTGGATTTCCCATTCAAGAAACTGATATCAATATTCAAATGAAGAACATCCATCCATCTGTACTTCCTAACTTCAAAGGTATGAGATTAGAAGACCCGGAAACCTTTCTTTTTGAATTTGAAATAATTTGTAGATCTTATGGCTACTCATTGCATATGCAAAAATTGAATTTGTTTCCAGTAACATTGAAGGATAGAGCTCTTAGATGGTTCATGACTTTAGGAAAAAATTCTATAGGGACATGGGATGATATGAAAAGAGTATTTTTGGAAAAATATAAAGGTTATTGCATGCACCATGACCTTAGAAATGAAGTCTTTAAGATGAACCAAAAATAGGATGAAAGCCTAAAAGATTTAGTAGAGAGATTTACTTATAATATCAAAAGATCTAAATTGCATAATTTAGGATCCGATGCATTAAAAACTCTCCTACTAAATGCTATAAAGGATGAACAGATTGATCTTCTTAATCTTGTGGGAAAAGGAGATGTTTATCGATTGTCATTTCAAGAAATTTGTGAACTATGCAAGAACATATCAAGAGGAAAAGCAAAGTGTGTAAGGTCCCCTCAACATCCATTTGTGGCAAAAGTAAGTAAGTCAGCATCAAGATTGGTAAGTCAAACTGAACCTAACAACTTGATAAACATTCTTGGTAATTTAAATGAACAAACTGACATGCTAAGAGTGCAAAACAAGAAAAAAGTTGCTTCATTTATATTTTGCCCTAAATGTAGAAAGAAACATGCTTTGCATGAATGTCCATGTGATAACATTAAAATGTGTAAAATTTGTGCAGGATCACATACTGCTGAAGATTGCCCATCATTACCAGGGTTGAAGGCAATTTACCAGAAGGATAATGGAGCAAATCAAGCACAAGAGCAACTTTGTTATGTAGCTCCAAGAGGACTATGGCAGCCTCATCAACCCAATATGATGCAATATCCTTATGCACAGTTTCAAGGTTATGCACAGCAACCTCAAGGTAATTGGAGAACACCCTTGCCTTGGCAACCTTGGCCATCTCAATCCCAACCTCAAAACCAACCTTGGAAACCTTTGCCATCTCAATCCCAACTTCAAAACCAACCTTGGACACCTTGGCCATCTCAATCCCAACCTCAAAACCAATCTTGGCAACAGAGTTGGCAAAGGCCCTATAAAGGAAATCCACCATATCCTCAATCTTTCCCTCTCTATTCCCAATACCATCATCAATGTTATCCATACCATTTACCTCCACTACAACATCAATATCACCCTCATTTTACCTCAATTCAACCTTTTCCATTACCATCCACACAAACACCCCAAAGATTCCCCACTCCACTACCTCCACAACCATTTCATATCCCCAACAATAAAACACCTCAATCAACTTACAAATCTGAGGTATTGCAAAATGATTCACCAGCTGTCATTGAAGAACAACAAATAGAAGAAGAAGACTCAGATAAGGTCCAAGAATCATGGATGTCTATTGATAAAGAGGAGATATTGGAACCGGAGATTGAAAAGTCTCATGCATGCCTATCACTAGATTCTATGAATGAAGATCACATCTCCGATTTCATGATAGAGGAAAGACAAGGAAGACAAGATTACATTGAATCTTGGTTCAATTCAGTCATTGGATTCCAATGCTCAATTATTCAATATCTTCTGAGATCATCTAAATCAAGACAGTTGGCATCTCATATACAGGTACATATCAAAGAGTGTCTTTCAAACCTGCATATGAGTTTATCTATCATCTTGTTACAAACATGGTTCCATTGGAAGTACTCATATACTTGAACAAGATTTTCTTTTTCAAGTAGAGTAGGACATAAAAAAAAATGAAAAAAAAGAAAAAAGAAAAAAAAAGAGTAAATAGAAAAATAAGTCCTATTGTGAAAGCCATCTTGCTGGCGCAATTGGACATGAGCTTTGTTTGAAAACCAGGCAACTGGCGGGCAAAGTTCACAATAAGTTCTGCAATTTCATGATGGTTTCAATATTTCATGGTTCTTCAAATCATTCTTGGTTCTATGCTTGAGTTGGATGATGAGGAATTCCTTAAGGTCCACCTTCCAACAGATCTTGTCCCATCGACCTCAACACTTTATCTGGGATCAAGATTAGAGATTATTTGAAGTGCCTTGGAGCTTGCATTCATCAATGGCAAGCCTCCTCGTTGATAACAATGGGAATGCAACAATGTCTCTTGATTGTCAAATCTTGCAGGCGACTCGACTTCGACACATTCATTCGTCCCTGTCAAGATGCACTGAGGTACCTTGACACTCATTTGCATTATCGGTGAGTTGTCTCGCATTGGTTAACGATTTTCATTATTGATCGGTAATCCAATGATTTCTTCCCATGCTCGACTTCGACACATTTATTCGCATGGTAAGAATTGTACCATAAATGTTGGCTTTAATGAAGACTAATGGTTTTTTGGAATCAACAACAACTTGCAGCAGTACATTTTATTATTTTCTTGTAGCAGCATGTTCATATTCTTGTCAATTCAACGACAGCTGTGGAAAGTGGCAGTTTCTGCAGCTATTGCTGTAGCAGCCTGTTTTTGTTTTTTTTGCAACTTTTTCCAGAAGGCAGTTTTGGCGAAAATGTTGCGAGAGATTGGAGCAGAAATAAAAAATTATGAGCTTTTGGGTTTTCTCAGAATATGATAAATTGAGTAATATGCGGATAGAATTTGGAAAAAATCAATTTTTAAGGGCATTTCAGAAGGGTTTTTTAGGCAGATTTTCAATTTTCAGCATTATGGACAGAATAGGACATATTTGAGTATTTTTGCACAGCAACGCCTTTTCTTCATCAAAATGAAATTCTGAAAGCATGTGGCAGTAGAGAAGGTAAAAATACACAGTTTCCCTTTGGAATCACTCAATTTGGCCTTAAAATGAGTCCGTGGCGTACTTTTTTGTTGCAACATTGGGCAAAATGAAGGGTGAAACAGGGCAGAAATTGATTTTATCATAACTTTCAAACCGTGCATCCGTTGGTCCTGAAATTTTTATGGTAAATGCATTGAGGTAGGGTGAATAAACACAGAAAATTTTAGAAAATTTCAATATGTATTCTTCAAGAAATTGGCCACTTTCACCTACAGCCATTTCTCATTTTCCGGGAGATCCGTGTAACCAATGGCAGAGATTTTTCGTCGGAAGATGCATAATAATATTGGTAACAACCTCAGAAAATTTCAGGGAAGTCTGATGGACCATTTGAAAGAAATTCTAAAATTCATTTCATTCTACAATTCCATTCCATCTCACTCCACTTTCACTCCATCTCACGCCATTTTCATTTCATTTCACAAGTCCATTCCACTTTCACTCCAGCTCACGCCATTTTCATTTCATTTCACAAGTCCTATTCCACTTTCACTCCATTACATTTCACATCCATCTTCCATATTCATACTTCATTTCTTTTTACAGATTGCATGTTGCAGCCACATCTTATTCAACAGTTCTGACATAATTGTACAACCTACAAAGAGATGATGATTACAGGAAATTGAAGGATTCTGTTTTGAAGATCAACATGCTCAAAGAGGACCAAAGGAACAACATCAAGCACAACAATTAACAAGGTAAAAATTCTGAGGTAAATTGTGAAAATTATTTTAATAGCAAAAAGTTAAAACATGAAATAGATACAATGTGTATAATCATATGTTTCCTAAAACAACCTATCATTCGAATTGATTAACATATCTTGGCCATATCCCTTATCCAACATTCCAACCTACTATTCCACACCTCCTTAAGATTGTATCATTCACTTATTTCACCCTCCATCAGATCCATAGCCACTTCATTTTCCCTTATCGCTTAATTACCTCCATCCATTCACTTCCATTACACTTTGCAGCCAATCCATCTCTAAGTGTAGAAAGGTAATTCTAAGGGTGAAGCATCATTCTTCAACTAATCCATCTTCAAACACAGAGATACAGTTTCAAAAATAAAGCATTAGACTCTGTAGTCAATCTAGCTTCAAGCATAGAAAAGTGATTCTGAAAGGAAGATAATCTGCACAAAGGAGGAATGTGGCTAATTGTCAGGACACAATCAGTTGAAGTCAAGTATTTGGAAGGATATCCACAAGTCAAGGAGCTACTACAATAAGAAGGGAGGCTAAATTTTATAGATAAATTTGATGGCTTCCATAAGGAGATTACAAAATCTTCTGTCAAATCTTTTGATGGAGCAGAAGAAGAAAAACTAACATGGTTATTGAAAATAAACTTGACACTCCACTACAAGAGGAAGATGAATAACTAATTTCTGAAAAGTTAACAGAGATTAGAAAATAGATTAGGGCCAAAAGAAGTAGAAAAATAAGGTTGGATGTTTTAACAGAGGTTTCAGAGCACATGGAATAAGTTTTGATGAAATTGCATGAGGACATGCAATAGTCTTGCAGTGGGGGTATGTTGAGCCTTAGAATTGCCTTCTCTTTTACAAACCTTCACTTCATTTCATCATTATTTTATCATTTCATAAGCCTAAAATCAATGAAGAATGATTAGGATTGCTTAAAGGTTACATGAAATTGATTAACATATTGTATTTTCATGATTTTTGCTATTTTAACAATTTTCTGCAAAATAGCTACAGAATACAGGCGTTCCGTAGCTGATCGCGCATTCCGTAGCTGATCACGTTTTCCGCAGCTGTTTTAGAGTTTAAGTGGGTTACAGGTGTCGTCTCAAAGAAAGGCGCATATGGGCAAATTCCAGACTTCATCCACATCATTCCTTGCTCCCTACAAAGTCTGAGCACAATTCTACATGTGGTTATGCACGTGGGAAACCAAAACCAAAAGGTAGAGTTCTACCGGGCCACAAACTCTACAGCTGTCTGCAGCAAAGTACGCAACCTCCAATAAGAGTTTTAATTCGATTAGAAGTGGGAAAGACACTTATCCATGTTTTTCTCATAGAGTAGTTATGTAATTTCATTATAAAAATAACTTGAGAGACCAAGATGCAGTTAGTTGGTGGCTGTTTGGTTGTTAAGCTGTCTAAGACTGTAATACGCTGTTTTTGAAGATTTTCTCCTTTAATGAAAGAAGCATCATTCTGCTGCATGAGCTGAGTCAATTTTGAGTTAGATTGCATGCTACCAGGTGGTGGAGGGCCCCTACCTCCTGTGCATCTCTGTTTTTATAATTTAGATAAGTATTTTAGCTCTGTTTTCACAGTTTAGATAAGTATTTACTTTCATTCTTATGTTTATGTTTCAATTGCATTGAGTTATACAACCATAATTGTTTTAATAAACTTTTCCAACATATTATTCATGATGAACAAGATGGACTGTGTAATTTCATAGAGTAATGGCATGTCAATTTCAATAGAATACTCCGGAGGTAGAATGCATGTGGTTCAGCTTTGTCCTTTCTTTTCAAGTATGATAATGGCTCTTTAGTTTAATACTGTTCATTGTAGATTAATAGCATCTTATTTTAGTTTTAACTCATTGCTTTAACACTTCAAGTTTAGCTGTTGTCCATTGTAGCTTACTTTGTCTTAGTTGATAAATTCAATCTCACAGGCTTAATTATTTACAAAACTTCTTTTGTTTAAAATTCATACTCATACACAATTATCTGGACAAAAGATAGTATTATTATAAGGTCTGGAGTATTTTGCAGCTTCTTTATCATTTCACAAACAAGCCTCTTTCTCAAAGACTATTTTTGAAAGGAAATCTATAACTTTTGAGAAAGGTTTAATGGTGTTAAATTGAGTTGCAAAACAGAAGTAGAAACTAGTTTAGAGTAGAAACTTTACCTTGTTACAAATATTCTTTTCCACATATTTTTCAACAAATCTTTATTCATGGATAAAGATGTTGTACATTGTAAGTTATCTGTTTGATTAGTGATTTAGGAGAAAACTTCATTTACACTTAGCTTGTTCATTTCTCAGGTTCATTTCAATTTCATGTTGTGAGTTTACAATAGAGTCATTATCAAGCTTTGTATTTGTTGGTTTCTAGTCATAGTTAGACTCTGTTTTGTTTCAGCATTTGCATTTGTTTACCATCATAGTTTAGGCTTCACTCTGTTTTGACCAATAGTTTTCCTTCATTTAGCACTTAGTTCCTTCCCTTTTCAAACATAAAACCATAAAACCAAAAAAACATCAGAAAACACTAAGCACAACAAAGTAGGAAGAGGTTACTTAGGCACATATGGTGCACTTCACTTCAGCAGTTTACCAACCCTAGTTGACAATTAAATGAACTCAATTTAGGAGACTAGGTTGAGCACAAACAACAACTTCAGCAGATTTCGTCCGATTTCCTTATGCAATACTGGGTACAAGCTAATCACCAAAGTAATTGCAAATAGACTGAAGCTCATTCTTCCCAAAATAATTCCGGAGAACCAAGGAGACTTCATCCAAGGAAGGCAGATCGTGGACAACTTCACCCTTGTCCAAGAGGCAATTCACTCAAGTCTTCGCCGGAAAGAACAAGGTATGGTGATCAAACTTGACTTAGAAAATGCATTTGATCGAGTAAATCATAGCTTTCTGTTAAAAGTCATGAACAAGTTTGGTTTTGGTGTAAACTTCATTAATTGGACCCGGGCATGCATCTCGGAGCCATGGATTGCTCCTCTTGTAAATGGAAGAGCCACTGAATTTTTTAAAGCTTCGAGAGGACTTAGGCAGGGGTGCCCTCTCTTCGCTTTGCTCTTTTTCATTCAAGCCTATGTCCTCAGCTTCCTATTAGACAAAAATATGCAAGATCAAGATATCAATGGATTGTGTATTGCAAGAGGGGTCAAAAACATAAATCACGCCTTATTTGCGGATGACACTTTGTTATTGGGAGCTGCCACTCTTTCCTCTGCCACCAAATTCAAAGTAGTATTGGATGAATTTTGTGAGGCCTCAGGCAGCGTCTTAAATAAGAACAAATGTCATATCTTCAGTTGGAACACATCGCCCAAATTTCTCTCTGCTATCTCTAGATGTTTGGGCTTTGCAACCTCCTCTTCTTGGACCTCTTTCAAATACTTGGGCCTTCTTGTTTATCATTAAAGACCTGCAAGCAAAGAATGGCTCCCTCATCTCGAAAAATTCAAGACCAGGATCCAAGCCTGGGGATACTCCTGGCTCAACATTGATGGTAAATCTGTCCTAATAAAATCTGTGCTCACCAGTCTCCCTCTATTTCAATTTGCTGTGCTTCTCGCTCCGGCAAGCATCTTAAAAAAAATGGAGGAGTACATTCAAAGGTTCTTTTGGAAGGGAGGCAAACAGAATGAAAACAAGATTCCCCTTATCAGTTGGGAAACCATTTTCAAGCCATTGTGGGAGGGTGGTTTGAATTTCAAAAATCTATGTCAGCAGAATGTAGCTATGGCAGCGAAGATAATTTGGAAGATCATTGCGCCCAAGCCAGGCTGGGCTCAATTGGCTCTCTGGAAAAAATATTTCAGAGGTCCTCGATCTAGCTGTTTGGACAACGTGATCCATCTGCCTAGCTCGTCTTTCCTTAAATTGTATGTTAAATCTGCTCCTTTAGTCAAAGCGCACTCCTACTGGATCCCAGGAAACGGAAAAAAGATCAACATCTGGACTGATAAAATTATGAATATGGAACCTATTGAAGACAGAGCCTCCATAAGAGCGTTGCGCTGCTGGATGGATGGCGAGGGGCTGCGTTCATTGTGGGATATCTCGCTGTGGAGTGATTCTGTTTGGGCAGGTTGGAAACGTATTGAGGTGCCGACTCATCTGATCAACGAATGGTCCACGCTGCTGGAGCTCCTTCATGGATTGGCGCCTTTGCACATAAGGAAAAGAGACTTGAGAGGCTGGGGACCGAATGCCAGAGGCTACGTTGTCTCCATGGGATATGCTAAGCTGAAAGAGAGACCATACGTCCCCCCTGACCGAGCACCTTGGCATGGTGTCTGGAATTTTCCTTCGTGGCCCAAAGTCGACTTTTTTTCTTGGCTTCTTTGCCATGGAAAAATTCTAACGTATGACATCCTGTAGAGGAAAGGGTTCTATGGCCCCTCCATTTGTTCCCTGTGTAATGAAAATGTAGAGACATCAGTCCACTTAATGCTTGATTGAAGTTTCTCTAAGCAGATTTGGTTCTCCTACATTCACAATCTGGATCCCAGCATTTCGCTTCCTTGTTCCACTGCTGATCTATTTTCTAATTGGGCCAACAGGTATCCTGGTCCTCCACCCAAAAACTAGGTAATCAAAATTGCATGGTATATCCTTCCAAAGGTTATTTGCTGGCAGATCTGGCTAGAACGAAATAGAAGAATTTTAAAAAATACTAAACCGAATCACAAGGCCTTAGAAATCAAGATTAAGTGTCATCTAAAAGAGTGCTTAACTGATTTAAAAGATGATTCTAATCTTAGCCAACAGGACATTGCTTGGGGATCATTCCTTGACTTACAATTTCAAACAGAAGTTAGAAACGTCCCTCCTCCCAAATATTGGCAAATAAGAAAATCTGAAACTGACTTTCAAGACTGGCTCTCATTTCAATCAAGACACTCTCTCTTTTTTGATGGGGTAGCAAAGGGAAATCTGGGAAAAGCTGGTGCAGGAGGCGTTGTTGTAAGCCCAGTTGGGGAAAAAATTCATTCCTTTGCTTGGGGGCTTGGCCATTCATCCAGCATTCAAGCTGAGGCTTTGGCTCTCTTCCAAGGTCTCAAGATTCTCAAAGAATCAAATATAAGTGAAGCTAATGTTATTGGAGATTCCCAGATCATCATAAATGCATTGGTCTCCAACTCCCCAGCTTTGGATCTTAAACTGGCAAAGCTGATAGCCAAAATTAAGGGTTTGGAAAAAGCTTTTCAGAAGCTGAATTACTATCATGTGCTGAGAACTCATAATAAAGAGGCGGACATTGAAGCCAACAAAGCTGCCCTCCTCTCTGCTGGGGTCAAGATGAAAGACGAAGAAGAATCATGGGAACCCATCCCATAAGCTGATTGTTGTTATGTTTTACTGTTTGCTCTTAAATCAATTTGTATGTATCTTCAAGTTGGGAAAAATCTCTGAAATTGAATCTATAGTTACCTCATCAAGGAGGAAGCCTCCAAGCTTTAGCTACATTCTCAACCTTATTGGTGAGGTGCAACAGGATATAGACATCCTCAATGTAACCAAAATTTCGGCATTTAGGCCAAGATGAATATAACTACTCCATAACCGTTACTGTAAAAAAGAAAAGAAAAAAGAAGTGGTTTAACTTCTTGACTCAATAAGACATACATCCATTTGTACATATGCAAATTTCAGTCATGTATGCATGTATTATATTGGAAAATTACATTTGTTTGAGCCACCTTGGATCGATGATCAAGGACATGATGTTCAGCTACCTTCTATTGAAAATTTCTTGCCAGAAATTTCTGAATGAGTTCAAGGAAGATAAAGTTATTGACAGGAGGACTAGAGCATCCAAGAAGGGAAGTGCTGACTACTTTCGAGTTGGGGCTCAAAGGCACTAAGCCATGCAAGTAAAAGTGTAAGGAGGCTGGAAAATTGAGGGTGTTGTAATCTCATTTACTAAACAGGTAATCAGGGTTTTGGGGTCCAAAAGATTCCTAATGGGGAGGAGCGATCAGATTTGGATCAAGGAGCTAAGTGATAGCTCAAATTTCAAAGTGTTAGAAAGTGTTTCAAACTTATGCGACCAGATATCCTCCTGATTCTTGCGTCATGAATGGTTCGAAAAACCGACATCGTATGAAGAAGTTATCGCAATTTGAAAATTCCAGTAAACTACAAATTTTGGCTTTTGACCAGGTTTGACTAGGTATTTTCACAATCAGAAAAAATAATATTCTAGGGAATATTCCTAGAATATTCCTCAAAATATTCATGGAATATTCCTCAGAATATTCCCTGGAATATTTCTCCCGAGCCAGTCGCATGCTGACTAGTGGCGCGATCCTATTTGACAATGGGTTGTACGTGTTTTTTGAATAGCCAATGAGAGGGTGACATGTGGCTAGCCTTAAGGCCGCCATGTGTCTCCAGGAATGCATGATAAAATTTTGGTTTGGGTCCTCGAAGTTGACCCTGAGACCTCCAAGCGCACACACACACTGCTTAACCGCTCGCTCTACCGGTGATTCTTAACCATTATACTCATCAGGTTTTATTTAAATTATAAAGGTTTCACATTTGGGGGTCCGGAGGGGCCAGCCCCAAGGGCCATACCCTCCCCACGTGGCCTCTGGCCCGTGACCCCGGGCCAAGGGCTTAAGCCCCTAACCTCCAGCCTTCAAAAAATTGCATGGTCACATTTCAATGTTTATTGCACCATAACATTAACGTTGACAGTTTCACAAATGGTTGCTCCAGCATTTAATTTGACCGCAGATTTTGGGGGGCATGTGCCCAACCCAAATAGTTAACTTTATTGCTAATGGTTAGTATTGGTGGGATGTTTTTCCAGTGCCAATTTTGGTGTGGAAATTTCTATTTTGACTGGAGCTAACTGCAGTTCCTCCACATTTAGTGGAGTTGTTTTAGGGGTTACTGGACAAATTTGTTTATGCTCTATCTTGAGCATTATTCGACCATTTTGAGAGTTTGAATAGTCAATTTCAACTATCTTAGACATTCCAGACTCATTAGTGAGGGTTACAGAGCCATTAGAGAACTTCTGAGCGATATTTTTCTTCAAATAAGTTTTAGGGGCCACAAGGGCCACCAGGAGGCAGCAACAATATGAGGCTTATCCAGGGCAGTTAGAGGCCTTACTCAGGAAAAAAATAGTAATTTTTGGATGTTTCAAACATTATGGAACTAATGGTGAGGTTTTTAGAACCAACATAGGACTTCTGAAGGTTGAGATGCTTCAAAGAAGTTCCAAGGGCCACTAGGGGCCAACAAGAGAATAAGGCCTATCCAGAGCAGCCAGTAACCATTCTCAACAAACCAATAGTCTATTCTGACTATTTTGAGCCTTAGGAATCCAATGGAGGGATTTGAAAAATATTTTTAAGACTTTTGAAGGCTAAGATGCTTCAGGGAAGTTTTCAGTGAACCGAGAGCCAAGGGGTGCCACCAAGTGTTGGAGGTGTAATCGGAGTAGCCATAGGCCAATTTTAGTAAGTGAATAGTCTATTCTGACTATTATGGACATTATAAATCCATTGAATGGTTTTTAAGATCCATTTGGAGACTTTTAGAGGTCGAGAAGCCACAGGGAAGTTTCAGGCAACCTAGGGCCAACAATGGATGGAAGCCTATATTGGGGAGCCAGAGCTCATTTTGAGCAAATGATCAGTCTATTTTGGATGTATGATATGTTCTATAGATATTAGGTTAGGTTTCCAGGACATAAAAGGATTTATTAAGGAGTTAGTGCCACAGAGAAGCTCAAGGAAGCTTAAGGGTGCCGACAGAAGATGTCAAGTCTAAGGAAACCCGTGTCTATCTTTAGAGAGATGACAGCCATTCCAGGGGTATGATGATATTTTAAATCCAATGGTACAGTCCAAATAACCATTTGATTTAAGTATTTAATTGTAAACTAATTTTTTCATCATAATCCCAAACAGCCAATTCAATTGACATAGGCTCAAGGAGACATAGCCCACAATATTCGAGTGAAATCTATTAAATTTGTTGTTATCTGTTGATGCTTATTTTCTGCACTTTATGGTTTTTGTACATGCTTAATATCAGAAAAACAAAATTTTAATTCCTCTCACATAAAGGTTTAAAACAGTTAAAACACATACACCTGAATCAAGAATTCAATTCCACACAGTCAAGTATAAGCTAGATCTTAATTTGTTTAACTGAGTGGGAGGTGCTTGAAAAGCATAACAAGTTATCCACCCATTTTCAAATCAGGTGGTATCAGAGCTCTAGGTTGCTTGCTTGACAAAGCACTAGGTTGCTTGTTTGACTTGAAAGGTGTTTAACAGTGCAAAGAATTTGACTATTTGCAAATTGACTGTTGCTTACAAGTTTGAGTTTGCTAGAGGTGAAGGGGAGCTATTGTTAGCTAAGTCCAGAAAAGGACAAGAAGGAAGAGGGCTGAAAGCATCCTCCCTACCCAAAGGACCTCAAGGAAACCCTTGAAGCACAAGAGGGATTGTATGCAAAAGGCTCTTGAATATTGTTTGCAAAAAACGCTGCTTGAAGAAGAGCTTGACTCTACAACCATTTTGTTCAGAAGATTTGTCAATTGTTTTTGAAAGCTTTGTGAATTTTTGTTGAATTTCTTTAGTTCGTTGACATAATAATGACAAATTATTAAAGTGAGGTTTCCAAATCCTCCTCCTTCACAAGCTTCTTTGATGAAGAGATGAAGCAATACTTCTAAATCCTGAAGGATAGGGTGCAAATTCTATATGAAGATAGAAGAGAAAGCACTAGACTTCATGAGAAATTGGTTACTATGAAGCAAGAGAAAGAAGGACTTGTTCAAAGATTTAATTCTAGCAAAAACAAAAGTTTAATTCCTCACACATAAAGGTTTAAGACAATTAAAACACATATACCTGAATCAAGAATTCAATTCCGCACAGTCAAGTATAAGCTAGATCTTAATTTGTTTAACTGAGTGGGAGGTGCTTGAAAAGAATAACAAGTTATCCACCCATTTTCAGATCAAAGCATGTTAATCTAGAGCATGCTGATTGTTAGCCCCTTATAAATTCCTTGACAAGCAAGCAAGGGGCTAATTTGTTTTGTAAGCTTGCAAGGAATGCATTTCCCTTGAAAACACATCATCCTTGCAGCCTTCTCAGGTTCCCTGCCTTGTGATTGCTTCCCTCTGCTGTTCTGAGTCAATAGGCCTTGCTGATAAAGAGTTATGCTCCTGAAGGCTTGAATATGCCCTTTATACCCTTGCAAAATGTTTCATTTCCACCCCTTTGTTCCTTTTCTCAGAGTCCCCTTTATTCCCCCTAATTTCCCCCTTTCCATCTCAGGAATCCCCTCTAAAACATCCCTACACCCTTTGGTTAGCCAATTCCCCCCCCTCATTCCCCTATCGTTGCCCTTAAAATGCTTTAAAACGAGCCAAAAATCATATTTCCTGCATAGTTTGGGCCTAGCCCCTGCACCTTCCCCCCCCACAAAACCCTGTGCTATGACCCAACGCTGGCCTGAAAGGTGCTAATTTCCAATGAATATCGGGAAGCGCTCCTGGCCATCGATCTTGTAGATCGGACGGCGGTTGTTATTTCCACAGCGCCCGTGTTTTCTCCGTCCTAACCCCCAACCGCGCAATCGTCGTTCATTCACCCGCAGATTCGACGGTTCGAAGTTCACCCGCCCCTGTGGTCCCCATGTACTGTTCCAAAACCCGGTGGTTTCTATCGCACCGCCTTTGGGCAGAGGGTGGTATTTCCCGATCGGCCAGCGATTCCATACAGCTTCCGACACATGGCTCCTGTACGATTTCAAAACCGCTATCTCATCGCGCATTATCATTCGGTACAAGATGCACAGCGATATCGCCATGCACCGTTAGATCTGGGGAAGTCGATCCAACGGTTGTCGCTCCACGAAGCTGTACGCAGTTTAACTCATGGCCACCGTACTCCTGGCCCACCGTCATCGCCCTCCGCTGCGTCTTCGACCGTCGATCTCTTGGAAATCTGATGGTCCAGATTTGTTTTCCCCCATTGATGACTTTTCCGCCATCTCCCGGTCCCGCCACATCACCCCCACGTGCATTCGCCATACTTCTACCACATCGACCATTCCACGTAAATTTGTCATTTTCCGTCTGTTCCTCTTTATATACATTCAAAGGTCTTTTTCATAGGTTTTATTTAAAAAACCTGCTCCGCTACACTCGCATCCTCCAAACCATATTTCATCGTTTCGCCGCGCTTTCTTCCATCAACCTGCACAATTCCGCCGTCTGTTCATTTTGCATGGCAGTTCTCATCGTCTCCATTGTGTCCGCCACCCCCATGTATGTTTTCCTAACCAGTTTTCGTATTTTGCAGGGTTTTCCACAGTAAATGACCACCATGATGCGCAATCTCTATTACAGTGACAAAGAGATCAAACAAGACCAAGTGTAGAGGTTGAATTTATAAAAAATGACCTGGGAAGGTAAAGACAGGACTTTCATTAAATGAACATGGTTTAAACTCTGTGAAAACCTTCTAGTGCCATTAAAGCTCGAACTGCACCGACAGAGACAGAGACAGAACAGCGAAAGAGTATCAATGCAAAGCAGGGAGTTTAAGGCACGAAAACGAAGATCTTGAGCCTTAAGTCAGTGGTTAAGAGGCAAAGCACCAGGTTGAAGACATCATAAACCTCAGAGAAGGTACAGTGCGCAAAAATCAATGCGTATCAGAGCATGGATATCAGCAGAACGTTTTCTCCACGAAAGGACAAAGTGCCCATGCAGTTTTCATTCCATGCCGTGTTCTAAAGAGATTTCCTGCCTGAACAACCGTCCTAATACTATCAGGGGCATTTGTTTCACAAGCATGGCAGATCCAGACATCATTTGTTTCCATTTTGTTTACTCACCCACGGTACCACAGGGTACTACTGCCGCCAGGGTACATCAGAGCCATACTCAAAGTAAATAGAGGCCTGAATGAGACCACTCTTTCATCCAAAGAATGCCAGAGGATTGAATGCTCAGAATTAAAACAGAATGGGCTTCGGCCCTCTTCCTTTTCAGAAGTTTAATACTGCATTTAGTTCTTCACCTACCTCCTCTGCTTATCTTCTGCTATAAAACTCATGAGAAAATATTGTAAAGGTTGTTGATTGGATATCAGTAGAATGCAAGCTGTTCTCTAGAGACAAGTTCTCTGTGTAAGACTGTAAGATAGGCCGAGGAAGGTTTTCAGACAGAATATCAAGCTTTGGGCTATGTTGTACTTGACTGGTTTTGTTCTTAATATAGCAAGCACTTTTCTTTGGATCCTGATCTAAAGCTGAGGTGATGTTTTCCTGTCTATGTGTTTACTTCCATTTCATTTCATTTCTTCATGCTCGCATCAGAAAACTGGCATGAGATTTGCCCTTGTTAGGCACCTCATGTTTCTGCTCTCCTTGCCTTTATATTTTCTGCTTAAATGTGTTGTCTAAGAATTAGTTTTAGTTAATTTAACCAGTGTAGTAGATGTTGTTGCCTGCTCTCTGATGTGTGAATTAACTGAAACTGTTTTTAGATGTGCTTGTTACGATTTAGCTGGGAGATTTGGGAACACTGGGGATTAGAGTTATCCCTATCCACTAGGATCCTTGTGCGACCAGCTTGCCTCTCTAAGTTCCCTCGTATTGCATCTGGTTATGTCCAAGTAGGTCTGGAGTTAAATGACCTCTGACCTGATCTATAGACAGAATTGGATGCTTTTCCTTCACTCATTTTCAATCCTTAATGTTCCACGCCACACTACCATCTTAGGATCCAAGGCTTTAGATGACTAGCCCAACTGAAAGTTTGCATGTTGATAGCAAGTAAACCCTTTCCTGACTCCATTGCCCAATGGCCTTGATGTTCTCTGATTTACCTATCCTTTGCCTAAAATCCCTCTTGTTCATCCTTGTTCAATATTGAATCCTTCCTTCCTGATTTCCAACAACCAAACTTCAAATCAAACAAACAAACCCTGTGCCTATAACTAGCCTAATATCACAAAACATTGAACTTCAAAGACATACACCTTTGACAATCATAGAGAGATCCCTCTCTAGACCTAGGAGGGCTAGATCCTAAGGTCTAAAAGTGGTTTGATGTTGTCTCATCTTTTGGTCTTGCCAACCTGGCCAAAACATGGGAACCCCAACATAATGGCGACTCTGCTGGGGATTTCTGAGTATTTTCAATCTTATTTCACCTCAAGAACCTCAGAAACCGAGAAACTCTGGTTAGGTTGGTAGTAGAACACTTACACTCACGTTCCACCTATCCCTTGTTGTGTTTTACCCCATACTCTTGGACAGAGTCTGGAAAGGGCCAGGTAGCCTCCGGATCTCATCCTCTTTTAGAGGTGACATATCTGGTAAATGCCCTCCTAGTCAATCTCTGGTTAGAGTTTGCTGTGTTTTCGAGATATCCTTGAAAAGGGACACTTCCTCAGCACTATGGTGGACAGTGTGCTCCCCTAGAACACCCTAAACCTTCCACCTGGCGACTCCATTGTTCCTCAAAGATTAAGACTCCACTGGTGATCAGTAGGCCTGCTGTTTACCTTGGTTTCACATAAGACTCCACTGGGAGACCAGCCTCCATAACAACATCAATCACAGTAGAAGTAACAAGTAGGGTTAAGCTGCCTAGATTTAACAGCATTCTGGCTTTCAGAACCATTCACACTAGAGCTTATCCCGATCCAAAACCACCTGAAATAGTTGATAACCCTGAAAGCATCCTCAAGAGGTCTCCTACACCTAAAAGATCAACTATTTACAGTCACACCCTTAGAGCTAACTCTACACCAGAAAACTTTGCAGCTCTATCAGACCCATTTTTTGACCTAGGCCCTCCAAACAGTTTTCCAAGAACTAGGTCATTCAGCGATTTAGATCAACTAGACTTTGAGCTTCCTGGTTCACCATCTCAAGGTGGTACACACATTAGGGACAGAGGAAACACCCCATCTACACCTCCTGATATTCACTTCATCCAAAACTTGGGTCACTCCCACCCTAAATCTGCTCAACAAACCTCTGCTGGTCCTAGTGTCCCTGTCATCCATATACCAGTTACCCAAGTTAACCCTTTACCTCATCAAAATATCACCATGGCAACCTGGTATGCCCCCTTGGTGTTACCTCAGCCTCTAGTGCCCTTACCAAATGATTATCAATCGAAGATCCCACATTTCACTGCCAAAGAGTCCATCACAGCCCAACAACATGTAGATAAGATGGAAGATTCCTTTGACTACATGGAGATCGATGATGATACAATCAAAATGAGAATCTTTGCCCAGAGTTTGGGAGGGGATGTGAAGAAATGGTTTAAAGGCCTACCACCAGGTGGCATCAATGATCTTCCAGCTTTATATCAGACTTTCATTAACAAATGGGAATTTAAGGCTAACCCTCGCCAGCTCTTAGCAGAATACATGAGCCTTAAAATAAATGTAGGAGAGAGTGTCCATGATTACACAACGAGATTTAACAGCATTTACAATGCTCTCCCTCCACATATGAAACATCCACAAGGTATGGCTCTAGCAAAGTACCTTAAGGGCTTTGATGCTGACATGGCCTATCAGCTTAGGGATAAAGAGTATAACACATTGGAAGATATGCAGAAAGGAGCAGTGAATATTGAAGCCAACTTAATTGAGAAAAGGGCAAGACTAAAAGCTGAAAAGAGGGTAACATATAGAGATGACACTGTAGCTTCCACATCTGATCCAAATTATGATATATTATCTAAAAATGTGGAAAGACTACAGCAAATGATGGAAAAGATGGTTGTCACTGTCAATAACCAAAACCGAAACCAAAACCAGAACCAAAACTTTAGAAGAAACAACACCACTCCCAACAGACAAAAAGAATCAGATCAACAAGTTATTCCCCCCTTCCAGAACTTTCTTGATGAAGATGAGGAATCATAGAAGAGTCTGAAGGGAATGAAATAAACATGTTCGAAACAGAAAGTTCAATACATAACTATGAATCAGAGGGAGACCAGCCCTCACCCTCTTATTGGGAGGAGGATTGGTTGGAATCTGAATATTACAGGTTAGGATTTGAAAATTCCATGATGCAAGTCAGAGAACAATATGAACTCAGAAGTAAGAAGAGCCAAGACAATTCCAAAGCTAAAAATTCTGAGGTCACCATTAAGAAAAGGCCTGAAAAGACTTCTAAAGTAACTGCTGAGGGTAACAAATCAGCAGCTAAAAGTTCTGGGAAAAGTAAAGAAAAGGACAACCAAGAGAGTGATAAACAAAGTCAACCCACTAGCAGCACTAGCACTGCAGTTAGCGCTCCTGATAAAACAGTCTCAAAACCTGTACATAGTGAGAAACCACAAGCTGATTCATCCACTAAGGCAGTGGCTGACAAAACAAAGTTGAGAATTCCAAAGATTCAGTCCACTTTCAATCTGGAGAGTGAGATTGCAAAAATCAAGATCTCTGTCCCACTTTCTGAGCTGGCCACTCAAGTTGTATATAAGGGCCAAATTTTGAAAGCCTTGAATTTAGGGGAAAACAACGATACTATAAATCTGAATGATGATCAACCAGCCCTCCTGTTTGGTCCAAAGATTGAGGGAAAGTTTCAAGAAGGGGTAGTGCCTCCTTTCTATATCAGTCTAAACATCCATGACAAGATCCTTCACAATGCCATGCATGATTCTGGAGCATCACACAATTTGATGCCTAAGGTAGTGATGGAGAAGCTAGGCCTAGAGATAACCCGTCCCTATAAAGACTTGTATTCATTCGACTCTAGCAGAGTAAAATGCCTTGGCCTAATTAAAGATCTCTGTGCGAGTCTTACTCAAATTCCAGCAAAATGTATGGTCATGGATGTTGTGGTGGCAGATGTGCCACCCAAATATGGCATGTTATTGTCAAGATCATGGGGAGCCAAGCTGAAAGGAAAAATGCAGATGGATGGCTCATATGCCACTATCCATATCTTTGGCCAACTTAGAAGACTGTATAGAGAGGCTCAAATGAAAT
Organism: Pinus albicaulis; assembly: GCA_034641835.2. Lineage (NCBI taxonomy): Eukaryota > Viridiplantae > Streptophyta > Pinopsida > Pinales > Pinaceae > Pinus > Pinus albicaulis. Next base: position 815,958,166 of record CM076571.1, read on the forward strand.
TCCTGGTCAGTAGCCCTGAGAAGCCTGAAAATTCACCATTGTACTTTGTGCACACAGACCTGGATTCTTTCATCCTCTACAATGAACAATCCTTAGGAGAACCAGCATCAGAAAAAAAATATACAGACAATGACACAGAACCCATGGACTTTAACATAATGGCTACCCTAGACTCAGAAGAAAAAGGTGTAGAAAACCATGGGCAGAACGCTAAAGATGAAACTCTGAGTGAACCAGAAACAGAACGCAAACAGCAAGATAGTCAACTCTCTGAACCCCACGCATATCATGAAGAACAAAACAACCCACAGCCTAGTACAAACCCTATAACGCAACATAATGGTGAACCCCTGTGGGAAATGAATTTCGATGGGTCCTGTACTAGAAGAACAGTAGGGGTAGGAGTGTGGATACATAACACAGAGAGTGATTACACAGAGAGCCATGCCTGCAATCTGCACTTCAAATGCACAAATAATATTGTAGAGTATGAGGCTCTTATCCTGGGCTTGAATCTGTTAAAAAAATTAGGAGCCCATAGGATAACTGTGCAGGGTGACTCAGAGCTGATTATAAAACAAGTAAATGGTGAATACACAGCGAAACAACCCAGGTTGAGGGCATATCGGAACGATGCCATGGATATATTGAAAGATTTTATGGAATATGAATTAGTGTTTGTTCCTAGGAGTCAAAACGTCATTGCAAATGGATTAGCTTGCTTAGCTAGTTCATATCCTAAGACTTCGGCTGAACAACACATCATCATTCAGACCAAATTCAGACCTGCAGTGCCAGATAACGAAAAATATTGGCAGGTTTTTGAAGGAGACAAACAGATTGAAGATTTTATGGTGGGCAGAAACAAGTTTGAGTTCTCTGGTTCATACTTGAGATCAGATGATAGCTGCCCAAGTGAAGATTCCCTAGATGAAAAAGAAACACCCTGTGACATAGAAATAAACACTCTTTCTGTAGAAACTAGAAATTCAAACGCAAAATGTGAAAACGCAGGTAGTGAGGAAGTGGAAGTGCTGCAGGCCAAAGATAAGAGTATACCCAGAGGCCTGGCTCCCTTAGAGGACCTCTTTGACTTTGATGATGTATCAAAAAAGCCCACTATCGAACATGAAAACTCTGATGTGGAAGAATGAAATATAGGCACTGAAGAGAAGCCCAAAATGGTTAAATTGGCTAAGTATTTACCTGCAAACATGAGGAAAAAATACATTGACCTATTCAAGGAATTCATTGATGTGTTTGCTTGGAGTTATGAAGACTTAAAGGCCTATGACACAAACATCATTCAACACAAAATACCCTTGAAAGAAAATCAGAAGCCCTTCAGACAAAAAATTCGCAAAATAAACCCAAAACAATTGCCTGCAGTTGAAAAAGAGATTAAGAAGATGAATGACGCAGGCATAATAGTCCCTGTGAGTTTCTCTGATTGGGTATCAAATCTAGTGGCTGTGAGAAAGAAAACAGGGGAGATAAGGTTATGCATAGACTTCAGAAATATTAATAGAGCCTCACTCAAAGAAAAATACCCTTTACCAAGAATGGAACATATCCTTCAGAAATTAGTGGGCTCAAGAAGAATCTCCCTGTTGGATGGCTTTTCAGGTTACAAAAAAGTGTTATTGTTCCCAGAAGATCAACTCAAAACTGCTTTTACCACTCCATGGGGCACTTTTATGTATGTAAAAATTCCTTTTGGATTGATGAACGCTGGAGCAACCTTCCAAAGAGCAATGGATATAGCTTTTTCAGATGAAATAGGACACTTTATTGTTATTTACTTGGATGACATAACAGTATTCTCCAAGACTGAGGAAGAACACCTAGAACATCTGAGGAAAGTGTTTGAAAAGTCTAGAAGGTTTGGTCTATCATTAAATCCTAAAAAGACTGTATTTGGGCTGCAAGAAGGAAAGCTTCTTGGCCACATTATATCTGAAAATGGAATTAGGATAGACCCACAGAGAGTTGAGGGAATATTACAGATCACACCCTCGAGAAAAATCAAGGAACTACAGTCCTTCATTGGGAAGATCAACCTCCTCAGGAGATTTATTCCCAACCTAGCTGAACACCTTAGGAATATGACTAACATGCTGAAGAAAGGTGTAGGAGTTAAATGGATTGTTGGAGCTAAACAATCTTTCGAATCAGTAAAACTTGCACTCACCCAAGCTCCTGTTCTGATTAGCCCAGACTTCTCAAAAGATTTCCTGATCTTTTCATTCGCCTCCCAGCATACAGTGGCTGCAGTTTTACTGCAGAAAAACACCGAGGGAATGGAGCAGCCAATTGCCTTTTTCAGTAAAGCACTAAGAGATGCACCCTTGAAATACAACATAATGGAAAAATAGGCCTATGCTCTGGTTAAGGCCTTGAAATACTTTAGGGTGTACATACTGCATTCCCACACCATAGCCTATGTACCTAACATAGTTGTCAAAGATATCTTGTCCCAAGATCCTGATGGAAAGAGGGGCAAATGGATTGTTGTGATCCTAGAATACGACCTTGAGATAAAACCCACCAAACTGATCAAAGGGCAGGGCTTAGCTAAGTTAATGGCCGAATCAAATTTGCAAGCCCTTGAAATAAACATGGTAAATTCCCTGGATGAGCAAGAAGGATTGCCTGATCCCACGGTTGAGGAGAAATTCCAAAACTCTCCTTGGTACTCTGATATCCTTTACGTGCTCACCAACCTAAATGCCCCACCTGAACTGTCAAGAACCAAGGCCAGATTCCTGAAACTAAAAGCCAGAAACTATTGCATCCTGAATGAAAACTTATACTGGAAAAATCCAAATGGCCTATTTCTTAAATGTTTGCCAGAAGCTGAAGTTGAAAGAATTAAACAAGAATTCCATACAGGAGAGTGTGGAGGCCATCTGAGTTGGAAAGTCACCGCAAATAAAATACTCAGGGCTGGTTATTATTGGCCTACTCTCTTCAATGACGTCCATAAAATGATAGTTGCCTGCCACAAATGCCAGATCTTCGAAGGTAAGAGAAAACTCCTCTCCCTCCCTCTGCAACCCATCACTGTTGAAGGTCCTTTTATGCAATGGGGCCTAGATTTTATAGGGGAAACTCATCCTTCTTCCTCTGCACAACACAAATGGATCCTAATAGCCACAAATTACTTCACTAAGTGGATAGAGGCCATACCTACAAGGAATGCCACAGATTCAGTCATCATTAGGTTCCTAGAAGGTCATATCCTCTCTCGGTTTGGTTGCCCAAGGAAAATAATCACCGATAATGCTGCTGCTTTTGGATCCAAGAAAATGGTTGATTTTTGTTACAGGTACCAAATAACGCTTGGTTATTCAACTTCCTATTACCCACAAGGTAATGGCTTAGCTGAGTCATCAAACAAGAGCCTAGTGACCATCATAAAAAAGATGCTGCAAGAAAAAAAAAAGTCATGGCATAACAAGTTAGTACATGCTTTGTGGGCTGACAGGCTTACAACCAAGAATTCCATTGGCATGTCACCATTTCAGCTTGTCTATGGAACAGAAGCAGTCTTCCCTACTAGCCTTGGAGTGCCAATAATCAAGCTTGTCCAAGAGATCCAGACAGAAGAAGACAACATGATTAGAAGGATAAATCAAACAATTCATCTTCAGCAAACAAGGGAGGAGGTATGTAGAAATTTGTTGAATAATGATTAATTATCCACCGAGACTATCCTGATCACATACAATTCGAATTCATATGCAACACATAATCTCTTCCACTCAGATCATCACACATGCGGAAATAAAATCAAGCGATAACACATCAAATCATCATACACATTAACATAGTATGTATGGGGAAAGCTTATAGCTGAAAACCCCACAGCTATTGTGTATATTATAATGGAGAAATCATGTAACAAATTCAGTACAATACTCCTCACAAGTACTCAGTACTTTCTCATGAAGTTACACACAATCTAGCTTAGTTTTGAATAGGTTACTGGTTCAAAACTCACCGCCGATTGCCTTGCCTCTATTGCGCAATCCAGGCATGTCTATATAGAGATCCAAGGTTCGAATCTCCTTGGCTTGACAGCGCAATCATCATGGGAAATTCCTCCAAGTGTGGTGCAAATCTCATGCACAACTGATGTCGCCACTGATAGCTAACTCCACCCTTTCATCTACCTCTTTCACCGGTCTCCACTGAACTGTCCATGCACTGTAGTGAACTGATGTGTTCTTGAGTTGAATAATGAGTTACTAATTAATGAATTAAATAATATTTAATTCACTCCACCCATTACTAGTTGATTAGCTAGTTAAACTAATCTCAACTAGTTCAACTAAGTTAAACCGAACACAACTCCACCATCTGTCTCATTAACTCCACCAAACTTCTGCCACTGAAGTCCTAACTGAAGTCAACCATGCATGTGCTCACCAAACCCTTAGGAATAGCGTAATTCCTCTGTCAGATGCATGATCCACTTCCAAGGCTCGAAATGAAGTGCTCCAAGAGAGTAAACTGTTGTTTAGAGTCCAAATATTATTAAGGGTAAATAATATTTGACTTCCCTATTTTTAGGATAGGCAGTCTAAAAATAGACATCGACCTATCAACCTATAGGTCAAAAAATAGAGGTCCATATATTTTTACCAACATGACCAATACTCCAAGAATAACATACTGCAACCCCTGGACCATGCTCCATATGTCTAAAAATAGACATAGTCTAAAAATAGACTTTGCGCCAGAATTTGCCTGCGGGCCCACTTAGTGAAGGCGACTTCATTTCACTAAGCTCCATCATCTTGCCGCATTCTCAACACTCCCTCTCAGCAAGATATGGATTATCTGCAACCCCTATCCTGCCTCTGTGGAATTCGAACTTGCTCCTGGTGAGCGCCTTCGTCAGGATGTCGGCATCCCGATCCTCCGTGGGAACATATGAAAGCATCATGATTCTCCGCTGAACACAATCTCTGATATGATGGTACCTAATGTCGATGTGTTTGGACCTATCATGAAATACTGGATTAGCCGAGAGTTTAATGCAACTCTGGTTATCACAGTAGATCACTGTACGCTCCAAATGCAACCTGAACAATCCTGCGAGGATCTTCCTCATCCAAATAGCCTCGCATGCAGCCAAGCTAGCTGCCATGTACTCGGCCTCTGCTGAACTGAGTGCCACGGATCTCTGCTTCCTGCTGTACCAGGAAACTGCTGTCGACCCAATGCTGAAAACTCCTCCCGAAGTGCTCTTCCGGTCCGTTGGACTCCCTGCCCAATCTGCATCAGTGAAGCCAGAAAGCTTCGCTCCATCCTCCTGTCTGTACCATAGACCATATCCCGATGTGCCTTTGATATAGCGCAATACATGCTTGCCCGCCTTCCAAAAGAGCTTGGTAGGCTTAACCATAGCTTGCTAAAGCTGGTTAACTGCATAGCATATATCGGGTCGAGTATTGACCAGATACATCAACGACCCCACCAACTGTCGATAGACAGTGGCATCCACTACCTCCTCCGAAGTAGCATCTCCCTTCCTCCAACCTCCAGGAAGAGGGGTATCAACAGGCTTGCAGCCTCGCATGTTGAACCTCTCCAGAATCTCCCGGGCATACTTGCCCTGAGAAACAAACAGTCCTCCGCTGCGCTGCCAAATCTCCAATCCCAGGAAATAATGAAGGATGCCCAAGTCCTTCATCTCAAACTCTCGTGCAAGATCCTCTTTGCATGAAAGTATCAACTGCTCATCGCCAGTCAAAATCAGATCATCTACATACAGTACGATGATCAACAGCTTCCCCTCCACCACAATCTGGTACAGGTTAGGATTCGCCTCACTCTTGGAGAATCCAAGCCCGGTGAAGTAGCTGTCTATCCGAGTATACCAAGCACGAGGTGCTTGCTTCAGCCCATACAGTGCTCTCTTGAGTCGGCACACATGCGACTCACTGCTGAAGATCTCGAAACCTTCAGGCTGCTCTATGTACACCTCCTCCTCAATAACTCCATTAAGGAACACAGTCTTCACATCCATCTGATGAATGTGCCACCCCATCTGCGCTGAGAGAGCAAGGATCGTCCGTATGGAAGAGTACCTTGCGACAGGTGCAAAGGTCTCCTCATAATCGATCCCCTCGATCTGTGAAAAGCCACGGGCGACAAATCTCACCTTGTACTTCTCCACACTTCCGTCAGCCGCCTGCTTCACTTTGTAGATCCATCGCGAACCCACCATTGATTTCCCCACCGGTCTTGGGACAATCTCCCATGCACTGTTCCTGACGATCGAATCATATTCTTCGATCATGGCATCAACCCATGCGGGTTCCTCCACAGCTTCCTAAAAAGAGGATGGCTCCGTCATGACACATTGACTCACAAGAGCCATGTATCCAGTGTACCGATCCGGTGACTGCCTCTGTCTGCGCTGTGCTGTAGGTGGTCCTACAACCTTCTCTGCATCTCGAGCCAGTCGCTCAGCTTCTGTAGTGCGCATGCGCCCTCTGATGGTTGGCGCTACCTGGGTGGTTTCTTCCACCTCCCGAACCTCCTCTTGTGGCTGATCCACATCCGGAAGCTCCTCCTTAGGAACTAACAGCTCCTCATCTGCATGCAAGTGTAGCTCCCTCTCAAGCGAACACCGCATGGCTTTCTCCTCCTGAAATTTTATATCCCGTCGCACAACAGTCTTGCGACTGTCTGGCACATACACCCGATAGTTGTGAGGTGTATCAGTGTACCCCACAAATATTCCAACTTCAGCAGTTGGATCCAGCTTCCTTCTCACATCCTTCGTCACATGCATGTAGACAAGAGAACCAAAAATCCGCAAATGGGAAATATCAGGCCTCTTGCCAGAATAAGCCTCCTCTGGTGTACTCATGCCAAGAACCTTGTGAGGACAACGGTTCTGCACATACACTGCTGTATTGCATGCCTCAGCCCACAAGTGAAGGGGTAGGCCCCGATCATGCAACATCGCCCGTGCAGCACCCACGATCGTTCTGTTCTTCCGCTCAGCCACCCCGTTCTGCTGTGGGTTATGGGGTGCGATGAGCTATCTCCGAATCCCTTCTGCGCTGCAGAACTCCTTGAATTCAGCCGAGATGAATTCACCACCGTTATCACTCCTTAGAGCAATCACCTTCTTCCCCGACTCCTTCTCGACCAGTGCTTTAAACTCACAGAACTTCGTGAATGTATCGCTCTTCTTCTGCATGAAGAAGATCCAGCACTTTCAAGAGAAATCATCAACAAGGATCACATAATACTTGTGCTTTGCTGTCGAAGCAACTGAGAAAGGACCACACACGTTTGTGTGAACTCTCTCAAGGATCGTCGTGGTGCGACTATCCTTCTCGTGAAAGGTGGCTTTCACATACTTCCCTAAAGTACACCCCTTGCACTGATCTGAATGCGCAAGAGTGCCCTTAGGAAGCCCAGTAGAAATCTGCTGCAGAATCTTCAAAGCTCCATGGTGAAGGTGGCTCAATCTCCTGTGCCACAGTTCGCCCTCATCATCCCGGCTCACCACTTCTCCCGCCTTGCATGCCATAGCTGCGCAGCCATCTACCTGCAACTGATAAAGGTTCTTGGTTCGAACCCCTATCTTCCTGGTCTCTCCAGTAGTCTTACTGCGCAGGAAGGCTTTTCCTTCGCTGAAGACCACATCATACCCCTTATCCTCCAACATCGCCACAGAGATCAAGTTCTTCTTCAATCCAGGTACATGCATGACATCCCTCAATACAAAGGGTTTACCAGACTCCCTCTGAAAGGATATGGTACCGATACTAGTCGCACTGTATCTACCATCATCGCCCATCTCGATGTGCACACCCAAATCTTTGTCCTCCAGATCTGAGAACAACTCCCAATCTCCCGTCATATGAAATGACGCACCGCTGTCCAAGAACCACACCGATCCCATCACACTTGAAACCAAGCATGCAATCAGTGAAAAGTCAAGCTCGAACCGTGAAGCCAAAGCTTCTCCATCTGCAGATCTTCCCGCTTGCTTGTTCTTCTTCTTCTTTGGACAATTGGTAGCATAATGTCCGTGATCATGGCAGTGAAAACATTTCACTTTCGCCATATCCTGCTTCTTGCCCTTAGCTCCATAATGAGAGGTTTTCTTACCCTTCCCTTTCTTAGCTTTGGACACCAAAGCGCAGTTTTCTTCATCAGCTCCCTTTGATGAAGATCCATCTCGAGTAGTCCTCCTTATCTCCTCCCGCATGAGATCCGCCCAAAGGCGCTCCCATCCCGGCAGCTTCTCCCGACCATTGACACTATCTTGATATGAGTGCCAAGCCTTCGGAAGACCAAGGAGAGCCAGTTCGACCATGTCCTCGTCTTCAACAGTCACCCCCACACTTCCCAGCTCATCTCTGCATTGAGTGAACTTCGTGAGGTATTTGGCGATACTGTCGCCTTTCTCCATCTTGATGTTCCCGAGCTTATCTTTGAGCGCCAGCTTCCTTTGGTCGCTCTTACTCTGGAATAGATCCGTCAAAGCTTTCCACATTAAATATGGAGAAGCCTTTCCATGCAGGCTGGATACAATATGATCCTTGACGCCCTCCAACAGGATCCTTCGACATTTCACCATCTTCTTTTGCCATGCTTCAACTTCAGCAGGATCAGTGGGCCTTTGGACATCCGCATCCACGAACTCCTTCAGACCATTATCTTCTAATACTGCCTCCATGTGATCCTTCCATGCAACATAATTCGAACTGCCTTCAAGAGCATATTCGAGTCGCAAACCGTTGAAAGACATTTTCAACACCGGCACCAAGAAAACAAAACTGCTGCAAAATTCGAATTCCACTTCAAAGCTCAACCGCTCTAGATCTGTGAGAACAAATTATTTCTAGCACAGAGATTGACTGCAAGGGGCATTTACCAGACCTTTCACTTTCCGAAGAAAGATGAATCCGGAGGCTACCTGGCCCGCATGCAGACTCTGTCTACCGAAATAAGTTTGTAATCATTATGATGATCAATCTGAACTTCAATACCTCTGATACCATGTAGAAATTTGCCGAATAATGATTAATTATCCACCGAGACTATCCTGGTCACATACTATTTGAACTTCATACACAACACATAATCTCTTCCACTCAACTCAACTCAGATCAACTCATATCATCACACATGCGGAAATAAAATCAAGCGATAACACATCAAATCATCATACACATTAACACAGTATGTATGGGGAAAGCTTATAGCTGAAAACCCCGCAGCTATTGTATATATTATAATGGAGAAATCAAGTAACAAACTCAGTACAATACTCCTCACAAGTACTCAGTACTTTCTCATACAGTTACTCACAATCTAGCTCAGTTTTGAACAGGTTACTGGTTCAAAACTCACCGCCAATTGCCTTGCCTCTATTGCGCAATCCAGCCCTGTCTATATAGAGATCCAAGGTTCGAATCTCCTTGGCTTGACAGCGCAATCATCATGGGAAATTCCTCCAAGTGTGGTGCAAATCTCATGCACAACTGATGTCGCCATTGATAAGCTTACCCACCCCTTTCATCTACCTCTTTCACTCGGTTCCACCAAATCGACTGCACCGTAGTGAACTCGATGTGTTCTTTGAGTTAATAATGGTTACTAATTAATGAATTAAATAATATTTAATTCTACCCCACTCATAAATAAATTTGATAGCTAGTTAAACTAATCTCAACTAGTTCAATTAAAATAAATGTAACACAACTCCACTAGTCAGTTCTATTAACTCCACCAAACTTCCCCCCACACCAAGTCCTAATCAAGTCAACTATGCATGATGCTACCAAACCCTTTGGGAATAATGTAATTTTTTTTCGTATGGTTGTTTACTTCTAAGTGTTCTAATCATGTTTCAAGAGAGTAACCTGTCGTTAGAGTCCAAATATTATTAAGGGTAAATAATATTTGACTTCCTATTTTTAGATAAAAGTGCCTAAAAACAGACATCGACCTATCGATCTATAGGTCACAAAATAGAGTCCCATCTATTTTTACCAACATGACCAATACCCAAGAATAACATACTGCAACTCGGGACTATGCTCCATATGTCTAAAAATAAGATACAGTTCAAAAATAGACTTTGCGCTTTAATTTGCCTGCCAGCTCACTTAGTGAAGGCAACTTCATTTCACTAAGCTACATCATCTTGTCGTGGTCTTTCTAACAAGGTATATAATGTAGCCACAAAAATGTGAAAACATAAAGAGGTTGTTTGACAAGAGAACTGTGTTTCGATTTTAATTGGAGACAAAGTTCAAGTACCCAAGAAGAGAGGATAAAGGAAAGCACGACAAGTTTTACAAGCTTGTGGCAAGGTCCTGCTACATCATCCAAGCTACCGTTGGTCCAAATGTTCTTCTTACAAGAATTGATGGTACCGAGTTGTTTGGGGTCCCGCGTTGCATGTGGATGTTCTCAAACACTACTTCGCTGATTTTCATTTCGCCTCGTCTATTCACATACCATTGCGCTTTTTATTTTCAAGAAAAAGATATAAAATTTTCAAAAACAGGGGAAAAGTAGCTAGACATGCTTAAAACATTAAACTTCAAGTAAAGATTAACGACATGATCAAAACATGAGCTAAAAGAAAGGAAATAGTCGGTCCCAAATATGCTCAAAACTGACCCTACACAAAGAAAGCTGCATTCAACATGCTTCAAAATCCGAGTCAAGAAGAAAGAAGTGACTTAAATATGCTCAAAAACTGAATGCCAAAAAGTAGTGATGCTTCAAAGATTGCAGATTTCAAGCCTTCACAGCTTGTTCTTCGAAGCTTTTTCAAGTTTTAGTTTCATGTCCAATCGTCTTTATGCTATGGCCCATAGCTAAAGCCAAGTAAAGCCTAATCTTGGTTGACTGGTTTAAATTTCCGTCTTAGAATGTAGAGAAGAAATATATGGACAACTTAATCCCAATGTATGTTAATAGGTAGAGCTATATGACATTGGTTCTAATCAACCATGTGATAACAAGGGTAGACTAGGAATAGGTTTGTTTTCATTTTAAAAATAACAGGTAAAGGTGTCCGTTAATCCAAATGCACCCAATGGGAAAATTGTTAGACCGTAGTTTGCGAGGTAGACCGTTAAAAGTTTTTCCGCCGATAAGTCACTATATTTGTGGCACCGAGAATCAAAGAAAGAAAGGGATGCTGCTGCCAGGCATCCGGCCCACACCAGATCACTCTCCTAATTCTGACTCCTTCAAGAAGAAGCCATCCCCAGGTGGAGCCACTATTAGCCCAGTTTAAATTCTTTGAAAGCAAGCAAAGTGGCTAATTTTTATGTTTCCTATGAATGCATTTCGAAACACATCATCCTCAAATTTCTTTCTCTATCTTCCCCGCCTTGATTGGCCTTCTGGCCGTTCTCGGAACAATAAAGGCCTCGTCGATAAAGAATGAGGCTCGAAGGCTAACCGGCTTTTATACCCTTGCAAAATGTTTCTGTCTCCACCTCCTTGTTCCTTTCCTCGAAGTCCCCTTCTTCCCCACCTCCCCCCCCTTTCCATCCTGTGAATCCCCTCTAAAACATCCCCACACCCTTTGGTTAGCCACCCCCCCTCATTCTCTATCGCGTTCTTTGGTTGGCCCTAAAATGCTTTAAAGTTGGTTGCAAAATCATATTTCGTACATTGCCTAGCTACTTTTACCAGCCTCCCGCACTCTCCCCACATAACCCCACGCAGACTCTGGCTATTGCCTTAGTACATGCGACTTCACTGAATATTTGAAAGCCCTCGGTCACGTATCTTAGATGATCGGACGTGCGTCGCACGACAACAGGGAGTTTTTCTCTGTTGTTCAAACTTCCCTCGAACGCGTTAATCGTTGTTCATTCACCCGCATCCCTCGATTGTCAAGTTCACCCACTCCTTGGTTCCTGCATCGTTCTAAAACCCGGTGGTTTCTATTGCACCGCCTTGCGTAGGTGGTATTTCGATCGCTGACCCACCCGCGCGGGGCCCGGTTATCGTGCTCCCCGTATAACAAACCACTATCTATCGCGCGCACGCCCCAGAGTATGATGCGCGTGTCAGCGATGCGTCGTTAGTATCCGTGGTGTCGTATCCACCCAGTCGAAGTTGCCTTCCACCAAGTCAGAAGGCTGAATTCGCACACGGCTATCACCTCGTCATAGTCTTCACCGGTTACCTTTCAGAACTGATGTCTGTATTTGTTTTTCCCCGGCGATATTCTTTCAAAATAACTTTCATCCTGGGCGATGTCACTCCCATGTATCTTCCCATGGTATTCTGTCACATCGATCATTCCACGTAAATTTGTCATTTTCCATCCGTCTTTATATACATTCAAAGGTCTTTTCGTAGGTTTTACGGTGCATGATCCCTCGCTTACGCTCACGTCCTCCAAACAATATTTCATCAAGCGCTGCGTTTCCGCCATCAACTTTGCTTAACGCCATTTGTTCGTTTCTAAAGGGTCGCTTCATCGGCTCTCCATTGTGTCGCCACCTCGGCGGTATGTTGTTTTCTCTCATCCGCTCGTATTTTCATAGTTTTCCACAAGAATATCCGCCTATGATGTGCAATCTCACATATGACAGTAGGCAGAGATCGAAGAAGACCAAGTAGAGGTCGAATTTATAAAAATGACCCGGAAGGTAAAGACAGACTTATTAAAGGAACATGGTTTAAACTCGTAAAACTCTTTGTTGCGTACAGCTCGGAATCGCACCGATGAGATGACACAACAATGGAAGAGTATCTACGGTAAAGTGCAGAGTTAAGGCACGAAAACGGTATCTGAGCCTTAAGCTCGGCAATAAGAGGCAAAGCACAGGTCAAGACACTACAAACCTTAGAGAAGGCAATAAATGCTGTGAGAAACTGTACTTACACGTAGTGGATATCAATGTGAACATTTTCTTCTCCACGAAAGGACATAGTAAACATGCAAGCCATTCCATGTGGTCGCAAAGAGATTTCCGCTCTGAACAACCGTCCGAATACTATCGTGTGTTTGTTTCATAAGTATGGCAGACCGGTACTGTTTGTTTCATTTGTTTACTCTCACCCACGGTGACTACGTGTACCATCGCTGTGGGTACATCGCAGCTTGTTACCTAGAGTAAATGAAGAGTTCGAAGGAGACCACTCTTCATCCAAAGAATTCCGTAAGATTGAATGCTCGTAATTGTTCAATGGGTTTCGCCTTCCTTCGTGTTTAATACCGCATTTAGTTCTTCACCTACCCCTCCGCTATCTTCCGGCTATAAAACCTATGAGAAAATATTGTAAAGAAGGTTTTCTGACGGATACGCAGAATGTGTCGTTCTCTAGAGAGAAGTTCCTTCCGTGTAAGACTATAAGATAAATATGAACGTTTTCGGTATTGCACATCAAGCTTTAGGCTATGTTGTACTTGACTGTTTTGTTCTTAATATAAGCACTTTTAGATCCTCGATCAGTTGCTGTGATGTTTTCCCGTTCATGTGTTTTCATTTCCATTTCATTTCATTTCTTCTGTGCCTCGCATCAGAAAACCCGGCATGAGATTTTCCCCTTGTTAGGCACCTCTGCTGCTTCGCTTCTCCTTGCTCTTATATTTTCTGCTTAAATGTGTTGTTCAAGAATTAGTTCTTGGGCGATCAGAACAAGTGTAGCAGAGATGTTGTTGTCGCTTCGATGTGTGAATTAAATGAAATCAAGCGAGATGCCGTTAGGATTTAGTCAGAGATTTGCGAACACTGGGGATTAGAGCGGTTCTGTCCATCAGGATCCTCAGGCGACCAACTTTCTCTAAGTTCCATCGTATTGCCTTCATGTCCAAGAGTCTGAAGTTAACACCTCCGACCCGATCTATGGCTGCACTGATGGTTTTCCTTCACTCATTTTCACCCTAATGTTCCACGTCACACTACCATCTTAGGATCCAAGGCTTAGATGACTTGCCTCCAACCTGGTGCCTGTACAAGTTGACAGCAAGTAAACCCTTTCCCCACCCATGTCGTCCAATGGCCTGATGTTCTCCCCGATTTACCTCTCCTTTGCCTAAAATCCTCTTGTTCATCCTTGTTCAATATTGAATCTCTTTCCTTCCATTCCCAACAAATCAAACTTCAAATCAAACAAACAAACCCTCGTGCCTATAAATTGGCCTAATATCATGCTGTGCCATTTAACTTCAAAGACACACACCTTTGACAATCATAGAGATCCTCTTCGGACTCAGAGGGCTAGATCCAAGGCCCAAAAGTGGGCTTGATGTTGCCTTGCCTGTCTTGCTAACTCTCAAGCCAAAACATGGGAACCCCAACATGTCATCTCTAGCAGTCCTACATCACTCATTGTGCCTATGTAGCATCAATGTAACCGTTAATTTATCCCAATGACATTGTCACGTTACCCCATGCTTGTGGGTCCCATTAGGCCCGACCCCTTTGTGTTGTGTAACCACCTTTTTTTATATTAGGCTACAAGGAAATCCGGGGGCACACACTATTATCCATTGTCAACAATTCCTAGTCCCTCAGTACCCAAAGTAATTGCTTACCTCATGGGAAATTCGGTTAAGATGACATCAAAGGATCCATGAGGGTGTGCATCACTTGCCAACCCCCTTATTATAGATTCCTCAGATCATATGGAAGCTCAATGGAATTCTAGTTTTGGTCCTGTCTGGGACTTTTCATATGTGCACAAATCAAACAACACCAGATGCTTCAGATTCTGAATGCAACATCCACTTACGGGAAAAAATTTCCTTGTGTAAGTGATCCACCCTCTTAGGGCCCACATTGGATCTTTGGTCAGAGATTATGTTCTTCACATAAATATGGTATGATCTAAATCTGGTTCCTTTCAAATGTGTGCATGTCCTGTTCATCTAGATACTTGAGACTACCGAATGCATTAGCAAGTCAACTAGGTATCGACCCACTCACATATTCAAATGAAAATAAATCTTGGAAGATAAAAGGGTATTCAGAATTGGATATCAAGTCCGCCAAGAATACCATCCGGTCTTGGATTAAATATTGATTTATACCAAAACTTGCAAGGAGGGGATTCAAGGAATTTTATCATACTTCCTTAAGCCAAAGCATTTTCCCACTGAAATATCAAATTCTAAGGAAAAAAGCCAAATTTATTACAATAGGATTCAAAAGTAATTTTGCATGCCCATAATAGATTCAATGTCACCAACAAACCTAACTTACACCAGATCATGAAAAAAATATAGAAATAGCTCCAAAGGCAAAATTGCGCAAGAAAGCAACATACTCCGCTTTTGTTAGTGAATATCAAGATATCACAACAATGTACAAGTGTGCATAAACCATAGAATCATTACATCCCTTCTAAACCAAGTAAATATTAGCAATATTTGAATCCTCACTTATCATATAACACATAGTTAGCTTCTTATCATATGATATATGATTCCTTCATTCATTAGCAAGAAGCTCAATGGAATTCCTTCATTCATTGGCGGAATTGATTCAATGGACGGATTCATGGTTGAGGTAGTAGATTTATCAGGAGCCTGACTACCATAATATTTATTTCGCGTAGACACTAAAACATCAATTTTTGGCTTTGTGGCAGATAGCATAAGCACTTGGGAAATGGAAGCGGGATCTGTAGAAACCATGTTTGTGTCTGGATTCGAAAAAGGATCTATCAAAACAGCATATGCAGGTGAAGTCTTAAGAAGCTTTGAGACTTCAAAGCGGTGAGGACAGTCTCGCGTAAAGTGCTCCTCATTACATATCAAGCAAGGGTAACGAGGTTTCTGATAATTTCCAGATTGCTGATCAGATGATCATTCCTGCTGGGGTGAATTTTGCTTTTACTTTTCTTTCGCCTTTTTCTTTCTTTCGGGATGCTTTTCACTTTTTCCTTTGTCAGATGACATGACATGTATTTCAGAAGAATGTACAGGATCAGATGCAGTATAGGTGTGAGTTTTTGCAAAACCAATCATACCATCACTGGCATGAGAGTCCTTACTAGATGGAGGAGGAACAGTAAATTTTGACAGTGGCGCATTTGGAACTTTCTCATAAAGCATGCCAGACTAAGTATAAATCAAATCTAAGTAATGGGCATGAGAAATGACTTGGTCTTCAGCGAAAACACTGCCTTTAGCTACATCCTCGATGATAGATGGAAACAAGGACTTAATAAACCACTCAGCCAAGATCTGATCAGGAAAAAATGATTTGATCATTCGACGATGACGACGCCACTAATGAATATGATCAGAAATGTGAGTAGTAATTTTCTATTTAAAGTTGGTCAGGAGTTCCATTCCAGTTTCATATCGTATGGGTAACTGGAAATGGGTTAAAAAGGTAGTGGCTAAGGCAGTGAAGTTATCAAAATGAAGCTCGTGGTAGTTCAATATACCACTTCGCAGCCAGACCAGTAAGCGTACGTTGGAAAAGACGTAGTCTAACTGAGTCATCATTTAAGGAATTTGATGAGCACCAAAAATGATAAGTCATAGCATGCGTTGACAAGTCTTCTCCATGGTTTTCATTGAATCTAGGAATGTCAGAGGGTAATTTGTGTGGAATCACCAGCCACCAAGGAGAATAGCTGATGGGATCACTGGTAAGCCTGTTTAAATTAGGTAATTCTAATGTTGCGACAAAGGGCAATTGTCGATTCATGTTAGGTTGAGCATAACCAGGATAGGATGGAATTGCTTGGGAAATAAGCCTTTGTGCACCAAAATAAGGCATTTGTTGCTCGTAACCAATATAGGGGTTATTTTGATGACCAAACGCTTGAGGGATCTATTGACCAAGACCTGGATAAGCTGGTTGTAGTTGGAATGGTTGTTGTGGCATTTGAGGCTATGGCTACCAAGGTGATTGCCCGCCAAGATTACAGAAAACCAGAATATATTGGACCCAGTTGTGAATAGATAAGACCGGTAGGAGCCTGTGACATCCCATAAATGGTAATCTAGCCTGTGGTTGTTAGATTCCAGATACAGGTGGTTGTTGTAAAACAGCCGAAGGAGGTGGAGTCTAGAGGCCCAAGATTTGAGGGAAATGGGTTGAAGGACCCGCCTGAGACGGTTGAGGTACAACCAACTGAGCATGTAAATGGGTAAATGAAGTATTAACATGTGGATTAGATGTAGGTGCAACAGGTTGAATCGGTTGGTATGAATGCACAACAGTTTGTGGTTGAACGAGTAGGATAGGTTGACACTGACAAACAATAATTCCAGCATTTGGGTGACCATAAAACGCCATAGTATTGTCAAAATGGGTGACCATAGGTTTCCCCCCAGCATTAGGAGTATAATAAGATGGAACATATTGATCTCCAATTGGTGGGAGTCCAGTCGAGATTGAACTGGATGGAAGGTACCTAGATGGACCAACTTGATGCTGAAATAAATATGTGTATAAAGGATCAAGCCATTCAGTACTCATTAGAGATGTACCAGATAAGATACCAGAAGATGACATGGGTGAAGTCTATGGATTTGAGGAGGCACCAGAGTAGGTTCTAGATAATGATTGGTAACCTAGTGGGACGGACAGACCACCATAAAGATGTGACTCGGGTGACGTGGTAAACAGCAATGGAGTAGCAATAATAAATGTTTCCACAACTATAACAGATGGTAAAGTCGGAGATGTTAACTCAACCATGGTCAAATAACCCAATGAATACCCTATAGGATCTACGGGAACATGGATTGAAACAGGATCAACTGAAGCAGTATACATTAATCGAGGAAAATAATCATAAAGATAAATCCCTGACCCAAAACTGAGTTGTAGTTGAGGTTATTACTTATTTTTGAGGTTATTCCTCAATTGAAATCAAACCAGGTGGAAGAATTTCACCATCAGACCTGAGATATATTTGATGTGGTTGACCACACGATAGAAGGGAAGACTCAATGGCTATGGATGATTGAGGAGCGGCCAATACAGGAACAACTACTTGTCATTCGACTTCGGGATCTAGATGTTCTCGTAAAAGAATGATGGGATCCAGATCAACTTATATTTTAACAACATCGGGTTCTGAATGTATAGTCTCACTAATTGGAACTTTAGTGTACACAGGTAGTTGTGAGGACTCTGTTTCGATGACAATAGATAAACCAGGATGTGTAGAAATGACTCGAGACGACTCTGGTAAATGTGATGAAGATGATACACCAGAGGTACTGATGGTACTGGATTCGGTAGAATGGGGTCGCCTTCGCCGACCAGAAATGGATTCCAGTGGTAAAGGTGGTTTAAGTGCTATTCTACGTGAATGAAGGGGAAAGGGTTGTTCTTCTTCCATGGGGACTGACTGATTTTATTTCAAAAACAAATAAAACAATGATACTAGGAAAAAGGATTACCATGTAATTGTGAACTGCAGAATACCTCATAGCGAACCAAGAAGTACAGGCAGGCAATCTCCCTGAATGATGTGTTCGGTGTATCACAAGTTACAAGGCGGCCAACTTGGTTACCTATGGATGGTAAGCAACATAAATTTGTCCTTCCAAATATACCCGAAGGTACGTGGAGGCCCAAGTCCGTAATAGAATTGTCTAATGCGAAATCGCATAGTGAGAGCACCCCCTTATACTTCTCTTACTAGAACACCACCCTATATACCCGAAGGTACGTGGATGAGCTCCGATATAATTAAGTACATGGAGTGCGATTTCATACTCGGAATGTATGGCAGACAAGTTAGCGACAACTGTTATGCTTAACGACGTCGGAACACGTCTCTAGCCTAGAAATTATAAGTGTTATCATTAATGTTACAATGCTTTCTTAGGTTGTGTTATCGCCAAAATCATACCTAATTGGCTGCTGATCAGACAACTTCAGTGTAACTATTTCAAACCAATCTTTTCATTGAGGCTTAGCCTCCTCAACTTGAGAGGGCTCTCTCAAGGGTTAATGATATTGAGTAAAGATGTAGATAGATGGCTAACTCTATGTGTCTTGATTTTGTATCTTTACAGGTTGAAAATATGGAGGCTTACTACCATTGGGCTATGGATTCAGTGACAGGGATAAAGATAACAATAGATCTTCTTATAGAAACTGAGGCATCTATATACTTCAATGAAAGAGTGACACATTCAGGAAAATCCCAATAACTTGAGGTTCAAAAAAAGTCAGAGCATGTAATACATGAATTCTGAGTAATGATACATTAAGGTATTGAAAGGAAAGTATTAAAAGAGTTTCATCAAAGCTCAACACTTAAAGGAAGTCAGAGCATGAATAACCATGAATTCTGAGTAATAAGCATTAAAACATTGAAGAAAAACTTTCAAAGATAGGACCCAAAAACTCATTTGACCATAGTTCAACACTAAAGGAAGTCAGAGAATGATAAACAATGAATTCTGATTAATAAGTATTAAAACTATGAAAGGAAGACATTTCAAAGATAAGATATAAACTCATTGAAATACACTAAGAATCTCCGGTCCAGAAAAGTTAAATTGCTTCTGTATATATCAGTCAATCCAGAGCTTTACAAAAGTAGTCTTCTTGATAACATTTTCCAACCCTTGATACATCGAAGTATTCACTACTTATAGTCATTTAGCCTTTACATTCAATCTTCCAAGTGGCTAGATCATTAAACTTTACTACTGACACCAAATCTAACCACTAACTAGATTTTTAAAACTAGAAATGACACCTTTCGAATTAGGAGCTAGAGTCCTACTATGACTCAAACACCTAATTATTACATTTAAACTAAATATGATCCAAATATTCCTCGAAAGGAATCATGAATTTCAACCATGCTGAACATAAACAAGAATTTAATACTCTAACTGTCTTCGTGAAACTGCTCTACCTACCATTTAGGAGTTGTAAATTTGATGATTTGGCAATACAGTGAACTGATATCTTCAAACCGTATCCTTAACAAAATATTCCCACTTATAAAACCACTAATCTGATACTCTTTGACATTTCCATGATACTCTTTGTCCTTCTCATGGAGAGCAGCTTTAAATATCTGTTTACCTTTCTTCTTCTTCCAAAATTAGCCACCACAATTAACCTTGCTATCAAGACAGAGTTTTAGAGCTACTCTCGTAGCTAGTTTCGTAGCACAAGAAAAAAAGGTGATATGTAGTAATCCTCTGTTATTTTTGACCATTGGATGATATTAAGTGATAAAAAAAAATTAAACATAACCCTCAAAACTCTTCATCCCTATCATTTTAAGTAACTTAACTCCAAAAAGAATTCTTCAGAAATTTTGCAGCAGAAAATCGGAATTCCTAACTTATCAGAGGCCTGGAAAAACTTAGGTTTTGAGGCTAAAAGGATCCATGAATATACTTGCATGTAAAGTATGATTAACATAAGACAAAAAATATCTATAATCCATTGTCACCTTCTTATTTACCAACAGTTTCTCATGAATAGTTTTCATAGTTTTCTCCATAGTTCCTCTTTCCAAATCTTTCTTGACTGATTCTGTCTTCATCATTTCCATATTTTATTTTAACTCTTCGACTTGTCTTTGAAGACTTCTCCTCTCTGCCTACAACCATAAATTTCTCTTCCTTGTGTGTGTTATCATGATGCGTAAAGGTTGTGATTTCTTGAACAATTGTTTGGCTTTTCCAATAGACTTTTCAAAATGAGTGACCTGGTCATTCACTTTCTTTTCAACCTCATCTATCATTTGTCTATCTTTCTTGTATCTTTCCAACTTTCTCTTTGTTTTAGTTAATTCTTCTCTTACTACTCTTAATTTTCCTTCAAGAATCTCCCTTTCAATTTGACCTATGACTTTCTCCTTTCCCTTTCTCTGTTTGATTGTTTCTTCCTTGTCTTTGCTCTGTCCCTTTAGAGAATCTGCTTCAGATTTATTTTGAAATTTTCTTTTAGATTGATATTTCTTTTATTTGGTAAGCTCTGTCTCAATAGGAGATATGGCTATAACTTCTTGTACTACTTCCATTTTTCCTTTATCTTCCTCCTGCTGCTTATCTCTGACAATGACAATTGCAGAAAACTGGGATCTAGTAAAAGGCTTTCTAGGTTTTAAAAGAAAACCTGAATCTTCTGGAGAAAAATCTAATTTCTTGGTTATAAGTCCCTTTATTTTGACTTTGGATCCCTCTATTTCAGCTTCTTTCACTACAGGAGTTTCTACAATGTCTATAGCTTGTAGAATGTCTTCAAGTCTGCCTTTACCTCCAAAAATTTCCTTAATGTTTCTTTTAGACCTTTTTGTTCCAGGTTTGATCTTGCTATCCATGACATGTTTGTTAACTTGCTTGCTAGTTGCTGGAGGTGATGTTGTATCTTGAATGAATTCAGCTTCTTCTCCCATATCTTGAGTCGTAGATTTTAGAGCTTCTTGTTGATTCCTTTCTAACTTTGCAGTGGTACTCAACTCTTACCTAGAAGAAGAATTTTTGAGTTTAGGGGATTTCCTTGGAGACAAAACATCCATTTCATACCCATTCATGAACAAGAAAGATTACCAGTCTCTATTTAATTTACTTAATTCCTCCAACACTAGTAATTTCATCAACCCATGATGAAAAATGGAAGTTTCACTTCTTTCAAGTCTTCCTTTCACTTTGTCTGCCATTTTTCCAAGATTTCTAAAAAGGTAAAAAGGAATATCTATCAACTTCTTCCTTGTAAAATGAAGCAACAACTTGAAGTGATACATGTAGATTGTTTGGAATCTACCTTCACATGTAAATTATTTCTGTATGACTGTCAATAATTTTGAATAATTACCATTAAGACAAGTTCTGGGAATCCCTTCTGTCATTTTTATCTCTACATGTTTAGGTTTTAGATAATCATCACAACTTTTCAAGTTAAACTTTGTAGCTTTAAACCATTCTTCTCCGGTTCTCGGGATTCCTGTTGCTTTAGAAATGATGTCAGGTGAAATTGGAACATGAAGACAACCAACCTTTGTATATGTTCCTTTGAAATTGATCACAAAATCTTGTGAGACCTGTTTATGATGAACTTGCAACCTTTGAAAAAACTGAATGCAACCCACTCTTGTAAAAAGCTCAATAAAATATGGATCTTCCATGATTAAACTTGGACTTGTAGATTCATACCTGAATGGTAAACCTCCTTTATTAACTTTCTTTGGTGTAGCCTGTAGAAATTTGAATAATGGATGAGTTATTCACCGAGATTCTCCTGATCACACACTATTTTAGCTTCATGTATAATACAGAATCTCTTCTACCATTGATCATCACATGCGGAAATAAAATCAATTGCATGCACACATTAAAGCCATAAAAATTCACACATATGAACACAGTATTTCATGGGAAAGCTTAAAGCTGAAAACCCCCAACTATATGTATATTATACATGCCATGGAGATCATGTAAAAATCATAGTACAAAGCTCTTTGCAAGCTCTCATGCACTACCTCCCTTGCTACACACTATCAAGCTAGATCTAGCAAAACTCATGCTCCAACCTTTAGCCACTTGATAGCCAACCTCAATTGCGTGTTTCAATGCTATGGGATGGTCTCTTTATATAGATAAACCACCTGGATTGAACTGCGCAATCCTCATTGATTACTCCACCTATCTGTGTGTTGCAAATAGCAATAGTATAGTCACAACTGATAGTTAACCTGCTCTTTCACCTATTTCTGCACTGGTCTCCACTGAAACTGTCCATGCACTGAAGTTAACTGATGTATTCTTTCGTTGATTTATGAGTTTATAATTAGTGAATTAATTAATAATTAATTCACACCACTCTCACTAATTGTATCTATTAGTTAACTTGGATACAAAAAGCTCAACTATGTTTAGATTAGTTAAACTGAATACAACTCCACTAACTTCCTCAATCAACTCCACCAAACTCTGTCACATGAGTTCTAACTGAAGTCATCATGCAATAGCTTCACTTAAACCCTAAGAAAAGTGTATTTCCTTCTGTCAGCTGCATGTGCCACATCCAGGCATCAAACTGAAGTGCTCCAAGAGAATAAGATAATGTTTAGAGTCCAAATATTATTAAGAGCTAATAATATTCGACATATCTATTTTTAGCCTGGCAGTCTAAAAATAGAAACCGCCCAATATGTCTAAAAATAGAAATCCATCTATTTTTCCAACTTGACCAATCCTCCAAGAATAGCATACTGCAACTCCCAGTCCATGATCCATATGTCTAAAAATAGACATAGTCTAAAAATAGAGTTTGCGACAAAAAATCACTTGTGTGGTCCCCCACCTAGTTTAGGTGATCACTTTCCAACTAGGATCAGGAAAGATGTTTCAGGATGCCTCCTTCACTGTTTCTTGTTTCCATCTTCAACACTCCCTCTCAACAAGAAAGGACTGTATTTTCATGCGACATGCAACTCCATGCATTCGCCCTGCAACCTTCACAAGCGCCATGCAACTCCATGCATGCGACATGCAACTCCATGCATTCGCCATGCACCCTTTGCATGCACCATGCAAACTCATGCATGCACCATGCAACTCCATGCATGCGCCATGCACCCTTTGCATGCAACATCTCTGAAACTGAATAGGCTCCAAACAACTCAATCAGTCTGATGCATCTAGCATCTATCATCAAAGTCTTCGACCTCTGCTTAGCTACTGCACATGTCATCAGGAACCACTGCGCTGTTGAACTCTTTGCACCCATGTTCTCTGCACTTGCTGTCAACTCTGATCCGCGCTCCAGTATCCGACACTGTCACTTTGATCTGCCTGCATCACTCCAACTGATCTTGCTACTGCTGCGCTGTGGGCACCTCGTAGCCAGGTTCAATCCATGAGATCCACACCATCTCATGAATCTGCCCAGAAATCTCCTCATGGGATTAATCATGCATGTCGCCCCACCTCACACCTGGTGGTATAGCTGCATGCACTCCCTCTGCCTGTCTGGCACGAAATTTCTCTGCATGAGTGGTCTCTCCCACTCCATGATCCTCTTGTGGCTGCTCCACACCCCGAGGTTCACTTTCACCTGCATGCAAAACTTGCTCCCTCTCAAGCTTCAGTTGCATGTCTTTCTCCCGCTTCCCAATAGTAGGAAGCTCTGTAGAAATCCCATCTACATCAAATCTATAAAGATTCTTCTGCATCTCCAGTTGTGGCTGCTCCACAACCTTCTGAGACTGCTTCTCACGCTGCATGTTGAGAGGCTCCCTCTCAACCACCAAGTCACTAACCTCTGCTTTGCACCTCAAATCTTTTCATGCATCTTGTACCTTAGTGCATGTAGATTCTTGGCTCGCGCACATTGCAATTGTCCCGCCGTCGCAAAATTTTCTAACAAAAGAGCTGATTTTAAATCGATGATATCTCCCTCATCCGAGCTCCGATTCGACCGATTTTTTTTTCAATTTGGGTATTTTTTCACAAGGAATCCAAATATGCTATTTTTTTTCTGAAAATATTTCACCAAAAATTTTCAGATATTCCCTACAAACTCGCGCACCCAAAAATTCTCGCTCTCATTCCATGTAGAAAATTATATACAATATGCATGTATATTTCCGGCTTTCTCCATCTTTATGTTTCTTGAGTTTATCCTAAAACTCAACCGCTTCAATGCTTTGCAATTGCTCCAATGATCAATATCGCTCCGATACCATGTAGAAATTTGAATAATGGATGAGTTATTCACCGAGATTCTCCTGATCACACACTATTTTAGCTTCATGTATAATACAGAATCTCTTCTACCATTGATCATCACATGCGGAAATAAAATCAATTGCATGCACACATTAAAGCCATAAAAATTCACACATATGAACACAGTATTTCATGGGAAAGCTTAAAGTTGAAAACCCCCAACTATCTGTATATTATACATGCCATGGAGATCATGTAACAATCATAGTACAAAGCTCTTTGCAAGCTCTCATGCACTACCTCCCATGCTACACACTATCAAGCTAGATCTAGCAAAACTCATGCTCCAACCTTTAGCCACTTGATAGCCAACCTCAATTGTGTATTTCAATGCTATGGGATGGTCTCTTTATATAGATAAACCACCTGGATTGAACTGTGCAATCCTCATTGATTACTCCACCTATCTGTGTGTTGCAAATAACAACAGTATAGTCACAACTGATAGTTAACCTGCTCTTTCACCTATTTCTGCACTGGTCTCCACTGAAACTGTCCATGCACTGAAGTTAACTGATGTATTCTTTAGTTGATTTATGAGTATTTAATTAGTGAATTAATTAATAATTAATTCACACCACTCTCACTAATTGTATCTATTAGTTGACTTGGATACAAAAAGCTCAACTATGTTTAGATTAGTTAAACTGAATACAACTCCACTAACTTCCTCAATCAACTCCACCAAACTCTGTCACATGAGTTCTAACTGAAGTCTTCATGCAATAGCTTCACTTAAACCCTAGGAAAAGTGTATTTCATTCTGTCAGTTGCATGTGCCACATCCAGGCATCAAACTGAAGTGCTCCAAGAGAATAAGATAATGTTTAGAGTCCAAATATTATTAAGAGCTAATAATATTCGACTTCCCTATTTTTAGGAAGGCAGTCTAAAAATAGACTTCGACCTGTATGTCTAAAAATAGATGTCCATCTATTTTTACCAACTTGACCAATCATCCAAGAATAACATACTGCAATCCCCGGACCATGCTCCATATGTCTAAAAATAGACTTTTCGACAAAAAATCACATGTGTGGTCCCCACCTAGTTTAGGTGATCACTTTCCAACTAGGATCAGGAAAGATGTTTCAGGAGGCCTCCTTCACTGTTTCTTGTTGCCATTTTCAACATAGCCATCTCTTTCTTTTTCTACAGCAGTGGCCTTCTTTATATTTTTACACCTGTTCAGCAAAATCCTTTGATGACAGCGAGTTGTTAGGGTAGAAGAAGGCTGGCATGACAAAGGATTTCTACAGGAGACCTAAATGATAGAAAGGTATTTTGGTAGCATATTGCAAAAGCGAGAAACAAAGTATGATAAATGAGGAATATCTTTGAAAAGGAAAATTAGATGGATTTCAAATGGTGGTTGATGCTAAAACGTGCTTATCTCTCGAATGATAACCCTACTCTAACAACACAACCTCGAAACCTTCAGAGGTTAACCACTCGTCATTATGCAGAAAACCATTATAGAATGAGACAACTTTCATAGTACATTTATTTTGACAAGTGTCATTTTTTCTACGGAATTACTAAGTGTTTCTGCGGAAAAATCTGTTAATTTTTACTAAAATCGCTGCGAAATCACATAATTTCTGACAGATGGCCAGATTTAAGACTTTAAGTCACTTTAAAGTATCTACTCAAGATCTACTCTTTTGATATGACTCGAGATCATCTCTAACAACTTAAAACAAAACTTAAAACCTATGTTTATCATAAAATTTATCATTTCATGATGTTGTGCAACCTAACTAACCTAAAGACCAACTTGACACATTTCAAGTAAAATTTTAAAAATTTTCGGGTGATAATAGTGGCTCCACTTGGGATAGTGTGCCCCTATGGTGCACTAAGAACCAGTAGGTCCAATGCTGCTATCCATCCTTTATAATAAAACTCTGAAATTTTGCCAAGCTGCTCCTCAAGCTCTAATGGCCTTCACCTCGGGCTCAAGCTTAATGGTCACTACAGAAGAACCAACTTCGTACCTACTGAAAAGATTCCCATTCACCTTTGAGCTTATTCACACACTCCTACCTACCCTATCAGCTGCAACTCTCCACTTTAACTCAATCAACATGAAAATTCCAATGAAGCCAATCATTTATCTTATTTGACATTTGGACCCCTTGATTGCACTTGAACCCAAAGTAGACATGATACTGTGATGACCAAGGTAACTTATAATGTATCTGATCTTCATAATGAAAATGAAACTAGAAAAATGGACTGTAAAACTCTTCCATGTATTCAACTATAGGGTCAAAGAATACATGATCTTTTTTATGATACTCATAACATTATATAACTTTGGACAACTCATATATGATTTGTTCAGCCACACATGATTTCATTTGTATGCTATCCAACTGTTGTTCCCACTGATTCTCAAAAATAGTGTATTCTTGCTCATTAATATGATCATTATTTGATGTAAGCTGATGCAAGGAATGACATAAAAAATCAACCACTTCCTTATCCCGAGGGTTATAGACACTATATTCCAGTATTTCCTCTTGTTGTTTGAAATGATTCTCATACTCCTGATGATCAAAGGACTGACAAGTCTGCTGCAAATTTTCATCAAACTCAGAGGATGTAACATGATTTTCATAAATAAACTCCTGTTGGGTTTCATTTTTATCCAAAATATATGCTATCCTTTCTTCTTGGTTTTCTTCTTGGTGATGAAGGGTATTGTCATGAAGAGCCTCTAAAATTTCTTCATCCATGAACTCATCATCTTCATAACAATTCTCCAAATATTTAACAAAACTCACAAAGTGCTTATAGTAGTCTTTGACCAGCAATAAGGAAGGATGACACTCTTTATACATCTCATAAAATGCAACATGGAAATAAACAAGAGAATATAATGAACCATTTGGCAAGCTCTCATACCAAGACCATGCTTTTCCTTCTAAAGTGGCCATAAACATCTTCATGAGACAGTCCTCAGGGAACTAAACCTTAAGACTATGTACATGCATATGGAATCTAACCAAATGGAGAGCAACATTGTCTTTCTTTTCATCTTCAAATATTAGAATATCATCTAACCATTCAACCTTTGGCATAGGATTTGGAAACCAGGGATATGAGAGCGATTCATGGGGACATACCTGGAATTTATTATTGCAATGGAACTCATCTTGAAACTTCATCAAGCTACTGATATTCAAGCAGTGGAGTCACCTTCTAATTGTTTATTTGATGTATGGAGTCACCAGAGAAGAAATGCAACCAATATGTGCCTAAGTGTCTTCTTCTCTCAGACCTTAGAACTGAAACTTTTTCGTTCTTCCCAAGGAAAATATACACCTTCGGTCCCCGGCAACGGCGCCAAAATGTTATCACCAAAATCGTACCTGATTGGCTGTTGATCAAACAACTTCAGTGTAACTATTTCAAACCAATATTTTGATTGAGGCTTAGCCTCCTCAACCTAAGAGGGCTCTCTCAAGGGTTAATAATAATTAGTAAAGATGTAGATAGATGGCTAACTCTATGTGTCTTGATTTTGTATGTTTACAGGTTGAAAAGATGGAGGCTTGTTACCATTGGGCTATGGAGTCAGTGACAGTGATAAAGATAACAATGGCTCTTCTTATAGAAACTGAGGCTTGTATATACTTCAATGAAAGAGTGACACATTCAGGAAAATCCCAATAACTTGAGGTTCAAAGGAAGTCAGAGCATGTGATACATGAATTCTGAGTAATGATACATCAAGGTATTGAAAGGAAAGTATTAAAAGAGTTTCATCAAATCTCAACACTTAAAGGAAGTCAGAGCATGAATAACCATGAATTCTGAGTAATAAGCATTAAAAATTTGAAGAAAACCTTTCAAAGATAGGACCCAAAAACTCATTTGACCATAGTTCAACACTTAAAGGAAGTCAGAGCATCATAAACCATGAATTCTAAGTTATAAGTATTAAAACTATGAAAGGAAGACATTTCAAAGATAAGATATAAACTCATTGAAATACACTAAGAATCTCTGGTCTAGAAAAGTTAAATTGCTTCTGTATATATCAGTCAATCCAGAGCTTTACAAAAGTAGTCTTTTTGATAAAATTTTCCAACCCTTGATACATCAAAGTCTTCACTACTTATAGGCATTTAGTCTTTACATTCAATCTGCCAAGTGGCTAGATCATTAAACTCTACTACTAACACCAAATCTAACCACTAACTAGATTTTTAAAACTAGAACTGATACCTTTCAAATTAGGAGCTAGAGTCCTACTATGACTCAAACACCTACTTATTACATTTAAACTAAATATGATCCAAATCTTCCTCGAAAGGAATCATGAATTTCAACCATGCTGACCATAAATAAGAATTTAATACTCTAACTGTCTTCGTGAAACTGCTCTGCCTACCATGTAGGAGTTGTCAATTTGATGATTTGGCAATACAGTGAACTGATATCTTCAAACTGTATCCTTAACAGAATATTCCCACTTAGAAAACCATTGATCTGATACTCTTTGACATTTCCCTGATACTCTTTGTCCTTCTCATGGAGAGCAGCTTTAAATATCTGTTTACCTTTCTTCTTCTTCCAAAATTAGCCACCACAATTAACCTTGCTGTCAAGATAGAGTTTTAGAGCTAGTTTTGTAGCTAGTTTCGTAGCTATTGTACCTTAAGAAACAATTCCTTGCTGTGTAAAGGAATCCGTGCTCAAGACATTATATGATTATGTCACAAAATAAATATATATCTGTCTCTGTCTTATAAACCCTTAAACATTAATTATATAACCTTCAAATATTAAATCCATGCATGTTCTGCAATGCCATATTCCACTTATGCCAAAATGAACGAACGGAAGAGAAAGAGAAGAGGGTTTCAATCTAATATGCTGTTTCAAACAGAATCTATCATTTTAAAACCCTGAAGAACTAAGTAGAGATAAAGTTAAAATAGAGGAGCGCACATTAAGGTTTGTTTAACTCTTAAATACACATGTATAAAGAGAACTGCTACTCAAATCACTCTATTTCATTCACAGATATGAAAACACGATGTAAACTAGAAAAATTTTCAGCATAAACAGGATGGTAGAATCTTGCATACTTATTCATTAATTTTTCATTCTTCAGTACAAAAATTTGGATTCAAGGTTCAAAAAATCGGAACCTCTTTCTTTCTTGAAATTTCCTTTAAATAAAAATTCAAAAAACAGTTTCCCCTGATGAAACTAATTCCAACTGCTTAAACTAATTATAACTACTTAAACTACTGACAGTTATGGAGGTACATGCCTCAAAAGGTCCTATTACAATTTACATGATTTTAAGAAAATAAAATAATGTGAATTTGAAAACTTCTAATCTATAAGAACAACCGCTTTTGATGCGGTTGTTGAGTCAACGGCTACTCTTGGTTGAGACGTTAGGATCCCTTTCGCTATGTCCATTGAGAATGTTTTGCATTTTTTCCATAGCTCACTTTGGGTTATTGAGGCATTCTTGAAACTATGATACTCCAACATGAATGCAACAACTTGGCTGTGTGTAGGTCTTTCTGTGAAGAGAGTCTTCACCATCCATAGCAAATTGAAATGTCTCTGCAAGAAGTTAAACATTGTTTCTCCTTTTAAAATCTGCGTCTTTTCATGCCTGTTATCTGCTCTGCTTTTTGCCAATGTTAAGGAATCTTCATAAAACTTCCATGACATAATATTTCATTTCTCTGTCCAACAAGAAGGTAAACCTGTTCTTGTCAATTTATCAAATGATATATCAAACTTCTTCACTGCCTCTTTGATTCCTAGTAGCCTCTTCTCTGCAACTTTCCGAAGATCATTCCCGATTATCATTTTATTCACCTCCTGAGCATAAAAATATCTATCTTGTATCTCAATATCTTCTAATTCCTCATCTGACTTGGAATTGATAAAATCTATGAACTTCCTAGCCCAATTTTCTCTCTTAATTGTTGTTTGCTTATCAGATAACATCTCTTCTTCATGTTCTGAGATAAGGCTTTTCTCCTTAGCAACTATATTCAGGAAATTCCAATTGGACTTAATTTCTGAGATAATTTCACCCCAAATGATATCTTTAGCCTTTATAAGGGAGATATTGCCTTTTAACTTCTCTTTGAGATCCTTAATCTCATCTTCAGTCTTCTGTAATTTCTGCTTGTTCTCCTATGCTTTATCTTCTAGTGTCCGTATGACTTTTGTGGATGTTTCTAACTCTGATTGAGCTAGCCTGCGATCTCTTTCTGCCATCTTCATCTCTGTGCTGAGCCGCGCAATCTGTGCTTGAGGATCCGCGTCACCTGTAGGAAAAAAAAAAGTACAAGTATGATTTTCAATATGGTTTTGTAACGAAATAGTAGTCTGCTTTACTTTAGACAATTCTTCATCTTTCTGCAGCAATTGCAGACGCAGTTCTTCTTTCTCTTTCTCCACTTCTGCTACTTCTGCAGCCATTGAATGCTCTACAGCAGGTAACTTCAGTTTTTTCCTTAGGGTGGATATCTCTATTTCCGCACTCTTCATGAGCTTCTGTATTGCAGCTTTGTCATTTGGATCTACACCGATCTTCATGATAATATTTTTCAATTCCTCATTTTGAACTGATAAGGCCCTTGAATTGGCCTTCTCCATCTTGAACTGCTTGATAACCTTTGCTAGCATGTTTTCAGCTTTAACAGCTATGGCATTGGTTTTGGTTAGATCATTGACAATTAATTGTCCAGTTTGTACATGAAGATTCATCTTATCCAACAGTGGGATCTTCTTAACATCCATAGTTATATTTACAGCATTAAAACTGCTCGAAGATCCGAGGGACATCCCTGTTGGATGCGTTAAAGCCATTCTGAAATGATCCTTCTCAAGATCCATCACAGTCAGCAACCTAGTCTGATTAGCAACCACGTGATGCTCTGCTTGAGCCTCCACATTAGCTCTTATTCTTTGATTCCTTTCTTCAATCTGTGTAAATACCTGTTTGACTGAGGGTGCCTTTTCTGAGTAAAGCTCATGACCTCCAGGAGAAGAGGGAGCGTTTTGTTCTTCATTTATATGAAAGGTAAAACCTGGTGAATTTGAAGAATGATATTTAGCCAATTTGGTTCTCTTCTCCTCTCTTGGCTCTTCATCATCTAATTCAACAAAAAAATCCCTACTTCTTTTATTTACCCTTTCAGTTATAACAAGTATTTGAATGCTTGTTTTTGATGTATTTGTTTCTCCTGGGTTTGCCAGCTTTTCCTGCTCAGGTCTGCTTATGTGAGTAAAAGCAGAATATCCATTTTCAATTCTCCTTTGAGAAATCACTCCATGCAGATCATATGACCATTGCTCTCCTAATAACAAATGTGTCTCTTCCAACATCTTAGACACTTCATCAAATTCTTGCCTCATATTTACCACGAAGGGTCCCACACTCATAGGCAACTTATACATTAGACCTTTCTTCATGGGAACAAAATGCACCTGATCTACATTGAGACTTTGTCTGATAAATTCAAGGGCAAAAAGCGGCATAGGCACAAAATTTGGGAGCCTATGCGGCTCAATACTAGCTCCATACAATATTATCTCCGAATACTCCTCAAACACAAGTCAATCCCCAAATCTGCAACTAGGTCCCAACTGTAAAAACTCCTGGGCTTTTGATGGAAAACAAGGAGGAGAAACTCCATTCAATATTCTATAAGCAATGGACATATGATGACTGGAAAAATCAAACAACCCTGCTTCATTTTCCTCTCTTCTAATTATGTCAGTCCAAAATATAACTGATTGCTTCTGTTTGTTGACATCCACTATATTCAACCCCAAAATCATAAATTCCTCAACATTTTGATATAAGAATAAATAAACAATCAATGAGGGGAATTTAAAAGAACCTATGAGAGGAAAGGTCATCAACTGAGAATTAACAATCTCCTGCCAGAAAGATGGAATGTCGAGAACTACCCCTGATTTCATCATCATCGCGTACATTCCCAATACTGATTTATCAATTGTAAGGTCATTATCTTTGCCCAAAATTTCTGCAATACAACTCAGGACTGGTCTATTCTCGGCATCAAACATTTCCAAATTGAATTCTTCTCCTTCTAGTTGAACTTCTTTTGAATTTGATCTCAAATGGGACATACATTGAAAAAATTCTTCACCTGAATGGTTCTCAAAATAACGCGCCAATGAGTCTTCAGAGAATTGCAGTGGTGACTCGTTTTCAGGAAAAAAAAATTCTTGGTGAATTAATTGCGTCGACACCTGTAGAACGTTATCCCCTTGCGAATTCATTATGAAACACTTACCAGGATACATTG
Source organism: Pinus albicaulis (assembly GCA_034641835.2). NCBI lineage: Eukaryota > Viridiplantae > Streptophyta > Pinopsida > Pinales > Pinaceae > Pinus > Pinus albicaulis. The sequence goes on from CM076571.1 coordinate 815,991,190, forward strand.
AAGAAACCAGCCAAGAAATAAATTCGGGAAATAAATGAGCTTTTGGTATACAGGCAGACAGGACACCGGATTTCTTCATGGCAGCAAAAACTGAGGAATTCTCGGCATTTAGGGTCACTTGATGATAAAAAAGGGAATGATTTACGGAAGATGCGGTATCTTGGATGTCTTTCTCACTGTCCATGAGGGAAATGAGGCTCGTCGAACCAGATAGTGAAAACCGTTTGGCCATGGCTGAACAGACCACAGATGGAAAACGGAAATGGTGATGACACGACTCAAAAGGGAAAATGACTGTAAGGAATTTGAAAACGGGATAAAACAAAACCATTTAACAGCTGCGCAAACCCGTATTAAATGCCTGAAATGACGTGTAAAAGCCACTGATGTGGAGTACAGCTGTCTAACACTCACATGACGTCATTGCGGGGGGTTGCTGGAGTACGGCGGCAAATTTTGGGTTGCCCCCCCGCAGTGCATCCACACCGTCGATCATTGTTTATCCGCGGTCAAACGGGTCAACTGCGGGGGCAGCTGATCCGTTAACTCCCGAGCTCCTCGCACCTCCGCAATTCATCATCCGATCATAATCTTCAAGGCGTGCTACCTCCACTCGGGAACTTGCTCGATGTTTACACATGAAGTTATAATATAAATCCAAATAAAGTTTAATAATAAACTTAATTTGTAACGGACTTTTGGAAATACTTCTTTTTTATGCTATAGCATAAAAACATTATACCATAACATATACTTTTTCCGAATTTCAGATTTTTTTTTTTGTCATTTTTTGTTTTTCAAAATAAAATAGAAAAGGATATGCAGATGATCCACAACATCTAGCTCCACCTGGGGATAGTGTTTTTGCCACGAAACACTAAGAACCTGCAGAACAGTGCCTTCACTTCGGGCATGGAGTCAAAAATTGCTTGATGAAATATCTACAATGATATCTCCGGATATGTACAATGATGGTGAAACAACTCTTAATGCCGGAAATAATGCTTTAGATATTGCCCATTCACAGGCATATCTAATACTTCTCCTTCAATATTTTCCAGCATGAAAGTATTATTCATCCTGAGTTCACTAATTTTGAACGGCCCATACCACAAGGGATCAAATTTGTCGTGTTTCCCTTTGTCTTCCCTTCAGGTATCCCACCTTAATACCAGGTCTCCCTTCTGAAACACGATTTCTTTTGCTTTCCTGTCAAATATTGTCTTCATTTTTTGCTGATAAGTAAGCAAATTCTCCTGAACTTTATTTTTGTTTTCACTTAGCTCCATTATGTTATTCATTCTTCTAATCATGGCATTGGGTTCTTCTTGAGCATCTTGAAGGAAGGAAATCACAGGTTTCACCAACTGGGTGGGAAACAATGCCTGAGTACCATATACGAGTTCATAAGGTGACTTACCAGTAGATCTCCTAGTGGTCATCCTTGTTGCCCATAGAGCAAAAACTAGCTTTGAATCCCAATTCTTTTGGTTTTCATTTATTATCTTCTTCAAAATTCTTACCAAGGTTTTGTTAGAAGATTCTGCCAATCCATTTCCCTATGGATGATAAGCTGTAGAATGAGACAATATCACATTGTAAGTCTGACAGAAATTAATAAACCTGAATGAGCTGAAAACTTGGGCATTATCTGTCACAATCTTTACTGGACATCCAAACCTGCTAAAGATATTTTCCTCTAAAAACTTCATAACAACCAAATCATTTGCTTTCCTGGTAGGAAAACAAAGATTTTTTAGGATTCAGCGACAATCCATATTTCCTACACTTCAAGAAGGATTTTTGCAAATGCTGTAGATGTTCCTCATCAGAGTTTGAAAAAATTGTGACATCATCCAGATAAACAACCACAAACTCACCCCCTACAAATGCAATATCCATTGCTCTTTGGAATGTGGCTCCTGCATTCATTAGGCCAAACGACATCCTGGCATACATGAATGTCCCCCAGGGTGTAGTGAAAGAAATTTTCTTTTGATCTCCCTTCTCCACAGCAACCTGATTATACCCTAAAAAACCATACACCATAGATAATCTGTAAGCCCCAGTCACTTTTTGTAAGACAAAATCCATTTTCGGCAAAGGATAATTATCTTTCAACGAATCTCTATTCAAGTTCCTGAAATCTACGCACAGCCTTATCTCTCCATTTTTCTTTCTGACTGGTACAAGATTGGAAACCCAATCTGAATATCTGAGAGGAACAATTATTTTGGCCTGCAACAATTTCTTTATCTCCTTTTCAATCGAGGCCAACAACAATGGATTGATTTGTCTGAGTTTCTGTCTATGGGGTTTCACTCCATCCTTCAAAGGGATTTTATGTTGAATAATATCCTTATCATACGTCTTCAAATCATCATACGACCAAGCAAATACATCCTCAATTTGTTTGAACAGATCTACGTATCTTTCTTTATAGTCCTGCGGAACACCTTTGAAAAATTTGATCATTTTAGGCTCATATTGAGTTCCTAAATTGCAATCTTCCACATTCTCATCTTGATGTGCTTTCTTCTAATTCACTGCCACATCATTAGCATCAAAAAATCTTTCGAGAGGTACCAAACCTTTTGGTAAAATATTGTCTTTCAACTGAATAATTTGCTGATCACCAATCTTCTTTTTCAGAGTCTTAGACATATCAGCCAAGTCATCTTCATTAGTTTCCAAATCAATCTGATGATCTTCAAAATCTTCAATCATCAACAAAAATTGTTTAATCTGCTCATCATCCTCAAAAACCTGCCAATGTTTGATATTGTCTGGGATTGAAGGCCTATGTCTCATCTCAATCTCATATCTTAGTCTCGGATTGATCGGAGGTTTGAATGTACTGGCTGCAACTGCTAAAGAATTAGCCATTCTATTCTCTTCCCTTGGAACAAACTGTAGGTTGAAAGCTTCAAAGTAGTTTTCAATTAAATCCCAAACCTCATTCCTATATGCTCTTAACCTGGGATGTTTAGTTTGACACAAATTCTTAATCTATCTTATGATTAATTCAGAATCACCAAGCACGGCCATAGACTGAATTCCCATTTGCTTAGCTGTCTGCAGACTAATGATTAATGCTTCATATTCAGCTACATTATTAGTGGACTCAAACTCCAATTTAAAAGAAAAAGGTACAAGATTACCTTCCGGAGATACAAAAATGAAACCAGCTCCAGTGCCTTCTTTAAAAAACGTGCCATCAAAATAACACTTCCAAAGTCTGTTTGAACGCAGCTCCTTATGTACAATGGCTGAAGAGATCTGCCCTTGTGATTCTTCAGCGAATTCTGCATCTTCATGCAGCATGAAACAAGAGAGGTCATCCTTCTCTTGGCCATAAATAGGTGAATTACCTGCATCTTTCTTGGTGGCAGTTTTTTGAAATCTAGTTTCTCTATACAACCTCCTTTCTTCCCCATTAAAAACAAGAATGATAGCATATGTAAAATCTAGCTTCAAAACTCCTCCAAGCTTTTCCCCCCAAGATCTAGATAATAACATACCAAATCTGGCTGGAATGTCTGCCACTACCACATCCATCATAATGCTCTTGGCTGGGATTTGAGCCAATGAAACATCCATATCCTTAATAAGACCCATACACTTCACCCTTTTTTAATCAAAAGAATAAATATATCTGTATGGCTTAGTGATTTGTAAATTCAACTCTTTCATCACACACAATGGCATCAGATTGTGGGATGCGCCAGAATCTAGCATACAATTATGTAAAACAAAATCATGTAACAGAAGAGATATATAAAAAGGAGGGATGGATGAATCTACCTCTTCAACATGAGGCCCAAAGGTAACCACTAGTTTTTCTTCTTGCAGATTTACTATATCGCCCACTTCATCAGACTGAGATAAATTGATAAACTCTGTAATCTCCTTCTTATAACCAGGTGTTTTCATTAACTCGAGAAGAGGTACTTGAATTTTTACTTTCTCCAACTCTTTCGACAAACTGAAAGTTTGGTTTTGTTTTGTCAACTTTTCAGGTTATTCTTGATTTTTATTGGAATTTAGACCTTGATTCGAAACAGTAACAAATTTCTCCAAAATATTAGGATCCTTAATCTTTGTTTGAGAAACCCCAACTTGTTGTTTTTCATTTTCTTTTTCTTCATTCATGGGCTATTTCCCCTTATTTGATTTCTTAATCTGATTTTTCTGTAATGGAGTCGCCATTGGAGCAGGTATTGATTTTGGTTCTTTTTCCTCATCATCTTGAGTTCTTAACCTCTTCTTTGACCTCAAATCATATTTTTTATGTAATTTTGATTGCATGAAGTCCGTGAACTGTCTGCAATAGTCATCCATCTCTTCCTGATCGAATGAAAGCTCAGTTTCTTCATTTTCTTCCACTCCTTCTTTCTCTATTTCTTCTTCTGTTTCATCATCTTCCATGTAGACAGCAGAAATTCGAGCATCATCTTCTTTTTCATCATCATCATCCACTGAGTAGGATGGAGCTGCCTCTATATACAAGGGTGCTTGCACCTGATCTTGATCTTTTCTTTCTCTTTGTAGAATCTGCAAGGGTTGTTTTTTAAACTGGGGATTAAAAACCCCTCTATTCTGTCTTGCAGGCTTATTATTGTCTATTTCCAACTTCACCAACTTATTAGACAATTTTTTTATGACCTTAGTCATATTGTCAATTCTCTGGTCTTGAGCTGAGGCTTCTTCTTTAGCCTTTCCTTTATCTTGACCTTTACCAGCAGCAGACATATTAGCCTCAAACTCCAGAGCATCAGTTTGAATCTTCTCCAAAGTAGGAGACCTTCTTTCTCTCAATGTGAAACTGAACTCTGGTTCAAATGCACCAGCAAAAACGACCCTTGCTCCAATAGGAGGGGGTTTCATTTCAACAGGCAAACTATTATACAATTTGTTAAATCTTTTCACAAAATCATTCATATTTTCATCAGATTTCTTCTTTATTGCATTGAATTCTGTCAAAGAATAGCCATGGTCCCTTTTTTCACCCCATCTCTCGGTGAAACGTCTTTCTAGTCCATCCCAATCATTTATTGAACCATTTGGCAATCCTTTGAACCATTTCCTTGCCTCTCCACTTAGAGACTGAACAAAAAGTCTCATTACAACATCTAAATGTTCAACATTTAAATTCTTAGCAAACGTGCAAAACAAGGGCAAGTGTTGTTCTGCAGTTATTTAATCTTCACCAGTAAATCTAGGGAGTAATTTGAGATACTCCTGAGGCATTGCATTCAAGGGTTGGGGTAGATGTAATGGTGCATATCTGTTCATCAAGAAAGTAGGGGCCGCCATGTTTATGCCCGGGTTAACTGCTCCTTGAGCGAGGTTAAAATGAATACCAGTTGTAGGTGGGGGTGAATGAGGTGGAACAACTAATATAGGAGTTGGTGTATGAACGATTGCAGAGGAGCTGGCAACTATATGAGGTTGAGTTTCTGTAAAAGGGAAAGACACAAACTCCAAAGATTGCTCTTCTAATGTAGGTTCTTGAAAATGAATGGGTGATGATGAGGATTCTTTGTCCGAGGAAGTGAGTTTCCTGGAAATATTCTTGGATCAGGGAGTGCGTGAACTGCTACCTGGTGCGAGCAGTGTAACTTCTGGTGTATCAAATATTTTTGATTTCTGGCCCCTCTTTGAAACAAGCTTCTCAGGATCAGACAAAATAGGAACTTTTTGCTGAGAGGTATCCGACCTCGTGTGAGGTTTCTTTGGAGCCAGAGCTATTTTAAAACAACCACAGCATATTATTTCCTCCTCTCTGAACAACCAGAGGAAATGTAAAATAAAACCCAGGGAAAATCTTCGAATCGTCGTCCCCGGCAACGGCGCCAATTAATGTTGTACCTTAAGAAACAATTCCATGCTGTGTAAAGGAATCCGTGCTCAAGACACTATATGATTATGTCACAAAATAAATATATATCTGTCTCTGTCTTATAAACCCTTAAAAATTAATTATATAACCTTCAAATATTAAATCCATGCATGTTCTGCAATGCCATATTCCACTTATGCCAAAATGAACGAATGGAAGAGAAAGAGAAGAGGGTTTCAATCTAATATGTTGTTTCAAACAGAATCTATCATTTTAAAACCCTGAAGAACTAAGTAGAGATAAAGTTAAAATAGAGGAGCGCACATTAAGGTTTGTTTAACTCTTAAATACACATGTATAAAGAGACCTGCTGCTCAAATCACTCTATTTCATTCACAGATATGAAAACACGATGTAAACTAGAAAACTTTTCAGCATAAACATGATGATAGAATCTTGCATACTCATTCATTAATTTTTCATTCTTTAGTACAAAAATTTGGCTTCAAGGTTCAAAAAATCGAAACCTCTTTCTTTCTTGAAATTTCCTTTAAATACAAAGTCACAAAACAGTTTCCCCTGATGAAACTAATTCCAACTTCTTAAACTAATTCTAACTGCTTAGACTACTGGCAGTTACGGAGGTACATGCCTCAAAAGGTCCTATTACAATTTACATGATTTTAAGAAAATAACATAATGTGAATTTGAAAACTTCTAATCTATAAGAACAACCGCTTCTGATGCGGTTGCTGAGTCAACGGCTACTCTTGGTTGAGACGTTGGGATCCTTTTCGCTGTGTCCATAGAGAATGTTTTGCATTTTTTCCATAGCTCACTTTGGGTTATTGGGGCATTCTTGAAACTATGATACTCCAACATGAATGCAACAACTTGGCTGTGTGTAGGTCTTTCTGTGAAGATAGTCTTCACCATCCATAGCAAATTGAAATGTCTCTGCAAGAAGTTAAACACTGTTTCTCCTTTTAAAATATGCGTCTTTTCATGCCTGTTATCTGCTCTGCTTTTTGCCAATGTTAACAAATCTTCATAAAACTTCCATGACATAATATTTCCTTTCTCTGTTCAACAAGAAGGTAAACCTGTTCTTGTCAATTTATCAAATGATATATCAAACTTCTTCAGTGCCTCTTTGATTCCTAGTAGCCTCTTCTCTGCAACTTTCCGAAGATCATTCCTGATTATCATTTTATTCACCTCCTGAGCATAAAAATATCTATCTTGTATCTCAATATCTTCTAATTCCTCATCTGACTTGGAATTGATAAAATCTATGAACTTCCTAGCCCAATTTTCTCTCTTAATTGTTGTTTGCTTATCAGAGAGCATCTCTTCTTCATGTTCTGAGATAAGGATTTTCTCCTTAGCAACTATATTCAGGAAATTCCAATTGGACTTCATTTCTGAGATAATTTCACCCCAAATGATATCTTTAGCCTTTATAAGGGAGATATTACCTTTTAACTTCTCTTTGAGATCCTTAATCTCATCTTCAGCCTTCTGTAATTTCTGCTTGTTCTCCTCTGCTTTATCTTCTAGTGTTCGTATGAATTTTGTGGACGTTTCTAACTCTGATTGAGCTAGCTTGCGATCTCTTTCTGCCATATTCATCTCTGTGCTGAGCTGCGCAATCTGTGCTTGAGGATCCGCGTCACCTGTAGGAAAAACAAAAGTACAAGTATGATTTTCAATATGGTTTTGTAACGAAATAGCAGTCTGCTTTACTTTAGACAATTCTTCATCTTTCCGCAGCAATTGCAGACGCAGTTCTTCTTTCTCTTTCTCCACTTCTGCTACTTCTGCAGCCATTGAATGCTCTACAGCAGGTAACTTCAGTTTTTTCCTTAGGGTGGATATCTCTATTTCCGTACTCTTCATGAGCTTCTATACTGCACCTTTGTCATTTGGATCTACACCAATATTCATGATAATATTTTTCAATTCCTCATTTTGAACTGATAAGGCCCTTGAATTGGCCTTCTCCATCTTGAACTACTTGATAACCTTTGCTAGCATGTTTTCAGCTTTAACAGCTGTGGCATTGGTTTTGGTTAGATCATTGACAATTAATTATCCAGTTTGCACATGAAGATTCATCTTATCCAACAGTGGGATCTTCTTAACATCCATAGTTATATTTACAACATTAAAATTGCTCGAAGATCCGAGGGACATCCCTGTTGGATGCGTTAAATCCATTCTGAATTGATCCTTCTCAAGATCCATCACAGTCAGCAACCTAGTCTGATTAGAAACCACGTGATGCTCTAATTGAGCCTCCACATTAGCTCTTATTCTCTGATTCCTTTCTTCAATCTGTGTAAATACCTGTTTGACTGAGGGTGCCTTTTCTGAGTAAATCTCATGACCTCCAGGAGAAGAGGGAGTGTTTTGTTCTTCATTTATATGAAAGGTAAAACCTGGTGAATTTGAAGAATGATCTTCAGCCAATTTGGTTCTCTTCTCCTCTCTTGGCTCTTCATCATCTAATTCAACAACAAAATCCCTAATTATTTTATTTACCCTTTTAGTTATAACAGGTTTTTGAATGCTTGTTTTTGATGTATTTGTTTCTCCTGGGTTTGCCAGCTTTTCCTGCTCAGGTCTGCTTACGTGAGTAAAAGCAGAATATCCATTTTCAATTCTCCTTTGAGAAATCACTCCATGCGGATCATATGACCATTTCTCTCCTAATAACAAATGTGTCTCTTCCAACATCTTAGACACTCATCAAATGCTTGCCTCATATTTACCATGAAGGGTCCCACAATCATAGGCAACTTATACATTAGACCTTTCTTCATGGGAACAAAATGCACCTGATCTACATTGAGACTTTGTCTGATAAATTCAAGGGCAAAAAGCCGCATAGGCACAAAAGTTGGGAGCATATGCGGCTCAATACTAGCTCCATACAATCTTATCTCCGAATAATCCTCAAACACAAACCAATCCCCAAATCTGCAACTAGGTCCCAACTGTAAAAACTCCCGGGCTTTTGATGGAAAACAAGGAGGAGAAACCCCATTCAATATTCTATAAGAAATGGACATATAATGACTGGAAAATAAAGAAGTAACCACCAACTGACTGTTTTTCTCTATTTAATTGTATAATAGGTCAAAATATCATGAGATTACATACATTTTGAAATCCACTATATTATCCCCAAATAGCAATTCTCATTGCATTTTGAATATAAAGAATAAATAAACAATACGATGAGGAAATTTAAAGAACACTATGGAAAGTTAATAGTGAGAATTAACAATCTCTTGGGGAAAAGAGATGGTCTGAAACTACCACAGTTCATGTCATTGTCATAATACATTCTATCTTGTTCTCGTTATAAAGATGTATTATCTTTGCCCAAAATTTCTGCAATACAACTCAGGACTGGTCTATTCTCGGCATCAAACATTTCCAAATTGAATTCTTCTCCTTCTAGTTGAACTTATTTTGAATTTTATCTCAAATGGGACATACATTGAACAAATTCTTCACCTGAAAGGTTCTCAAAATAATGCGCCAATGAGTCTTCAGAGAATTGTAGTGGTGACTCGTTTTCAGGAAAAAAAAATTCTTGGCGAATTAATTGCGTCGACACCTGTAGAACATTCTCCCCTTGCGAATTCATTATGAAACACTTACCAGGATACATTGAAGAAACCAACCAAGAAATAAATTCAGGAAAGAAATGAGCTTTTGGTATACAGGCAGACAGGACACTGGATTTCTTCATGGCAGCCAAAACTGAGGAATTCTCGGCATTTAGGGTCACTCGATGATAAAAAAGGGAATGATTTACGGAAGACGCGGTATCTTGGATGTCTTTCTCACTGTCCATGAGGAAAATTAGGCTCATCGAACCAGATAGTGAAAACCGTTTGGCCATGGCTGAACAGACAACAGATGGAAAACGGAAATGGTGATGACACGGCTCAAAAGGGAAAATGACTGTAAGGAATTTGAAAACGGGATAAAACAAAACCATTTAACAGCTGCGCAAACCCGTATTAAATGCCTGAATTGACGTGTAAAAGCCGCTGATGTGGAGTACAACTGTTTAACACTTGCATGACGTCATTGCGGGGGGTTGCTGGAGTACGGCGGCAAATTTTGGGTTGCCCCCCCGCAATGCATCCACACCGTCAATCATTGTTTATCCGCAGTCAAACGGGTCAACTGCGGGGGCAGCTGATCCATTAACTCCCGAGCTCCTCGCACCTCCACAATTCATCATCCGATCATAATCTTCAAGGCGTGCTACCTCCACTCGGGAACTTGCTCGACGTTTACACATGAAGTTATAATATAAATCCAAATAAAGTTTAATAATAAACTTAATTTGTAAAGGACTTTTGGAAATACTTCTTTTTTATGCTATAGTATAAAAAAATTATACTATAACATATACTTTTTCCGAATTTCAGATTTTTTTTTGTTTGTCATTTTTTGAATTTCAAAATAAAATAGAAAAGGATATGCAGATGATCCACAACAGTAGCACAAGCAAAAAAGGTGATATGTAGTAATCCTCTGCTATTTTTTACCATTGGATGATATTAAGTGATAAAAAAAAATTAAACATAACCCTCAAAACTCTTCATCCCATTCAGTTTAAGTAACTTAAGTCCAAAAATAATTCTTCAGAAATTCCGCAGCAGAAAATGTGTTTCAAGCTTGGCATATGCTACGGAATTGCCTAACCTATCAGAGGCTTGGAAAAACTTAGGTTTTGAGGCTAAAAGGATCCATGAATATACCTGCATGTAAAGTATGATTAATATAAGACAAAAAAGATCTATAATCCATTGTCACCTTCTTATTTACCAACAATTGCTTCATGAGTAGTTTTCATAGTTTTCTCCATAGTTCCTCTTTCCAAATATTTCTTGACTGATTCTGTCTTCATCATTTCCATATTTTCTTTCAACTCTTTGACTTGTCTTTGAAGACTTCTCCTCTCTGCCTGCAACCATAAATTTCTCTTCCTTGTGTGTGTCATCATGATGCGTAAAGTCTGTGATTTCTTCAACAATTGTTTGGATTCTCCAATAGACTTTTCAAAATGAGTGACCTGGTCATTCACTTTCTTTTCAACCTCATCTATCATTTCTCTATATTTCTTGTATCTTTCCAACTCTCTCTTTGTTTCAATTGATTATTCTCTTACTGCTCTTAATTGTCCTTCAAGAATCTCCCTTTCAGTTTGCTCTATGAATTTCTCCTTTCCCTTTCTCTATTTGACGGTTTCTTCCTTGTCTTTGCTCTGTCTCTTTAGAGAATCTACTTCAGATTTATTTTGAAATTTTATTTTAGACTGATATTTCTTTTCTTTGGTAAGCTCTGTCTCAATAGGAGATATGAATATAACTTCTTGTACTGCTGCCCTTTTTCCTTTATCTTCCTCCTGCTACTTATCTCTGACAGTGATAGTTGCAGAAAACTGGGATCTAGTAAAAGGCTTTATAGGTTTTAAAAGAAAACCTAAATCTTTTGGATAAAAATCCAATTTCTTGGCTACAAGTCCCTTTCTTCTGCCTCTGGATCCCTCTATCTTAGCTGCTTTCACTACAGGAGTTTCTGCAATGTCTATAGCTTGTAGAATGTCTTCAAGTCTGCCTTTACCCCCAACAATTTCCTTAGTGTTTCTTTTAGACCTTTTTGTTGTAGGTTTGATCTTGCTATCCATGACATGTTTGTTAACTTGCTTTCTAGTTGATGGAGGTGATGTTGTCTCTTGAATGAATTCAGCTTCTTCTCCCATATCTTTAGTCGTAGATTTTAGACCTTCTTGCTGATTCCTTTCTAACTCTGCAGTGGTACTCAGCTCTTGCCTAGAAGAATACGTTTTGAGTTTAGGGGCTTTCCTTGGAGACAAAACATCCATTTCATACCCATTCATGAACAAGAAAGATGCCCAGTCTTTGTTTAATTTACTTAATTCCTCCAACACTAGTAATTTCATCAACCCATGATGAAAAATGGAAGTTTCACTTCTTTCAGGTCTTCCTTTCACTTTGTCTGCCATTTTTCCAAGACTTCTAAAAAGGTAAAAAGGAATATCTATCAACTTCTTCTCTGTAAAATGAAGCAAAAACTTGAAGTGATACATGTAGATTGTTTGGAATCTACCTTCGCATGAAAATTATTTCTGTATGATTGTCAATAATTTTGAATAATTATCTCTAAGGAAAGTTCTAGGAATCCCTTCAGTCATTTTTATCCCTACATGTTCAGGTTTTAGATAATCATCACAAATTTTCAAGTTAAACTTGGTAGCTTTAAACCATTCTTCTCTGGTTCTCGAGATTCCTGTTGCTTTAGAAATGACGTTAGGTGAAATTGGAACATGAATACAACCAACCTTTGTATATGTGCCTTTGAAATTGATCACGAAATATTGTGAGACCTGTTTATGATGACCTTGCAACCTTTGACAGAACTGAATGCAACCTGCTCTTGTAAAAAGATCATTAAAATATGGATCTTCCATGATTAAAATTGGACTTGTAGGTTCGTACCTTAATGTTAAACCTCCTTTATTAACTTTCTTTGGTGTAGCCATATCTTTCTTATTTTGCAGCAGTGGCCTTCTTTATATTTTTACACCTGTTCAACAAAATCCTTTGATGACAGTGAACTGTTATGGTAGAAGAAGGATGGCATGAAAAAGGATTTCTATGGGAGATGTAAATGAAAACAAGGTGTTTTGGTAGCAGATTGCAAAAGCGAGAAACAAAGTATGAGAAATGAGGGATATATTTGAAAAGGAAAATGAGATGGATTTCAAATGGTGGCTGATGCTAAAACCTGCTTAACTCTCGAATGATAACCCTACTCTGACATCACAACCTAGAAAACTTCAGATGTTAACCACTCATCATTATGCAGAAAACCGTTATAGAATGAGACAACTTTCATAGTACATTTATTTTGACAAGTGTCAGTTTTTCTACGGAATTACTAGGTGTTTCCGTAGCAAAATCTGTTATTTTTGTACTAAAATTGTTGCGAAATCAGATAATTTTTTACAGATGGCTAGATTAAGACTTTAAGTCAGTTTAAAGTATCTACTCAAGATCTACTCTTTTGATATGACCTGAGATCATCTCTAACAACTTAAAACAAAACTTAAAACCTATGTTTATCATAAAATTTATCATTTCATGATGATGTGCAACCTAACTAACCTAAAGACCAACTTGACACATTTCAAGTAAAATTTTGAAAATTTTCGGGTGATAACAGGTTGATTGAGGTGATTTTAATGTTGATATTACTTAAAATTTTATCTTTCAAGTTCACAGCGAGATGTAATGGGAAATTCCTAAAATTCAAACTAAATGAGAAGCAATCTTTTCAATTCAGTTTTTTCAATGAAAACCTTAGCTACTACGAGGATAAAGCAATAATTTTTTTTAGCATAGATCAAAGAGCACAAACTAAATGAAGATTTCCCTAATCTATTCCTATGCAATGCTCACAATGATTAAAAAGAAACTAAATACACAAATCAATCAAACAATGTTTTCTTTTTCGAGAAATGAGGACTGAAACAACAATTTTCTCTAAGGAAATGAAGACTGAAATGACAATTTTCCTTTTGAAAACATATAATTAATCTAATGCAAGATTTACAAATTTCGATTTAATTTTACAATGATAAAGAAAATAGCTAATGAAAAATTGAACAAACAACTATCCAAAGGAGGAAGAACTGGCAATGTTTACTGGTCTCTAAGGTCAAACATGCATCTAAGAATACAAGAAGCAATAGGTTGAAACTGAATACAAAAGAAAAATTATGATAGAATTTGGTTGGTTGAGGGGAAGCACACCCCTTAAGGGCGGAGAATGCATTGCAGAGTGCCTCTGAACGGGAGACAGTGCTATGTAAAGCATTGTACCCTGATCAACAATGCATTGGGCACAACTAGGGTTGAAAGACAAGTAGCTAGACACACTTTCTTCTACAAAAATTCATTCAAATGACAGAGTAGATGAATTAAAGTCTATTGATGATGGTTAAAAAGGACAGAAACACCAGGAATGATGGATTTCTCCTAGTATGGTTGCCAATTTGTTATATGGAATTCTAATCTACAGATAAACTAGTTTTCCATGAGTGTGGTGTTCCTTCACTCATAACAACAAAATAAAGGTAAATGTTATTTCCTCTAAAATAGGTAGAAATATAGAAGGGATAAATACCTACTTGTGATCCTTTTCTCTCGTTCCTCTTCTATTGTCGTTCCCGTCATTCTTGATCTAGCTGAAACCTGCTTGATCAATACCTACAATCAAAGACAAAAGACGACAAACAACATACATATATACATTATATCTACCTTAACCAAGTTGAACCAATTAAATTTGAGAATACATACACATTTGAGAATACATTCACAAGATATAAGTGCATATATGAGAGAAAGAACATATATCTTTATTGAAATAATAGGAGGAGTAGATTACAACCAGTAGATTAGTTTGTCATCAACCTGCTCCAAATTCATTCCGTCCTCATCACACCAAGAATAATCTTAGCAACATAACATTACTCCATCTCTCAAGAATTGAGAATCCAACATCATAACACTACAAAAATTTCTTCCTCCCTTGCACTTAGATGAGTGCTCAATTTATAGGGAAATTGTAGGTAGTTTCTCAATAAATGATATTGAACGGATTTCTAATAAAATATGAGACATGTTTCCAGGTTCAATGGTGAAGGATGAACACATGTATTCGAAGTATGAAACCTATGAGCTCTTCTAGAAGGCACTAGAGATGTGGAGATTCTCGTAACAATGATGATCTCCCTCCCAGGAGACCAACACACCCTTAAGTGTCAAGAATTTCTTTGCAGATCACCCTTGCATGGGGGTAAGTGCTTTGCAACTCACTTAGGCTCATTCAGAGGAGCGTTGATGAGTCAATGGGTCATTACAAATATACTTCAATTATTAAAACTCTCATGAATTAAAGCCATCATTGGAATGAATTCTATAGGACATGTAGCAACTAAATTAGGGGATGATAGACCCTGTTCATATTGAATTAGGGGATGATAGACCCTGTTCATATTTAATTAGGGGATGATAGACCCTGTTCATACTAGCCTTAGGGATGATGCCCAAATTGACCTATAACAAGCTCCTTAGCATGCATTGACATGCGTGAAAAGGAAATTTTAATGGTGATATGATTAATTTTTAGTGATTAAGGCACTTTCATTTGATGGGTGTTCGTTGACAATTTCACTTGGTTCAAAGGTATAAGAGAGGTATAAATGACAATTTTGTTGATATGCCTTCTAGGCCTATTATTTGTGTAATTATTGTACTCAAGCATCATTTTGTTTTACATGAGTGTAATGTTCAGTAATTTGCATACTTTCAAGACGTATATTGAAGCTTGAGTAAAGTAAACCAGGTAGTGGAACTTTTTAGTTCAATTTTCGTAGTTTATTTTTGGGGTCTTATCCTTGATGAGGATTTTGCAGAAGATTACCTTGAAAATTATTCTAGGGAATGATTTTGATGTGCATGACCATAGCGACATGGAAAATACAAGAAGAACATTGAACTAGAATTCAAATATTTTGTATTCCAAGATTAACTTAAAAAAGAGCCTAGATAAGTATAGGTCAAGGCACGAGAAGCATTGATTTGATCGAGTTTTGAATAATGGAGGAAATGAACCTTCAGAATCTAAATTACTGAAAGTGATCTTTTGGGGTCCAAAATATTTCAAGTGGGGAAGAGTGACCAGGAGATAATTTTTTCTCAAAAATCAAAGTTATCAGCATGAAACGAAACTTGAGTGACCATGTAGTGTTCATAATTCTGAATCAAGCGCAATTTTATTCACATGAAATGTACTTTGTATGGCCTTAGAAACATGTTTTGTCTATTTTCCTAGATAAGAAAATTTGGAAAAAAATTTAGCAGACAGGGAGCCGAGTTAGCAGTTCGTACTTATGATGTGGCATGTTGACTGGGCAGGTCAATAGGTTGGTCAACCCATTTATTCAGTGACTAGAGGGCTACCAAGTGGTGTTATGGGAGAAACTACCCTAGGGTCTGGGTTGAGGATCCCAACAGAGCGGAAGGCATAAAACAGCAAGAAGCAAGCAAACTAATGGTCCTAATGATTAAACTAGAAAAATTGGGAGAGATGACCTTACCCATATGTCCTACGTTTGAGTTCATTCCCACGGGGTTCAAACCTTTTTCTTCTCCACGTGCTTCAAAACCTGCAAATCATTCAAGAAAAGCACATAGACTAGTTGTAACAAAATATATATCCTAGATGTCTATGGTTAGATCATATAAGCTTATAGAAAATAACATGAAATCAACTATTAAAAGATCATTCACATGTATAAAAAGCATTAAAGATCACGACATCATGAACGATACATAACTTATTTACTGATGTATGTAAAATATGTGGAGGAATACCACCTGAATTCAGCCACGACTCCAAGCGAAACCATCCTTCGAAGTCATCCAACCCAAGCCTCAAAAATATTTTTCCATAAAGGTGCATAAGGATGTCACATAAAGGAGGTGAACATCTCAAAGAAGGAAACAAGGGTTTCCTAAACCTGGGAAGTGCAGGAGGCACAAGTATAATCATACTTGATCTGGGACTAACAGGCTATAGTATCAATACCTATCTCTCTCCTCCCTTTAGGCCTTCCCATGAGGTGCATTTGTACTTCCTCAAAATAGTTTTCTCAGCTGGGAAACAAATTTTCCACAGACTCCTCTAGGTGGGCTTCCGGTGTAACTCGTAAATCCCGCCCACATAATAGGGAGTTTTTTTTTTTTTAATATTTTAAACAGTTATGAGTGGTCCAACATCTACACGTTCTTTTTAGAGTGAATATTCGTGTATGGAATCCAAAATATTGTTTTTTAAGCAAAGGAACAAGTCTGAATGGAAAGGGCTTCCCAAGACCAATACATAGATCATCAAGTATATAGAGGTGATAAATGATGCTATAACAGATGCCCCCTAATATATGAGGTCAGAAGGGTGTTGGAAAAAATACTGAGGGGGGGGGGGGGGGGTGAATGAGTATTTACAAAATCACAATCTTTTGGTTTTCACTTACTGATTTACATAAGTGACTTTGATTAACCCAACTAGCATATGTACATGACTATATTAATAGAAACTTTTGTATACCCAAATAAATTTATTGTTCAGATAAATATTCAGAAACATTCTTTGGCCCAGATCATCAGTTATGCATTACATAGTTAAGCAGTAAACATGTGTACTAATAACAGAATAAGTCATCACACAAGAGCATCACACATGAACACCAAGATTTAAGGTGGAAACCCAAGAAAACCACCATTGCTTTCGTCTTTGCCTTTAATATTTATTTAATGGAAAAATTCTTACAATGTTGTATTGATGGAGACTCATATCAATACGCAGGCATCTACCTGCAGAAGGTTGCAACCTTCTCTTGTTTTCTAGCTTCTACTGGAAGGGAGCTACAACCCCCTGAACAGAACACCAACTTCTACTGGCAGGAACCTTCTAGTTCCATACAGAAGGCTTCAACACTCAAACCCACTGCAGACCACGTTTCATAAATTTTCACACTGGATCCAACAACTTCAACACAATTCCATATATAGATCAACACCAATAAGCATAACCCAACCTTTAAATAAAAAATGAGATCGTTGTAACCAGAACACAGAAATAAACCCAGACTTCTGAATCAATAAGAAAAATCAGTTTCAACCTTGATCATTTATCACATTAAATTCATACGCAACTTCACTTTACTGTAACCTACGTGTATACACACTTTCCTGCACACCAACCTGTGTATAGATCAGTGAATAATGAAATTCCAGAATTTGATCGGAATCAGAAATAGATCTGAGGCTTTCAGTCATACATCTTCTTATATTTGCATTACCCTTATTTATTCAACATCATCAATCATATTTAATCACTCACTAATCATATAACAGTATTCAAACAACCCAGATCTACATGAAGACTTCATTGACAGATAGCAGAAATATAGCAGTAATAAACAAATAACATCTTCATCAAGCTTTAGAAAACCTAGACTTCCATACACGCTTTTTCTGAAACAAACGCACGTGCATACATGCTTTTACTGTGATGAACAACATATAGATGCGTAAATATTCAATACTACAGTTTGATTAACGGACTTGGATTTTTATCCTCCATACTTCAGCAATCCTGCGTCAGGTCACAGATCTAAACATGTCACCAACAGATCAAAAAATTACATATTCATTTCAGGTCTAGAGAACCTGATCCATGATTGTATTCATAGGTGTATTATAACTTCAAATATACGAATAAACAGTAAACCATTCCATGCAGATATACTCCAGAGAAAATTATTTAATTAAAAACCCATCTTTCTACACCCCATTTCACTTTGATCTTGTTCTCCTTATATAGGTTGAGCCTTTCCCAATAGCATGAGATAAAACCACACAAGTGCCGATGGTATTCTTGGACAGAATCAAATAGACGACCCAACGCTCAATACTGTGGGCTAAAACCATGGTAGTGACTCTTGGTATCATAATTTTAGAGAGCAAATGGCATATGCGACTTTGCTCGTTTCTATTCGCGTGTGTACGCGACTTGCCTTACACGAACTCGCGTATCAAACTTTAAATATGAATATTAAATCATCTTCTGCTGAATCTTCTGATAAACCATAACCATCTTCCACTAAACCATCTGCTAAACCACTATGCTTCTCTAGAAGCCATATACTTCAGATTTTGCACGTGATTTTCCATCAAGGACAACATATGCAATCATAAGAAACATGTTGCCAACAATCGAAACATATTTCCAACAATCTCCCCCTTTGGACTTGATGGAAACCATGTTGGAGATTGACACCTCAATCCTGTAGATATAAGATATATTCAAACACCAAATACTCTCCCCCTTTGACATCAAGAGAAAAGGGAAAAAAAATGCTCCCCCTGAGCACATGATTTATATTGACAACATAATACATGACCTTTCCTTATCACTAAGAACTCAAAAATACATCAGGGATCCAAACGAGTGGAATTACATATTGACTCAACTACCCAACCAAGTGGGTTTACATATTTGAACAAGTCCATACATGATACAATATGACAAACTTTACATCATAGGTCTCAACATGACTTGTATATAAAATTAAAGATATGAATTTTTATAACCAAGACCAAACAATCTCAAAAGAGATATCATAATGAAGCAACCAACATAAGGCCAACAATGTAGTCTTCTCAACAAGGCTAATGCTCCCCCTAAACCTGTGCATCCTGAACATCTTCAACAAACAATTCATCAAAGAATCTTCATCAAGCATATAAATATCAAGGAGAGGAACTACAAGATGAATACGAGAACAACATAATTTACCCATCAAAATATGTGGACAAAAAAACGACCTGTTCTAAAAGCTGATTTATGACAGCAAAAACCATAAACGGTTTTATACAGAGAAACTCGTGTATATATGCAACTTGGCTTCATGAAACCTGCGTACCGATTTAATATTATGAGATCAAGCAGATTTGATAAGTGAGGCAGAGACAACTCCCAGCTTCTGTCTGAGATATTCAAATGCTTCCCTAGGAAGAGGTTTAGTAAATACATCAACAACTTATTTTTTGGAGGGAACATACTCCAATTTAAATTTTTTCTCAAGCACTTATTCTCGTAAGTGTTGGCTCCCTATAATTTGTAAGATTGGAAAGAACAAATAGCAGAGAACCACATCAAACCACTTTGGAGTCCAGGACCTAGCCTTCCTGGGCTCAGAGAGGGCTCTCTCTGTTTTTTGTGATCTATTTTATTTTTAGCTTTATGATTATATTCTTCTGATTTTAGGCTAGTTATAAAGATTGGGGTTGTTTGTTTGATTGTTTGATTTATTGTAGGTTAGATAGGTAGATTGTGGGAAGCTTAATCCATTGGGCTATGGAGTCATAAAAGGGTTAAATTGTACATCAACTTTTCAAGGGTTTTCACAGGGCAAGCTAACTATATCAAATGGATCTATGTGGAAAGATGAATATGAGATTATAGTGAGTTTTGTAAAGCTAAAGAGTAGACAGTCTCTGAATTCTTTAGCTATACTTCAACATAAAAGCAGAGCAGATAGTCTGTGAATTCTGCATTCAAGTCTTTAGAGGAAGACATTCAAGATAAAAGTTCAGTGGAATTAAAGAGCAGTTAAGAATTCTTTAACTCAACTTCATAAGAAAGACCTCAAGAAAACAGTTTGAGAGAAACTAAAGAGCAATTAAGAATTCTTTAATTAAACTTGAAAAGGAAACGTTAAGATAACATCTAGGTTGAACTAAAGAGCAGTTAATAATTATTTATTTATACTTTGCAGAGGAAAACATTGAGATAACAGTAAAAAACATAATTAAGGTGCTCATGCAACATATCTTAATCTAAAGTTTTTGTTTCTGCTATCAGGGATATTGACGTACAGTATGGAAAACAAGGGAGAAACATTAACAAAAGAGGGATAACATCACCATTAACATAGCTCCAGGATCCTGTGAAAGTGTTTGTATTATTGATGTACATATCAAAACAGTTACAGTGTTCCAATGCAATAATCTTTGCATCTCAGAGTCTAAGCCAAAATCCAACCCAACAACGAACACTGATAATGAAAATACATGCAGTATTTAACTGCAACTGAGGAGGTTTCCCTAACCTAGGGTGGTAGATTTTGCATTTACTACAGAGTAAATGAAGTTTTGACATTTGAGACCTTGCAAGGCCCAAGCCAAAAATATCACAGACAGACCTACTGTAGTAATAACTTTCAAATTAACTCATGGGCTAATTTTAAGATATTTTTGACAAACCACCTGTAGAATTAACTTTTACAATAAATTCCTAATTGATTTCTAAAATATCTCTGACTGTAATATTGACTTTGGTGGCTTTTATTAAATAAAAAATAAGCTGTAGGTGGCCAATGTGATTGAGAAGAAGTAAATGCTAAGTGGCTTCGACATCTGGCTTTGTCTTCCTCGTTGATTTGCTCTTTGAATTGTCCTTTAACATTTAATATGTATTCATTTGTATATCTCTTTACTGCCTTTGCCTTAACTCTATTCTTTCACTGCGTATTTCATCTGCCTTCATATTTTCCTCTGACTGTATTGTTTTTTCTTTTTTACCTTTCCCTGTCACTGTGAACCTTTTACCTTTCACCACCTTCTTATCTGTTCATTTGTTTACAATCCTTTGTTGCGAAAGACCATTTGAATCCATACCCTATAAGTCTTTGCACGAGGCAGATAGGCGGGGAATGAAAATAAGACATGCAGACTGATGGATCGGATGAGGGAGATCAAACTACTGTCGGAGTTTGGGACGGATGGTAGGAGGTGGGACTGGGCGGTTTAATGAAAATGGTGGTTTGTGGTTTATCGCGCAGTGCAAGAGTGGTTAGGTGGTTTTGGATGGAGCGATGCTATAAAGCGTCGGGATGACGCGTGGAAGAAGGAAAGGTTGAAAAACCACCCATTTCACAACCCTCTAAAGGTTTTAAACATCGAGCATTTGGGGATGCGATAAGGCACGAGGGTCGTTGGATCGGATGGCAGAGATCTGACGGTGGTCGGGCGAAGGGTAGAGTACAATTTGATTTGATAGGTGGGGTCGGTTTTGAATGAAGCGGTGGGGTGAAATAATAAAGTAGGGCCAGGAACATATTTAAAGCAGAGGGGTAAGGTTTAAAAGAAGAGGTTTTTAAATATCAAGGTGGGGCCCATGGTATATTTAGAGCGGGGAAATAGTATAAGGCAGAGACGTTTAAATATAAAGGTGAGCGGGTCTTTTATATAACATGGGTCGGGTAATTTAATAAACAGAGTTTATCAAAGAGGCCCGATAGACTAAAAACAATGTAAAAATGGGATTTTACATTGTTTTAAACGAAAATAAAAGGGGAATGAGTAAAGGGGAAGGGTTTTTAATGAGGGGATTAGGGTTTAAAAATGGGATTTCAGAGTATGGGGGTGTTAGAAAAGGGTAAAATGAAAGGTAATGGAGAGTTTAGATGAAAAATAATGAAGGCAATGAGATTTCTGAAAATAAATGATAGTCAGGGAATATTATTTTCATCATAAAATATAAGAAATAAACAGTCATCTAGTGATACTGTAGAAATATAGGAGACTAACAGTGGCTCCAACTGGGGAGGGCAGCTCCTTTAGGAGGTGTCAAGAACTTTGTAGACCAGTAGCCTAATTTATTTGGCTGATTTCCACTCTGTAATTCTGATCTATTGCAACTTTTATGGCTATGACCTTGAAAAACTGAAATCCGTACTTTCTGCAAAACTGAGGTCTAAAAAAACACTTGATCCTGAGCCTGAATAAACAACCTGAAATTGAAAACTTTTGAAAGAAAAATTATTAAGTATTTAAGAGCTCTTTTGCATACCTACCTACCCTAATCTAACTTGGATGTATATATTCACTAAGTGAATGCCCTTCTCCAATGCAACCAATCAAGTAAATGGCTACATGATTGATTCTTATTCAGCCTCTTGAATATGCTGAAGAAACAAAAAGGCCACTCCTATATTATCTGCTTTTGAACAACAGTGCTAGAAATTTTATTTAAACTCTGCAACAAATCATTCCTAGCATAACCTACTCCTTCTTTAGATGTCTATAAGAAACCAGCAAAAGGATCTTGGAATAGTACATGGACCTGAGGATTTAAACAATAAGCTTAATCTAGGACTACTCCTTGTTCCACTTTGTCATGCTCGGGATTCTTTTGAGAGAGAACCTCTACCCCTTCTTTATGATCATCTAACATGGCATCCTCATTACATGCTACTATGTTGTCCTTAAGAAAACCTTATATTCCTTGATTGAGTTGGATGAATTCTATTTGAATGCCATCACTTTGATGAGTAGGAGAATTCTATAGAAATAGGTCTTCTTTAGAAGATAGTACAGTATTAGAATTAACCCGTTCTATAGTTTTTTCACGAGAAAATGCTTCAGTACATAAGTCAGCAGTAGAACAAATAGAAATAATTTCTTTATATAAAAGTTTAGAGGCTGGATGCATGCTTAGAATATGATTGATTTATTCTTCAGTTAGAGGAGGCATTCTATGTTTTCTTTGGATAGAACCACAATTGTTCTCTTTCTCTTGTGAATGATCATAAGGTTGAATGTCTTCTTGAGCCTCACACAAAAGAGCAGATGAATCATCATTTTTACCTTCAGAGAGATCTTGCGGATCTTTTTCCATTTCCTGATTCATTTGATTGTCAACCAAATTCTCTTGGTTGTCATGACAATTAACTTAAGCATGAAATTCATGAATTTCATCTAATAGATCCTCAAGATGCCAATTTTCGAGATCTTCATCAATATTTACAAGGTATTATATGAGATCTTCAGAGTGATCACAACAATTTTCAGCTAATGATAAATATGGATAATTTTTTTTATAATGCTCATAAAACACCTTGTGGAAATCCTTTAAGGAAAACAAACTACCAGGGTTCAGACCTTCATAACATTCCCTTTCTTTCCCTTCTAATGTGAGCATGAAAATCTTCATGAGGCAATCCTCATGCCATTCAACCTTCAATCTCCATGAGTGTATATGAAATTTAATGAGATGTAACAAAGAATTATCTTTTTCCTTATCATGAAAAATAGGAAGATTTATGTCCCAATTTACCTGAGGCATTTTGTGTGGGAATACAGGAAAGTGATCTCTGTTCATTGGAGCATACCTGCGTTGTATCTTTAAATTCATCTTGTCAATTAGTGTAATATCCCAAAATAGGGATTTCACAGCAAGTCTGCTGAAATAACGCACTTGTGGGAGATTTATGCACAGAAATGAGTTTACAGCCCTTGTATCCCTTGGATCAACAGATCTGGAGTCTAGATCCAAAAGGGGAGAAAAAACAAATCAAACTAGGCGTGGTAAATAGATCTCCCACCACCTAGTCTAGCTGAAAAACACCCTACAAGAGGAGTTGCAACTATGCACAACAAACTGCTTCAGAAATAATGCAGTCTTGGAAAGCATGAGTAGGAGGCCATCAAATAAGATCAACTTGTGAATATACAACAAAAAATCAGAATTACAATGATTCTCTTACATTATAAAGTAGAATACAGGAGACAAGAGAGCAAGAAATCTTCAGAAAAGAAGGCTGCAACACATATATAAACTGCAAAAAGGCTTAACAACATTATTTTAAGGAGTTGTAGCAGCTAAATGTTACATCTCAGATCTAGAGCAGATCTATGTACAAAATATCAAATCCATTTCAAATCTATACACTAGAAAGGCTCTATTACAATATCCCCTTGGGGTTTTGACCAAAACATGCAATACAAAGAGTAGATCTGAGTTTTAAGAAGCAGATCTACAATATTATTTAGAAATTTATGAAGATTAATTTACATTAAAAAAGATCAGATCTATACATAACATGGATCAATAAGCTAATCCATGGATCACCAAAGTAAAATGCAAAGCCCAGCACCAGAGATCTCTCATAAAAAATGGGATCAAAACACCCTGCAAAACCTCCACTGAAAATAACGCAGTCCCTCAAGGGAAACTACACTGTAGCTTGAATAACTGAGTTGGCCTGATGCCAAGATACAAATCTGAAGCTCAAACACCTAATGCACTCTTCGAGGAGGTTAAAAGACACACTCACTGAGAAGAGGCACCAGTACAAGCTAGATCTGAATAGATCTAGAGTTCCACTTGCTGCAGCCTACAAAATCAAAAAAACCCTCACTAGATCTGCGTTGTAGTTGGAAGTAGAGCTTGGACCAAAGCCTGATAGTGGATCAAATCAGCAAGACTCCTCCAAGAATCCTCAATGGAAGAGGTGAAATCCCTGCATAGGAACTCCAAGTGCTAAGCAGCACTTTTCTCCACTGAATAGCAGAGAATGGTATTTTTCTAAACAGACAAGATACTCAGAAATATATACAATCAACAACATTCTCTTGCTGCCTTCCCCTTCCTTTTATAAGATGAAAGCGTTTGCAAACCCTAAACCACATTGAAGAGTTAGCTCCTTTCACATGAGGGGCCTCCTTCTAGAACTGCGTCGTCCCTTTATGAGGTACATTGTATCTAGACAGCGCTGTAGATTTGATCAAGGTTGACCCAGTATCATAGCTCAAACCCCTTTCACACCTGCAAGTGATTTGTTTACATGGTCCTGATTTATCCTTGTTCATATGGGCATTGATTTATTCATACTTTTCAGCAGTTTTACATGTCCTCCTTTGTTCATTTATTCATGCAACAGAAAGTAAAACAAAAATGTATATTCCTCTTAGCTTAGGCTAAGTAGGAATATTACAGTCCTCCCCTCCAAAATTTTGCTTGTCCTCAAGCAACTGATAGGGTGAGTGTTGCAGTTCTTCCCCTCTTCCATTGGTGACACCATCAAGGATCAAGTCCTCCTCATAAGCCAAGTGTTCACCAAGCCAATACATCATGAATTGTTCCTCCAATGTCATCATAAGAGGTGCATAGTTCATCCCACAAGGAGTGAAAAATTCAATAGAAATAAACATGGCTGGAGAAATTATCTCTCTAAAACATGTAGCATGAGGCACATAGAGAAGTTCCAATCCATGTGGTACATAAAAACTGCCCATACTTCCTCCATACAATCCCATAAACAATAAAACTATGTCATCCAAGTATGGGAGCAAAACTACATATATGCAAACAGATATTTGGCCTTGAAGAGGTGGTTCAAAGTCCCACATGTGATGCCAGTGCAGTGCATCTCCTACCTGCATTAGATCAAGGTGTGGAAAGTGGCATTCCCACCACACATTTGCTGCATAAGTCATATCAACATAGCTGAATATATCAGATATGTTTGGTGCCTTTGGGAAGCACCCATCATGAAAAGGAATCTCCCTTTGCACATCAAGGGAGTGGCTTTCTATTGGCCCTACAAAAGCCATGAGATCCACATGATCTCTCACTCCCTTTAGGAGTCATAGCCTACAAAAATGTGGTAAAATAATGTGATGAATCAGAAAATAAAACTTGCTTTGCATGGTCAGATCCTTTACCATCATATTTCTTCATACACATGGAGTTGTGCATGGGCATTTACCTCCTCTCAAGAGAAGGAAGAACTAGCTGAAGTGACTCTTGCAAAGATTCAATTGGCTGCCCCAATTCCCTATAGCTAATTCACTCTTGAAAGTGCTGATGTAATTCCTCTCTCATCCCCTCCCAATCAAATCTCCTCATGATCAGGGTGTAGATCTTCATGGACTGCATATGGCTGAGAAAGAATTCTTTGTGTGCCCCTTGTAGTATCTTCTTCTTGAGCTTGGAAGCTCTAGATAGGAAAATCCTACCATGAAAGTAGATGAATCCTCCTTGGACTAAGTAGCCCTCTTCTTGCTGCAGGTCATCTAGTATCATACAGGTGTGGAGATCTTTGGAATACTCTACAAGCAGTTGAGATTTCCATTACAAATCCACACTGCTCAACAAAGACAACGCTGATGATGCCTCCATGGAAGTGTTTTTCATGTTGCTGATCTCTTCTCTGACATCTCTCATGCCAAATTTATGTGTTGGAAGGCTAATCCTCCCATCCTCCTCCTCTCACAGCGCAGATCTGGAAATGAGAGGGGGTGATAGTGGTGAAGGGAGAAGATCCCCCTTACTCTTGAGCTGCCCCAAGCCTCCCAGCGTTGTAGCTTGGTCTTCCATTGCCCCAATCGCTCTTGGATCTAATTTTCGAGCAGCACTTTGTGAGGCCTCCCCCACAAGATCGAATCTGGTGGCCTCCCAGGTGGTTTTCCACTAGATAGGAATGTCCCATGCAGAGTGCTCATGAAAATCAGAGAAGGGACTATGAGATCCTTGCTTCCACTGCACAAATCCATCTCTGTTGTTTGTGTGGAAGTGCTAGGTGAAGGATAAGTATTCATGCCTTGGATCATTTGGGGTTTACCACTCTTCCTGTCCACCCATTCCATTTGCAAAGCTTTCCAATCAGTGGTGACTTTCCCCAATGTAATCAACCATTGGACACCCAAAATGATATTGGTGTCTGGTATGTAAACTACAAAAAAGTGATCCACCAAAGTGTGGGACCCCATAGTAACTGAAAGTGATGGGACATAGTGCATGCATTGCATTTTCCTATCTCCTGGGACCAAAACAGAGAATCCCTCAAAATTATCACCGGGGATTGCTCTCCTCTGCACAAGATGAGCATCAATAAAGTTATGGGTTGCCCCACATCAATCAGTACAGATACCCTTTGTTTCATGATTGAACCTTGTACTCTCAAATTCAAGTAATTAGGTACTCCTCTCAAAGATGCAAGAGTTCCTCCCATTGAAGCAAAGGCTCCATTCCCATCTCCAGATGGCGTTGGATCTCCCTCAACATTTTCAGTGCTGTGACCTCTTCTTGGTTCATCATCTTCATCTTCCTCCTCGAGACCTGAGAAGAATTTTATGTAGTGTGCTTTCCCAGCAACACATCTATGTCCAGGTGCCCAAGACTCTTGGCAAGTGAAACATAGTTTCTTCTTTCTCAGCTCCCTCCTGACTTCAATATCAAGGGGCTTCTTGAATGAGCTCTCCTCGGAAGGAGCAACTTTCTCTTCCTTCCCTTTAGAAAGGTAAGGGGCCTTGCTTTGAAAAGTTTCCTTTGCTTTTTTCAAGGCATCTTGGAGGTCCCTAGCCCTCTCAATGGCATCATGCAAAGTGATGGGCTTGGTAGATTTAACCAACTCATGTAAAGGTTCATCCAAGCCATCGATGAACATATACACCCTCCTTGCTGCAGATAGATCAAGAACCATAACAGATAATCTTAGAAACTCAGAGATATAAGTTTCTGCATTTCCTGATTGCTTTAACCTTGCAAGGCTCATGAAAGGTGTTTCTGGATCCTTTCTGTCAAACCTCTCCACCAGTCTTCTAGTGAATTCAGAATAAGCAGTCACATTGGCATGGAAAAATGTATACAACCCAATATACAACCCATGGAACCACCAATTGTGTGCTTCACCTTCAAAGTGAAGCGCTTCAATCTTGATGGCTTCAATCTCAGGGACTTTGTTCAACTGAAAATAGATATCGAGCTTTTCTACCCATGCTTTGGCAGAACTGGTGGATGACCCATCAAACTTGGGCAAAACTAATCTGCCCATAGACTGATGTCTATCATGATTATGAAAGAACCCACCATCTCTATACTGATGCCTTGGTCTCCTTTTGTCTTTGAGGTGACAAAACTCTTGGAAAGTCAAGTGGTCTTTGAATCTCTGATTCTAAGATTCATATTACACAGAGTAGTATTCAAGGGATGCTTTCTCTTGTGGTCCTTCATTCTCCACAGTCAAGAAGGTAGGCATGGTGGAGCGTTGTGGAGCTTGTGGAACTTGTGGTTGGTTCACTGGTTGACCAGTCCAGTAATGAGACATGTCAGATCTTTCCTCAGGATGAAATCTTCCAGGAGATTCCCTCATCCTGTCCATTCTCATCTCTTTGATCTCCCTAGCAAGATCTTGCATGGCTACCAAAAGATTTCTTGCAAACTCTTCTCCTTCTTTATCACTTGTAATTTCGGGGGCTTTACCCTTGTCTTGATCATCAGTGGTGTAATCAAACTTCTTGTGACTTATGTTCTGATACCTCTTCTCCCTCTTAGTAAGAGGTTCATCTTCTTTTGAATGTACCATGGCTGTGGTGCTCCAAGGAAATCACAGGCTGTGCCAAGAAAGGAGCTCTGATACCACTGTAATATCCCAAAATAGGGATTGCATAGCAAGCCTGCTGAAATAACGCACTTCTGAGATATTTATGCACATAAATGAGTTTGCAGCCCTTGGATACCTTAGATCATCAGATCTAGAGTCTAGATCCAAAAGGGGAGCAAAAAAAAATCAAAATAGGTGTGGTAAATAGATCTCCCACCACCTAGTCTAGCTGAAAAACACCCTACAAGAGGGGCTGCAGCTATGCACAACAAACTGCTTCAGAAATAACACAGTCTTGGAAAGCATGAGCAGGATGCCATCAAATAAGATCAACTTGTGAATATATAGCAGCAAATCAGAATTACAATGATGCTCTTACATTATACAGTAGAATACAGGAGACAAGAGAGCAAGAAATCTTCAGAAAAGAAAGCTGCAACACATATATAAACTGCAAAAAGGCTTAATAGCGTTATTTTAAGGAGCTGCAGTAGTTGAATGTTACATCTCAAATATAGAGCATATATGTGTACAAAATATCAGATCCATTTCAGATCTGTACACTAGAAAGGCTCTATTACAAGACCCCCTTGGGGTTTTGACCAAAACATGCAATACAAAGAGTAGATCTGAGTTTTAAGAAGCAGATCTGCAATATTATTCAGAAATTTCTGAAGATGAATTTACATTAAAACATATCAGATCTATATAGAACATGATTCAGCAAGCTAATCCATGGATCACCAAAGTGAAAGGCAAAGCCCAACACCAGAGATCTCTCATAAAAAATGGGATCAAAACACCCTGCAAAACCTCCACTGAAAATAACGCAATCCCTCAAGGGAAACTATGCTGTAGCTTGAATAATTGATTTTTCCTGATGCCAAGATACAAATCTAAAGCTCAAACACCTAATGCACTCTTCCAGGAGGTTAAAAGACACACTCACTAAGAAGAGGTACCAGTACAAGCTAGATCTGAACAGATCTAGAGTTCCACTTGCTGCAGCCTACAAAATCAAAAAAACCCTCACTGGATCTGCGTTGCAGTTGGAAGTAGAGCTTGCCCCAAAGCCTGATAGTGGATCACATTAGCAAGACTCCTCCAAGAATCCTCAATGGAAGAGGTGAAATCCCTACATAGGAACTCCAAGTGCTAAGAAGCACTATTCTCCACTGAATAGCAGAGAATGGTATTTGTCTAAACAGACAAGATACTCAGAAATATAGACAATCAACAACCTTCTCTTGCTGCCTTCCCCTTCCTTTTATAAGATGAAAGCCTTTGCAAACCCTAAACCACTTTGAAGAGTTAGCTCCTTTCACATGAGGGGCCTCCTTCTAGAACTGCGTTGTCCCTTTATGAGGTACATTGTATCTAGACAATGCTGTAGATTTGGTCAAGGTTGACCCAGTCTCATAGCTCAAACCCCTTTCACACCTGCAAGTGATTTGTTTACATGGCCCTGATTTATCCTTGTTTATATGGGAATTGATTTATTCATACCTTTCAGGAGTTTTACATGTCCTCCTTTATTCATTTATTCATGCAACAGAAAGTAAAACAAAAATGTGTATTCCTCTTAGCTCAGGCTAAGTAGGAATATTACAATCCGTCAGAGAAAAGAATTACTGCATCTTCACAACCAATATGGATTTTTCTACCAGTGGAGTCTTTATGCCTACCGAGAGCTGTGGAGGCGCCAGGTGGATGATTTCAACTTTCTTGAGGCTAGTTGTTGTCCACCATTAGCAACCAGATACCAGTCTTGGATAACACTTGAATCATCTAAATTTGAGTGGGGTTTCTGAGTTCTGAGGAAATATTAAGCTTTTTTAATAACTCAGCTCCCCATTATGGTCGCCATTATGTTGGTTCCCTGTAATTTGTAAGGCTGGCAAGAAAAAATAGCAGAGAACCACATCAAGCCACTTTGGAGTCCAGGACCTAACCTTCCTGGGCTCAAAGAGGGTTCTCTCTATTTTTTGTGATCTAACTGACTTTTAGCTTTATGATTATATTCTTCTAATTTTAGGCTAGTTATAAATATTGGGGTTGTTTGTTTGATTGTTTGATTTATTGTAGGTTGGATAGGTAGATTGTGGGAAGCATAATCCATTAGGTTATGGAGTCATAAAAGGGTTAAATTGTACATCAAATTTTCAAGGGTTTTCACAGGGCAAGCTAAATATATCAAATGGATATCTATGGAAAGATGAATATGAGATGATAGTGAGTTCTGTAAAGCTAAAGAGTAGTCAGTCTCTGAATTCTTTAGCCACACTTCAACATAAAAGCAGAGCAGGCAGTCTCTGAACTCTGCATTCAGGTCTTTAGAGGAAAACATTCTAGATAACAGTTCAGTGGAATTAAAGAGCAATTAAGAATTCTTTAACTCAACTTCATAAGAAATACCTTAAGATAACAGTTTCAGAGAAACTAAAGAGCAATTAATAATTATTTAGTTAAACTTCAAAAAGAATCCTTAAGATAATAGCTAGGTTGAACTAAAGAGCAGTTAAGAGTTGTTTAGTTATACTTTGCAGAGGAAAACATTGAGATAATAGTAACAGACAGAATTAAGGTGCTCATGCAGCAAATCTTAATCTAAACTTTATGTTTCTACTATCAGGGAGATTGACGTATAGTATGGAAAACAAGGGAGAACCATTAACAAAATAGGGATAACATCACCATTAACATAGCTCAAGGATCCTGTGGAAGTGCTTGTATTACTGATGTCCAGCTCAAAATAGTTACAGTGCTCCAATGCAATAATCTTTGCAGCTCAGAGTCTAAGCCAAAAATCCAATTCAACAACCAACACTAATAATGAAAATACATGCAGTATTTAACTGCAACTTAGGAGGTTTCCATAACCTAGGGTGGTAGATTTTACATTTACTACAGAGTAAATGATGTTTTGACATTTGAGACCATGCAAGGCCCAAGCCAAAAATAATCACTGACAGACCTAATGCAAGTATTAACTTTCAAATTAACCTATGAGCTAATTTAAGATATTTTTGACCAACTACCCGTAGAATACAGACCTCATAATAACATCCTATCTGATTTCTAAAATATCTCCCGACTACAATATTGACTTTGTTGATTTTATTAAATCAAAATTAAGCGATTGGTCAATGTGATTGAGAAGAAGTAATGCTAAGTGTCGAATCGCTTTGTCTTCCTCATTGATTTTCTCTTGATTTGTCCTTTAATATTTAATATGTCTTCATTTGTATATCTTCATCGCCTTTTTCCTTAACTCGTTTCTTTTCACTGTATTTATTTGCCTTTCTATTTTTCCTTCTTAATCGTATTATTTTTTCTTTTTTACATTTCACTCACCGTGAACTTTACCTTTCAAATTTCATCTTCATTCCGTTCGTTTGTTTACAATCTTCTGCTGCGAAGACCATTTGAATCTGTTCTCAAGTCTTTTACTTATAAGAAGATGGTGTAAAAATGAAAATAAGGCATGGGTGTTGTCGGGATCGATGAGGGGAGACCGGGGACGACCGTCGAAGTTTGGGATGGATGTGGAGGTGGGGAATGGGTGCGGTTGAATGAAAAGGTGGTTTGTGAAGCGATTTCTCGTGGCAGTGTGATAAGGTGGGAGTTTTTGATGTGAGGATGCTATAAAGCATCGAGATGACGGTGGCGTATGGCATAAAGTTGCAAACTACTCCATTTTCAAGAAATCTCTATGAAGTTTTAAACACGGCATTTGGGGTTGCGATAAGGCACAAGGGCCGTTGGATCGGATGGTGGAGATGTAACGGCACGTAAGGTAGAGTACTGTTGGATTTGATAGGTGGGCTTGCTTGGAATGAAGTGGGGTTAAATACAGTGGCCTACATATTTAAAGTTTAGGTAAGGTTTAAAATGGCGGCTTTTTAAATATTAAGGTAAATTGTAAATAAGGTTTAGAGTGGGGAACAGGAAGGGTGGAGGTATTTAAATATAAAGGTGAGTCGGGTCTTTATATAATAGGGTTGGGTAATTCTATCAAAAGAGTTTATAAAATAAATCGTATAGATCAAAAACAACGTAATGGTTTTTTACATTGGTTGCCCAAAAGAAAGTGAATGAGTAAAAGGGGAAGGGTTTTTAATGAGGGGAATAGGGTTTAAAAATGGGGATTTCAGTATGGTGGTGTTATAAAAGGGAAAAATGAAAGGTAATGAGAGTTTAGATGAAAAATAATGAATAGTGGAGATTAAAAATAAATGATAGTGAGGGAATATTATTTTCAGCATAAAATATAAGAAACAAACAATTATCCAGGAGGTAGAAATCATGTGAGACTAATAAAGAAGAAGTGATACTCGATAAGAATGTGCTTATTTTAGAATGCATAGCAGATTCTTGAGTTATTAATTTAACTTTGTATTAATGTTATAGGATGAAGATGGGAGGAGAACATTTGATTTTAATATTTTCCTCAGAATGTCCGTATCATCCAAAGAAGTTGTGGGTGCAACATGATGCGGCAGCCACATATTTTTCTTTCCGCTATAGATATGCAATGGAACTTTGTTTCTCACAGAAAAACTGTGATACTAATCAGTCCCATATAGAATGCACTAATTACCTAGTGCTTTTCTGACTGTTTAACATTTCCAAATTTCAATCCGTATCCGTGTACATGAAGAGTAAGATCAACATTATCTGGATACCATAGACCAAAATATTGAGTTCCTATAGACATTTGAATATTATTCGACAACATCAAGATGTGAATCTTTTGACTTTGGCTTGGAATCATCCACGAAATCCCAGACCGTTGCATAATATTTCAGGTCTAGTCCAGTTAGATAAAATAAACTTTCAATCATAGATCTATACCGGTTGGTTTACCATGGGAGAATCATCATGAGAACCGAGGGTCACATCCTGGCCACCATTGAGTGCTCAAAGGTTTGTGCTCTCTCCATCTCATACTTTCTTCAGATCTGCTGAGATATTTTTCTTTGTGGAGAGAAATATGCCATATTTTGCTTGTTGCACTGTAAGCCACATGCTAAGTAGCCTCTCAAGTAATGATATTTCAAACTCACGTATAACAAAAGAAAATTTCTCCATCTATGGATTCTTCATTACCCAAAAATGATACACACATAAATACACTAGTACTTTCATTCTCACTTTTTGTATATATATTCAGATGCTAGATCCTTTTTAGAAACTTGTTGTTGAAGATATCTTTTCAAGACGATAGTACCATGTCTTGTGAGCTTGTTTTATACCATATAGAGATTTTGAGTTTGCAAACAATTTTTTCTATTATTTCTAAAATGAATCCTTTAGTGTTGTTCTATATAAACTTCTTCTAGATCACCATTGAGGAAAGAAGATTTTACATCCATTTAATAAACTTTGAATTGTTGAAAACTTTGAAAATAAAGAAAAAAATTCTTATGGCTTCAAGTTCAGGCTACACAGTAAAAATGTTCTTTCAAATTCTATACCTCTTGTTGAGAATACCTTTACAAAAATTCTAGATTTGTTTCTAATAACATCTCCATTTTCTATTTAACTTTTTTTAATATCCATTTTGTCTAACAACATTTTTACATTTTCATGAGGTGAGTAGGAACCAATTCCCAAGTGTTATTCTTTCTAATTTGATCAAGTTCTTCTATTCATGACCCGAATCAAAGATCTATCTTTATTATCTTGATTTAAATTTTGTGGTTCAATGAGATGGATAAGAATGCTTTATAGTTGTATCCTACAAGTGTCTTTTTCTGCTTCTGCATAATTCGATCCCTTTATCCCAATATTTGAGATTCTGGATGATCTTTTGAACAGCGTTCTTGTTGGAGCTTTTTCGGAGTTATATCCTTCTCGTGCTTCTCATTGGCCCTCTTATATATTGATATTATTTGATGAAGGATAATATACATCATCATCATCTCATTTATTGTTATTTCCTTGGGAGTTGTGGAGAGCACTCATCAATTACAACATCATTACATCAACAATCTTCCGAAGTCTTTTGTTGTAGCATTTGTATGCTTTTCTACTTCTGTAAGAGTATCCAAGAAACATTCCTTCATCTCGCTCTAGGCTCAAATTTAATGTTTTTTTCATCATTATTTTTACAACACATTTGCTTCCAAAACTCTAAAATGATTTACCGTGAGGGGAATATTACCATACCGCAGTTCATAAGATTTTATCAATGCTACACGAACATGAGCCTTGTTGAGAATATTTACAGCAAGATGCGCCTTTCTCCCCAAAAGGTGCCGTGAGTCCCGCATTCATCAAGCATGGGGAACGAGCCATTTGGATGAACTATTCTATTCATTCTTCGCCACGCCATTTGTTGCGTATTCTTACCACGTAAATTGTCATTTATGCCATATTGTTCAAGGTAAATCAAAATAATCATCTGAGTATGTATTCTCCTCTACGATCTTAAGCACATTTGATTTTTATATTCAATTGACCTTTCAACCAAAACTTTGAAGATATTATATTTTTTTCAAATGCTTCATCTATGTTTCAATAAATCGATCCAACACACTTTAGAAAAGTTCAATGGAACAGGAATATAGTATTGTTCTCCTCGAGGTGACTTTTTCCTTACAGACCACGAAATCAAGAGTGGCACTTCAAGAGTGGCTTACTTGTTGATCCTCTTTAACATTAAATTGCACCCTAGTTTTCTTACTCTAACTTGCATGATTTTCATATGCTAGTTTCATGAGTGATGGGAAGATCAAGATATAAGTGCACATATGAGAGAAAGAACATATACCTATTGAAATAATAGGAGTGTATATATTACAAACTAACAGATTAGTTTGTCATCAACCTGTTCTGCAACTTGCCCCATCCTCATCACACCAAGAATAATCTCATCAACATAACAAGACTCATCTCTCTTAAGAATTCAGAATCCAACATCATAACACTACATAAATTTCTTCCTCCCTTGCACTTAGATGAGTGTTCAATTTATAGGGAAATTGTAGCAGTAGTTTCTCAATAAATGATATTGAATGGATTTCTAATAAAAGATGAGACATGTTTCCGTGTTCAATGGTTAGTACATGAAACACATGTATTCGAAGTATGAAACTTATGAGCTCTTCTGTATAAAATCGACATGTGGAGACTTTTAACAATGATGTAGATTGCTCGTGATAACCAACGCACTTTTAGTGTCGAGAATTTTGTAGATCACCCTTGTATGGGGTATGCTTTGAAACTCACTTAGGCCCATCTTGGTGAGTGTTGGTTGGTCAATGGGTCATTTAATCTACTTCAATTATTGAAACTCTCACAATTAAATTCATCATTGGAATGAATTCTCTTAGGTTTAGAAACTCCAATTAGGGATGATAGAACTGCTCATATTGAATTATGTGGATTATGACCCTGCTTTTCCATGCCTGTCTTAGATGATGTTCTAATTCTACCTATAACAAGCTTCTTAGCATGCATTGAAATGCGCAAGGGAATGAATGGTGTGATGATTAAGTTTCAACGATTAAGGCACTTTCATTTGATGGGTGTTCGTCAACAACCCAAAGATCACGTGTCTAAAGGTATAAGAGTAAGCAAATGAAAAGTTTGTTGATATGCCTTCTCTAGCCTATTATTTGTGGAATTATTGTGCACTTCCAAGCATCATTTTGTTTTACATGAAATTAATGTTCGCAATTTGCACATTTTCATGATGTATACTGCTTGAGTAAAGAAAACAGGTAGGAACTTGTTAGTTCAATTGTCAGAAGTGCTTGGTGTCTATCC
This sequence comes from Pinus albicaulis, assembly GCA_034641835.2. NCBI lineage: Eukaryota > Viridiplantae > Streptophyta > Pinopsida > Pinales > Pinaceae > Pinus > Pinus albicaulis. The sequence continues at coordinate 816,027,657 of CM076571.1, forward strand.
TTGATGAGGATTTTTCTAAGATCACCTTGAAAATTATTCTAGAATTATTTGATGTGCATGACCATAGCAACATGGAAAAAAATACAAGCAAGAACAACCAGAATTAAAAGGCTTTGTATTCCAAGACTGACTAAAAAGAGCCTAGATAAGTACAAAGTCAAGGCACTTAGAAGCGCGATTGATCGAGTTTTGAAGAATGAGGAAATGAACCTTCGAATCTGAATTATCGGAAGTGATATTTTTGGGTCCAAAATATTTCAAGTAAAGAGACCGGGAGATAATTTTTTCTAAAAATCAAAGTTATCGAGTGAAAACGAAACCCGAAAATGTATCGTCTTTCATAATTATGAAATCGTTTAACTTTCTTCGGTGTGAAATGAACTATATGGCCTCGAAACATGTTCTATCTATTTTCCTAAAGTAAGAAAATGCAGCAAAATTTGAGTAGATTAGGAGCCGGAATAGTTCATACTTCCGATGCATGTTGGATTGTAAGGTGTCAACAAAGATGGTCAACCCATTTCTTCAATGAATGAAGTCATATGAAGTAAAAATATTGAGAAATTATCAGTTTCTGTCAGACCCAATGAGAGAAGAAGGCATATTTATAGCAAGAAGCAAGCAAACTAATGGTCCTAATTTTAAATCCAGAAAAATTGGAGAGATGATCTTACCTATATGTCTCACATTTGAGTCTTCCTCGTTCTCATGTGTTTCTTAAACTCTTTTCTCCACGTGTTTGAAAACTCTTTCTAAATTGTCCAAGAAAATTCTTCATAGACTAGTTGTAACAACATATATCCCTAGATGTTTAAAGGTTAGATCACATGCTTTTACATATAAAATAACATGAAATCAACTATTGCAGATCAATAATATGATAAAAATATTGTACATCATTAAGATTATGAACGGACATTAATTATTTATTGATGTATAAAATATGTGAGAATACCACCCAACCAGTACCATCCAGCAGTTTTAAACTGTCTTCCGGAGTCGTCCAACTCAAGCTTCAAAATATTTGCTAACTTGCATAAGGATGTCACATAAAGAGTGTGAACATCTCAAAGAAGGAATAAGGGTTTCCCTAGAACTGGAAGTGCAAAGAGTGTGTACAAGTATAATCAGACTATCCGGGACTAATAAAGTTATAGTATCGATTACCTATCTTCTCCACTTAGGCTTCCCACAGGTGCATTTATACTTCCTCAAAATAATTTTCTCATTTGGGAACAATTTTTCTCCACGTACCTCTTAGTGGGCTTCCGGTGGCAACCTACAACCCCGCCCAAATAATGGAGAGTTTTTTTTTTTTTTTTAATAATTTCTAATGAAGGTCACAATGATATGTGAGTAGAACAAATACCACACATGCTTTTAGTGAAGATTTTGCATGTAAATCCAAAATATTACTTTTTAAGCAAAGGACCAAGTTCTAATGGAAAGGGCTTCCTAAGGCCAATACACAGATCATCAAGTATCTACAGAGGCACAATGATGCTATAATAGCCTCCTGAATAATAGAGTTTGGTAGTGTTGAAACACGAGGGGGGTGTTATATTTACAAAACTACCAATTTTTTCTTTTCACTTATCGATTTATATACACATGACTTTGATTAACCTAATCATATACATGTGTGTGCATGATATACTAATATAAACTGTGTATACCCCCATAACTTTATTGTTCGTATAAATATTCGTAACATTCTTTGGCCCAGATTATCAATTATGCATTACATAGTTAAGCAGTAAACATGGTAATAACATAATAAATCATCACACATGAATACCAATATTTTACAGAAACTCAATTCGTGAGAAACCAATTACTTTTTCCGTCTCTCTCACTTAATATTTTTTATATAGAAAATCGCTTTTTACAATGTTGTATTGATGCAGATCCATATCAATATGCAACCACCATGGAAGGTCGTAACCCTTGTTTTCAGCTACCAAATGGAAGGAGATCCAACTTCACACGTTTTACCGTTCTCATCGGAAGGTAGTGCTACAACCCCTCGAACATAACACCAACTTCTCTATCACAAGGAAGATTCTACTCTAAGGCTGCATGGGTTTCAACACTTAGACTCATCCCAGACCACGTTTCATAAATTTTCAACAATCGGATCCAAATGTTCTCTCAACACAATTCCATATATAGATCAACACCAATAGGCATAACCTAACCTTTAAAATAAAATAGATCATTGTAAACTTAACATAGAAATAAACCCAAACACTCTGAATCAAGTAGAAATCAGCTTTCAACCTTGACCATTATCACATTAAATTCAGACGCAAATTCACTTTATCGTAACTCCGCGTGTATACGTACCTTCCCGCACACCAACCGTGTATAGATTCGTGAATAATGAAATTCCGCACTCGTACGATCGAAATAGATCTAAGGCCAAATTTTATACATTTTCTTAAATTTGCATTACTCCTATTCACTAACATCGTCATTCATATTTCTAATCACTCACCGATCATACAACAAGATATACAAAGGTTCAAACAACCGCATTCATATATGAAGACTTCATTTACGTATACAAGAAGAGAAAGTAAGCATTAAACAAATAACATCTTTCATCAAGCTTTAGAAAACCTGTACTTCCATACACGCTTTTTCTGAACAAACCTGCAGTATTAACACTTTAACTCCGTGATGAACTGTAACATATAGATCCGTAAATATTCAAGACCACAGTTGCAATTTTCATATTAATGTGACTTGTCTTGATTTTATCCTTCATACTTCAACAATCTCGTTGCCAGTCACAAATCTAAACATGTCAAATTAAACAGATCAAAAAATTCAGTATTCATTTCTAAGTCTAGAACTCGATCCATGATCGTATTCATAGGCATTATAACTTAGAATATACGAATAAAACTGTAACCCATTCCATGCAAATATACCCGCAGAGAAGTATTTAATTGAAAACCATCTTCCCTAAGTAATGACATTTCAAATTTTGTCAGATAACAAAAGAAAAAAGTAAATTTCCCACTCATGGATTCTTCATTACTCCTAAAAATGAAGATGCTCGCCCAAATAAAATAAAAATAAATTAGAAATTTATCATTTCTTTACCCTTGCATAGTACTTTTTGTCTAGCGTATCCTTTTTGTGAAACCTTGTTGTTGAAGATTTTTTCAAGACGATAAAATTTGCTGCCCGATGTGAGCTCGTTTTAGACTATAGAGATTGATTTTTTATTTTGCAAACAAGTTTTTCATTACTCTTAATGAATCCTTCAGTTGTTCTATATAAACTTCTTTATAGATCAATGTTATCGAGGAAAGAAGATTTGCTATCCATTTGATAAACTTTGAATTGTTGAAAATTGAAAAAGGAAGAAAGACATTCTCATGGCTTTTCCAAGTCTAGCTGTGAAAATGTTTTCAAATTCTATACTCTTCTGTTGAGAATACCTCACAAATGTTTAGCCTTTGCTTTTAATAACATCTACATTTTCATTGTTAACTTGTTTTTGAATATCCATTTTGTCTCCAACAATATTTCTATCTTCTGGAGGTATAGGAAACCACTCCCAAGTAAGTTATTCTTCAATTTGATCAAGTTCTTCATTCATGACCTCGAACCAAAGATCTTTATCATTTATTATAAGGTTCAATGATGGATAAGAACGTCGGCAGCGGTGGGATCCTACAAGAAGCCCTCTGCTTGGACACCGATCCTTTTCTCCAAATATTTGAGGTTCTCGATGATTCTTTGGAATGCTACCTTGGATGTTTCTTCTTGACATATCCTCTTCAAAAAGCCTATCAGTTCTCTTATATATTGTTGTTACTTATGAAGGATAAGGCAAGTATCTATCATCAACATCCTCATTTATTGTTATTTCCTTGGGAGTCGTGAGAGACAATATCAAATACAACATCAATACATCAACAATCTTCCGAAGTCTTTTGTTGTAGCATTTGTATGCTTTACTTCTAGAAGAGTATCCAAGAAATATTCCTTTATCCGCATCATAGGCTCAAAATTTGGCCAAGCTAACATGTTTTTGCTAACACATTTGCTTCCAAAACTCGAAAAAAAAAAATGATTTACTCGTAGAATATTACCATACCAAAGTTCATAAGTGAGTTTTATCACTTTTTTATACGAACATGAGCCTTGTTGAGAATATTTACAGGAGTATGTGTTTCTTCTCCCCAAAAGGTGTTAGAGTCCCGTATTCACTGGCTATAGTACTCAGCCATTTGGTTTAACTATTCTATTTCATTCTTTCTACCACGCTCATTATTGTGAGTTCCAACTGCGTAAAATTGTCATTTTATGCCATATTGTTCATAAATCAAAGAATTCATCCATATGTATTCTCCCCACAAATCTATTAATTGATTTTTTACATCCACTAATTTCAACCAAAGCTTTGGAATATATTAAATTTTTCAAATGCTTCTATTTATGTTTTAATAAACCGATCTTGTTATCTTCAGAAAAGTCATCAATGAATAGAATATAGTATTGTTCTCTCCACGTGGACATTTTTCTTACAGACCACATAAATCGTATACATAATTTTTTAAGAGGCTTACTTGTTGATCCTTATTTAGCATTAAAATTGGCAATTCATTTTTGCTATCAATCGGGCATGATTTTCATATGTTTCAGTAGAGTGATGTTGGGAAGATCACGAACATCTTTGAGTTTCCATTGATTTGCTTATTTGAGAAAAGCTCAAATGTCCCAATATTATGTAGATTTTCCTAGATATAATTTCTCTTCAAATACCGTCATATGTATGTCTGGTGTTCTTGTTCCTTTTATTACGTTTCGTGTCAAGTTCACAACCACATTAATTTTTGAACTAAAGACAACTTTACTTCTTTGATCACACATTTGACCTACACTCAAATGTTATGCTTAATCCATACACATACATATTGTTAGATTTAACTTTTCTTTTTTATAGTGCCATCCTTTACCCTGGTCGATAGTAGGAGAGTCATTTCCAAAAGTAACATTTTTCTTTCTCTAAAGAATTGTATGAAATAAGTTTATTTATCGCCGGTCATGGGTTTTGAGCATCCATATCACGTAATTTTGATTTTCTTCTCTCTCGAAACAATCTATGCTACAACTTTCAAACCGTGTTCTTTCTCCATACCTTTGAACCGTTGGAAATATGATGCAGAAAGTTGTCCTTGATGGCAACCTAATTAAATGAAGATGAAGACATGCGACTGCTGACACAGTGTTGTCCTCGATGGCAAACCACCATGAAGTTGGTGTTTGACTTGATGGACTTAGTAAATGATGTAAATCTGATGTGATGATGTTTGCTGACAACAGTGATGTTGTCCTTTGAAAGGCAACCCACTCACATATTACATAAAACTTACTTAATGAAGTTGTGCTTAAAAGAATATGTTCCTCATGAAGAAATATGATGTTTTGCTGCGTATTTAAGATCAGTAATAGGTGATTTCGTGAATGTACTCAAAGTGAAGGGTTAAGTGTTATATGTCTTTGGTATACGTTGATTGGCCTAGGGGTAAGCGCGTATGCACGCGGAAAAGAACGTGCCAAGTAGCGTATGGGCTAAAGCGCTCAAAAAGTGCAAACCAGTGGTAACCACTATATTGACCACGTCATGTAATGATCCGCCCAATTGACCCCTGCCCAGAAGCTAGTTCATGGTATTGTTTTGTCCATGGTATTGAAAAAGGTCACAGGCTGAAAAAGGGTAAACCATATAATGAGAAGAATTGTGCAACTAAGAGGTGAGAGCAAGATGTCCTGGAGTTGAATGAATACTTTCCTAAGTAGATTCGAATGGAAAGGGCGATACTTAAATGACAAATCCTAATGTATGATGCACCAATGATGAATAAAGGTGATCTTAGATCTGATCTGCTTCATATTTGCTAGATCTAATTATGGAAGGTTTGAACGTATTATGTTTACATTTTCAGTGCGCAATATCCGTCTGAAGCAAAAGGGTAGATCCTTCAACTGGTCCGCCCGATGAAGAAAATGCTTTCAGAAGATTGAAAGATCTACGTTTATCATTATGAGGAAGCGCGTATATACGGCCCGTCGAAGAGAAAGCGCGCATGCGCAACAAAATATAAATAATCATACATACGTTCGGTTTGTGTGGACGGGGCGCGTACACACGCGAAGCACGCAGCGGGGAAAGCGCGCATGAACTAGGTCGGTCGAAGCAAGGCAGAAACACCGATATGTTCTGCCGTGTTTCGTTATCCGGACCCGAACATGATATGTATCTCATGATGACGATGTTAAAGCAGCATGGAAAGGTCCAAGATGAAAACATGATGAAATGTACTGCATGGTGTTTCATTAAAGTTGTTGGATCCAAAGGGTAGGTGCCTGATGAACGGGTCCAAAGAGGCGTCGAGGGTTGCGCCTTTCCATTGGGGGGTCAGAGTTCTCTTCCTGTGTGGAGTGTCATAAACGAGATCGGGGGTCGTAGCTCCTTCTGGTGTGAGGCCGGTAAAACGTCGTGGTCGTAGCCTTCCGTGAGAGGCCGAAACGAGCGCGGGGGTGTGCCCGTGTCGGTTGTCAGGTCAAAGACATATGTTGTAAGATGTTTTCTCTATAATAAAATATTGAAATGAGCAACCCATGGTGGTTTTTCCGATTTGGCTTTACCTAAAAACTGTTCATGCGATGTTTGTGTGATGGCTTATTCGTTTACCGCACATGTTTACTGCTTTAGCTGAACATCTCGATGAATGAATGATGGATTAATAGGAAGTGAAGATTTAATGACATATCTAGATCTCTCGTGCATACGCTAGTTTAATAAAGGGATTCACAAGATAATGCCTAGTTTTATCAAGGAAAGTAGCGAGGGTTTTTAAGAAGAATGAAAAAAGTAAAAGATTTGATTGCGTGTAGTTGACCGATTCAATTTCCTCTCAAGATTTTTCCAACAATTGTGTATCGTAAAGGCACAGGTCCTTCGAAGCTTGATCGCCTGGTAGGAGATCCGTCAAGAATGGAAGTCAAGAAGGAGTGATGTCTATAAAGCCACCTCTATTCAATGGAAGCAATCGATATTCGGAAGGTAATGATAAAAGTTAATAATCAAAGTTTTGCGTGACACAAGCAATCGTGGTGTTAAAGTTATCAATACCCCAAGTAAGTATTCTCACCGATGCAAAGTAGAGAAGAAGAAGTATGAAATCAATGCCAAAGCAAGGAATGTTCTATTAAAGGCTGTCCGAATCGTAATTTACAAAAGTAATGCAACCTACATTCAACAAAAGATAAGGTGACAAAAATCATTCTGGCCATGAAGGAGACACATGTGGGTAAATGCAAAACTTCCAAATCTCTGAATTGAATATGAAATTAAGATGCATAGTGACAAAGTGTTAGTTTTTCTTTCTTTGCCTAGATGATAATAAATCTGGAGAGAAATTTGCAGAAACCATGGTCGTTACTACTTCCTTTGTGGAAAAGGTCTTTGGGAGATCTTGACTTCAAAATTCTGGTTCTGTGTTTCTCGTTATTGAAGAAAGGCAAGATTCGCAAAACTTCTTACTATTGTTCACCATGGTATCATCGTTTTAAAGGAGACAAGGAGGGCCTTAAGTAAGAGAAGTCGCTAAGGCATCGGCAAAGTGAAAGGAAAGGAAGTTGTCAAAGAACTACCATATATCCGATGAAGAAGAAGGACTTTGGAGAAAGTCTACAACTAGGTACCGGAAGATTCAAAGTAAGTTTTCAAAATTGAAGGTGAGGTAGTGTTGGTCATTATGTCGCTAAATGTCTCATAGAGAAAACATGTAAAGAGAAACAATTTGAGAAGAGAAAGAGTTATTATGCAAAAGAAGATGATGATGAAAGGTCGAAGATGAAGAAGATTCTGACCAAGATCCTAAAGTGTCATGCTGCTAATAAAGAAGGTTACTGAGAAAGGAGATAATTTAAATCATGTATACAAAAATTGAAGAAGATAAAGTAGACCGACGAAGATTCACAAGCACTACAGCAAAGAAGAAAAAGGAGAAGGCTACTTGTAATACTCTTCTTTTGTGCAAACAATAGTAAAGATAGTGAAAGTTGTGTGCTGTGATCTAGAAGTATGCTCTCAAGATTAAAGAAGAAGAACTACAAAGTTCATACAAGAAAGAAACCATTCCATGTAGGTATGAGATGATCTCACAAATGAAATGATAAAGAAATGTCAATGAACAGACAAGTATCAAAGGTTTACACTATGCATCCAACCTAATTAAAGATCTAGGCGATCTTGGAAAATCAAGCAAGAAGAATGGTATGACTTGAAGTCACATTCCTTTTCTCGCAAGTGAGTAGCTTAGAAGCATCAAATAAGGAGAACAGAAATTTCTACAACTTTAAAAGGAAGGCCTTGAAGCGTAAATTATTCTTCCAAAGAAGACTAGAAAATCAAATAAGAAGAATGAAGAGCTTCAACAAACTTGTGAAGGAAAACAACATCAGGGTTGAAAGAAGAGATTCTAATCTGCTGACTGCTGAAGATGGAAGAAGGAAAGAAGAAATACATGCTAAATGTCACTGGAGGTTGAGGTAAACATTCTCAAAGGTAAATTAGAAGAAAAGGTTAAACTTTGAGGTTTCATGATAGTACTAACATTCTTGACAATATTCTGAGTAATCAAAGGTCTCCGCTATCAAACATGGTCTTGGTTTCCATGAAATCAGCAAGGAGAATCTAGCTCTGCTAAAGTGCCAAAATCTAGCAAGATATCAATGCAAACCTGATGTTGAAAGTGAAATAAAAGGTCAACCAACAATCATGAATTAAAGGAATTCATTCAAGAATGTTGAATGTTTTAAATGTCATAATTATGGGTATGTTAAAAGCAAATTGCAGCAGCACAATTCCGCCACAAATAAACAGCAATTATGGAAGTTTCAAGGGATATTGTTTCTCATGTAACAAGTAAGGACATAAAGCAACCAGTGTAAAAGAAGGAAGATCAGAACACTATTATAACTCTTATTACTCGGGACACATAAGATGTTATTCTTGTAACAAGTATGGACATGAAAGGAATGCAGTCAGAAGTAGACAGATGATAAATTGGATAACTTCAAAGACACAAATAGAAAGTTTAAACAAGTCCGGAAAGATGGACGGATGAACAAGAATCACCCAGAGAAGAAATGATTACCAGGGATTCTCTGTAAGACAATGATTTTCTTGAAGAAAACACTCACCTGAAAGACCGACCAAACATAGGGAATTTCGACTCATCATAGCCATCCGTTCGAAGTCGATTTTCTTATTGGATCGTGTGAATGATGTAGGATATATTATGAGATTCAGTAATGTATCGTCACAAGGGGAGCAATGCATGATGATTCTCATGGTTGATTTGATTATACTATGTTTATCCACAACAAGAGATCTCGATGTGGAAAGGACAAAGGAGGTACAAGTCGAAGAAAATGTATGAAGATGGAAATTTTCTATGCTTCACTTTCCATACGCAGGTTCCATTGACCAAATGCGATACTGTAGTTCCGTAATATCACAATGCTTATGCATCGATGATAAGAAAATTTATCTCATAGTCAAGATCCGCCGAGGGTTCAGGGGAGCATCAACATCACGATGATTGCACTGTTGGGGCATCATTCTAGTTATACCATGATAATGAAATAATGCATGGGTTCTTGTGTTGAAGATTATGATGGCCTGGTTGCTTTATGATGAAGAGGTGATTCATCAAGTGGAGATGAAAGTCTTATAAAGCCTTAGTAGATGAGGATGTATCATGAAGATTGTTGTCAAGGACGGTCGCTAATGGTGGTCTTGGACAGGCAGAAAGTGAAGAAGTACTGTTTAGGTGGCGGCAGTTGAATTCAATGTCATGTTGAAATATGACTGCTAATTCTTTGTCTTGGTGATACCTATGCTCAAATGATACGATTTGGCATGGCGGATTATTATGACGACGAGCCCGTTGCCGTATAAGTGATTCTTTGTGTGATGAGTTGATATCATTTGTTTCGTATCACTATATTTGCTGCTATGGTTGAGACTTTTTTGCCTACATGTTACTTTCATGTTACATCTTGAAGATTGCGTGATTTGACCACATGATGATTTCTACACATATCTCAAGATGTTGTTCGGGTATGATAATCTTTTTGGAAAGAATGTATGATGCCGCAGATCCTCAAGGCTTTGGCTATGCTACAACCATCGATACTTGAAGATATAATCATGCTCATTCTCATATATCCGTATCCAGAAGCAGCCAAACATCTCGAAAGAAGTCGAACATTGTCTTTTCCAAGGCGAAACTTCCATCCATTGAATTAAAGATGGTTTGGAGCACGCCAAGCCTCCTAAACACAAATAGGAGCAAATGCCGTGTAGTTCCCTATCGTAAAACCGCGAGAGTAAGCTATACGACAGTCTTTGTTGTCTAGCGCTCTCAAACATAAATGTTAGCAGGTTCTTCGATAACAAACTAAGGGGGAGCCTTAGTCATATGAAAAGGATGCATGGATGGCCGTATCTTCAGGTATATTACGTTGTCATATAATGTATTGTTGGCATTATGATTGTTCGTTATATGATCTCTCTTGAGGTCTTTGTATTGGTCATGAAAAGTCATATTTGTATTTTTGATGAAAAGGTCATGTTGAGACCTCTTTGACAAAATCCGTAATATTCGGCCTATGTATGAACTTGTTTCTCACCTGAACCCACTATTAAGAAATGAAATACTTTTTACAAACCCACTTGGTTGGAAAGAATAATCTGAAATATGTAAACCCACTTGGTTGGGTACTTGAGTCTCACATGTAACCACTGGTTGTATATTTGATGTAAGTATGAGTCTTTAGTAGATAGGAAGAGTCATGTACTTCATTGAAAAATTTTCAAAGATGTGAACTCGTGGAGGAGCTTGGCCACTTCAAAGACACGTATCTTAATGTTTCTTCCACATGAGGAGAAAAGGGGAGAGTGTTGGTTTTGATCCGCTTTCTTGCTCCTGATGTCAAAGGTGAGAGTGACATGGTGTTTGGAATAAAGAGAAGATAATGATGTGACATATTTGGGAGAGTGACATGGATATCTATTCTGTCAGGTAACCAAACACCACTGTATACATCAAGTCCAAAGGGGAGATTGTTGGTGTTATGATGCAAGAGTGTTATCTTGATGGCAACCACTAATGAAGATGAAGACATGCGGATCGTTATTACGTGTTGTCCTGATGGCAACCAATTACGAAGAAAGCTGACTTCCTGATGGACTTAGTAATGACAAACTGGCGATGGTGATGGCTTGTTGACAATATGATGCTATGTTGTCCCTAAAGGCAACCCACTGATGAAGATGATGACAACTTACTTAATGAAGTTAAAGTGAAGAATATGTTCCTGGCGAAGAAAATATGCCTCTATGTGATGGCATGTCATGAACAGTGTTGATTTCGTATCGCACTTCAAAGTATGATGAAAAAGAGATGTCTTTGAGACACGCGATCGTCGAAGCTGCCAGATACCGTGAAAGAACCGCTGGCGAAATGAGCAATGCCGCTCGCAAGTAAAACCAGGGTAACCACCAGGGTATTGGGACCCATTGTATTGGGTACGATCTCACTAATTGACCCCCGTCCAGGTGTTTTTGGGCTCATGGTATTGTTTTTTGGTCCGCGGCATTGAAAGCGTCTGGCGGTACGAAAAAAGGGCAAACCTATAACGACACAAAATTCGTCAGCAAATTGGCGAGTAAGAGACAAGATGTTCCAGCTGAATGAATATCAAGCAGACCGAATGGAAAGGTTACACTTTAAAATGATAAATCAATGTATGATGCACCAACGATGAAGAAGGGGATCCAGACTGAATTGTTTCTGTATTTGGCGCAGATCTAATTATGGAAGGTCAGAACTGCGGATGAGTACAGCCTATACGCAATTATCTCAACAAGGCTAAAAGCGCAGATTCGAACCTATCATTCCATCTGGAGCGAAGTATGTCGCCTGCGAATGATTGAAGATCTACACGCCATTGCCGCCGAGGAAGCGATATGGTCGCCGCTTCAATGAAGAGAAAGCGCGAGCGCGCATTGGGGTAACACAATAATTTATGTACACGCCTGTGTTTGTGTGGACTGGCGCGGTGATATACGCTACATCAAGAAAGGAGGCCAGAAAACTAGGTTTGTCACAAGGGGTATGAAATATCTGAATTGGGTTTCAGCCGTGTTTCCTCGTTATCTGATCCGTGTTGATATGTATCCGTTGATGACGGGGAGAACAAGCCATGTTGCTGAAAGGGTCCGTGATGAAAACATGATGAAATGGCTCGTAAGTGGTGTTCTATTGAATTTGTTGATCCAGCAGAAAATTGATGAAACGGGTCCAAAGAGGTGTCAGGTTGCAGCCCTTCACTGTGGGGTTGTAGCTCTCCCTTCCAGTGAGGTCGTAAACTTAGATCGGGGTCGTAGCTCTTTCCAGGAGGTCAAACGAGTTCTGGGGTCGTAGCTCCCTTCCGTGAGAGGTCAAACGAGCGTTGTGGGTGCCTCGCGTGTCGTCAAGTCTGCGCGCACATATGTTGTAATATGTTTTCTATACAACATTGAAGGCCGAGCAACCTAGCGTGGTTTTCTCCCGACGTTCCACCTAAAAACTCAAAGTTCGTGTGATGTTTCTTTTTGTGTGATGGTTTATTATGTCTCTTACCGCACATGCCGATCGTTTATTGAACATCCTATGAATGAATGATGGATTGGCGAAGTGAAGATTTAATGATTATATCTAGATTCTCTGCAGGTTAGTTTGAAGAAAGTGAGTCCATATATATGAATACTGAAGGAAAGGTAGAAATGTATGGTTTTAAGAAACAAAAAGTAAAAAGATTTGATTATGCAAGAAATACCGACTCACCTCTTCAAATATTTTTCCCAATGCAGAACTGTGGGTATTCCGTTTACGGGTTTTCTCTCGTATTCTGACGGCGACCAAAAAGTTATCAAGAAAAAAGAAGCATTCAATTTAATACTGGGGAGAAAATTTTATGTTATCTTCTATTTCGTCTCATCTATTTGATTTTTTTCCATGCGATTGTTTTATATAAACACATTGAGCAAACTTTTTATGAAAAAATTATGTTATTAGAAATATTTAGTTCTATTTAAGAAATTTCTTGATTACAACTTTATTGATGTTTAATTTCTGATTATATTTGTTATTTTTTCATCCTTGGAAATTGTTACTATGTTTACCCTACATTATTTTTGTTCTTTGTTACTGACGAAGTGTTGTCAAGCTGATTTAGGCCGCTTTCTGTATTTAGATAGCTTGTTGCCAAGATTGAGAAGATTCACCGATATACTCCAAGACATGTCTTTAACAAGGAGAGAATTTCACTGATACTTACCAGGCTTTATCCTTTAGCAAATCTAAGAGTTAAAAGTCACTTTCTCAATCTTCCTTTTCTTAGACTTAATTATTTTGCATTCTAATTTCTCATTGCCAGGCTTCCTTTTCTATGTTGATTTTTATGCGTCTATGTTGTTTTGTTTTCTTCCAAAACATATTTTGAGTTGATTATCTTTTCAAGAAAATAATTTTCTAAAGAATCCATAAAAATATTCTTATCAATATGTCCTTTCAAATTCCATGAGTAGTCTAATATCTGACCATATTCTCCTTCTTCATTATTTGATATTCCATCAACATTTCATGAGTATAATAACTTTTTGTTGATAAAATTTTTTGTTACTTTTTTTTAAATCTTTCTCCTTTTTCATGATTATATTCATATATATTTATGTTGTAATGCCTAACTCTTTCATAAGAAAAGACAAAAGTGTAGTTTATGTCTCAACTTTGTTGTTGTTTTTTTTTAAATTATTCATCTTCTTTTCCATATACCTAATTCTTTCTGCTTCTTCCATTTTTGTTTTTTGCAGAGTTTTCCTCTAAAAGCAACTTTTTAATTAAGATGGACTCTTTCCTCATTTCTCATGTGTTTTAATCCTCATGAAGTCACGTAAGTTTGTAAACTTACTTTCTTCAATACATACTTTTGATTTGAATTTAGAGTTGAAGATTGTGTGTTTTTCTGCATACTAGGAGGGTGCTAATTTGAATCTTCAACCCATTTCTCATAATGGATTAATAATTCATTCAGATATAAAGAAATTCAGTAATTTTCTTTCTATCAATATGTATTCTAGTTTTTCATATGAATTTATGAGGTTTAGTTTACTGTATTTACCTTGTATCACCTTTATATTCTGTGAAATATTTTGTCACATGTCTCATTTTTGTAATGAATTGTGATAACTATAAAAATTACATTTAGTTAGGACTTCAATAATGAATGACAATCTTTACATTGGTTTCATAGTGTCTTTACTTGACTACCAGAACTGGAAAGTGATATTAAGAATCGCCTAACCAGAAGCCCACATCTGTCCAGATCAACATATAATTTTGTCCTTGTCTTCCAAGGATTAAATTGTTTACCAAGAGTAGAGGTCTCATAGCCATGGTCACATCTTTATCGTCTATCTTAGATGATATCTTGCTCATTTATTGCTTTCATATCCTGCTTCCATACTAATATGAATATTTATATGAATCAATATTACACAATCACAAGATTTTTCTTTTTCATTTATTGATTTTCTATGACTTTGATTAGCTCAACTTAGCGGAGTGTATTCAATTTATATTTAATAGAAACTTATGTACCCCCAACAACCAACAACGGACAATATTCAAAATATTTCCTGTTAAGATCATCACATATTGATAGTTAAGTAGTAAATATGTACACAGAAATTAAATTGCTAAGAGTATTCATGATCAACACTAATAGACAAACTCAATTGGAGAAACTAATGACATGGTTTATTTCATTTCGTTATTTATTACAGAAATTTTTAAATATTTTAAATTATTAAGAAGATCACATTTATGTATATCTACTCAAAGTGAAGGTTAAAACTTTCTTTGTTTTCTATTTCACTTGTGAAGGGAGCTCTGTAACCTTTAATCTCATTTACTGTATTACTATTGAAGTTGGGAGCAACTCCCCGAACAAAACAATTATCTTTCATCACATGTAGTTTATATTCACATAGAAGGTTTTAACCTCGTATCCACCTACTCACATATTTATGTAGATTTTCACACTTGATCTCAACAAATTTTCTAACAACTCCTTTGTAGAAAGTTATCACCAATAGCCAGCTAACCGAAACTCTTTAAATACATAATGTGAGATCATTGTACCTAGAATACAATTAAACCCGTACTTCGAATCAACAAGTGAATTGATTTTACCTTGATCATTTATCACATTAAATGCACATGTTTACCTGTTATTTCATCAGAATTTTCTTTGTATACATGCTTCTACCCACCAACCCACATGATAGATATGTGAATATCGTGTACCTGTAATTTGATCGATCAAATAGATCTAAGGCTTTCACTTGCTATACATCTTCAAAGATGAAAACCTTATTCAACAAGTATTATCAATCATATTAATCATCAACATTGATCATATATATATGAGTGTTTTTACAGATTTGAAATAACCTCCAAATTCCTCCTACATGAAGACCCCATGATGGGGACAACATAAATATAGCGTAGTAAAATAGATGATATCTTCATTAAGTTTTTAAAGCTCAGCTAATATACGCGCTTTTTGTTGAAATAACTGTGAGTGGGTATAACATGCTTTTATTGTGATGAGTTGCAGAATTTTATAAATATTCAAGATCGTTAAGTTTCGTATTAATGCATCATACTCATTTATCCTCGATATTTTGTTAATAATCTTAAGCTCCAGCTCGTATCTAAACATCTCACTCACGTATCAAGAAATTACATAGTCATTTTAGGTTCAGAACCCCATCCATTGTATTCATATTCATTATAACTTCATATCTACCAATAAACAATAATCTATTCAGAGCATACTTCAAAGATAGTATTTAATTAAAAACCCAGTATTTCTCGCACCCCATTGTATCTTGACTTTTCTTTCTCCTTTTAGTAGGTTATTTTACTGAGGAGCTAAAATGAAGCATATATGTGATGGTAATAGTTGGATGAATCAATGTACTGTAACGTCAATACTCTGTGGGTTGTTCATGTAGTGGACCTCAAAATATCATAATTTTAGATGTAACAGTGAGATGCGATTTTTCTTTGTTCGTGTCCACGGTGTATAAACTTGGGTTTATGAATCCCATGACAGAATGAAGATAGAATGGTTAAATCATCTTCATGAATTGTTTTCAACCATAACCATTCTTCCACTAGACCATCTCACTAGTACATTTAATAAATCTGTATACTAGTTCATATCTTTTATATTTTCATTTAAAATTTTCCAATTTTATTTAATTTTTCAATCTCATGAATAACTCATACATAATTTATATTTAGAATATCACAATTATTTATGCATGTATTAGAAATAATATTGTCATAGAATATCGATTGTTTAGGGAAAATGTCTCACTGCGAAGTTTAGAGACACTGCCTAGGTGCGTAATTTAATTAGATAAACCATTTATACCCATCCATTTGAGGACAAATCACAAGATACCTGGACGATTTGAGTATTATCAAGATTAAGACTATGGTGGAGGGCAAATTAACGTGTACAAATGTGTCACGAAACGTCATAATAGTGACACTTAAACTTGTAATTTTCCATTCAATTTTTTAACCAATTTTTTTTAAGAAATGTTAACCTAGTTTTGTAGTCTTCATTTTCGATATCCGTTCAATTACATGTAGTTTCAATCATGTCCTATATAAGTTTTAAAATAGAAAACAACAACAATGTACCTTAAAGTATCATATAGACCAGTTTTATATTTTAAATAGAGAGTTTAAATTATGTGATGAAATAAAATTTAATTTATTTATTATTATTTTTTTTAACTGTGAAATGTTGATAGTTTTTTAAATGAAAATGTTTTATAATAAACCATTATATTTTTATTTAGATATTTTCCCAATATTATGAATGGTGTTAATGATTTTTTTTTCATATTTTAAAATATTTTGAAGTAGGTACATTAAAGAGGTGTTCTAGTTTCCATGGACAACGACTCCAAATGCTTCATGTAATGAAATGTGGATTTATTGAGAGTGTTTAACATTTTATTTTTCTTTTTCCTTTGGATCATTAACAAATAGGGAGATTGAGATTATGCAAAGGAAGCCAAGTTTATTTTGTAATGTTATTTTCTTATTTTATTATTTTTTATAGGATTATAATAATATATTTGTTATTTTCTTACTAGGGTGATTTAATTGACAATTATTATGCTAGCTATTACTATGTTAGCTAGGTCAAGCTAAAAAAATAATAATATATTTTTTATATTTAATCGTATTAATTTCTCTTGAACTTATAACATGTTTAATCTTAAAATGAATATCAAAAAAATTATCTTTAAATTTAATGAATGAATAAATTAGTAGTTTTGTTATAACTTTTTCAAAATATAATGTGTTGTGTATTGAAGAATATTTACCATTTTTTCATTACAATATTTGTATTGGGATTACCCCACAAATCGTAGCCCAATGTGGGCCCTCCCCACCTACTTTGACATGGTGACAGATCACACTTTCAAGAGTTGTGATTCATGAATGTCACTTGTGTAGTACTGACTAACGTGCGTGTCACCTTGGAAATTCACTTCAACATTACATTTTGCCTTCAACGTTACTTAATTTTTGTACCACACGGCCAGTATAACCTCGCACATAACCACACCATCGTTGATGGTGAAGAATTTTTATCATAATGGTAATATGATGGATCTCATTCATTATCAAAACACCCCTAATCACTTCACCGAGGAAGCAACCACCATGGAAACCTTGTGCAACAAGAGCATTGGCACGTAGCACAATATACATCGCAACTCCAAGTAGAGTGAAACACCCTTAAATAATGCATAGTGTGCCTGAATAATGGTAATGTGATCTCCCTCAGTCTCAACAATATTATGCATTCCAATACTTTCATGTGCTTTAATTACCATGACCATGAAAAGTTATTTAAAATCAACATCCCTTTTAGCTAGAGCATATCATTCGGTGCAGGTTGCAATATGTGTCGTAAAATTTGTGATTCAACTTCTTAGCGAAGGCCTCTTGACCTTAATGACTTAGCCTTCTAGCCATTCTCTACCTTCAATAGCTCTCCCTCTCTAGCCTTCTGCTCGAACTTTCTATTACCCTCTCCTATGTTCATGCATGTCATCCCTTTAGCCTTTTTGCAAGCTTCACATCCAAATTACCTTTGCCCGGGCGGGTCTAGTTGGGTCGGGTGGGGTCGTGTTAGGTCGCGATGTTAGTTCGGGTCGTGTGAGTTTGGGTTAGGTAGGGTCGTGTGAGGTCAGGTCAGGTTGGGTCGGGTCGTGTGAGGTTGGGTTAGGTCGAGTCGGGTCAGGACGGGTCGGGTCGGGTCGTGTGAGGTTGGGTCGGGTCGGGTCGCGTTAGGTCGAGTCAGGTCATGTGAGGTCAGGTCGGGTGAGGTCATGTGAGGTCAGGTCGGGTCGGGTCGTGTGAGTTCAGGTCGGGTCGGGTCGTGTGAGGGCACCCAAGGAACGCGTCTGATTTGGGTCGTGTTGGGTCGTGTGAGGGCGCCCAAGGAAACACATTCGAGCGGGTCGAGTAGGGTTCGATCAAGTCTTGTCATGTGAGGCCACACAAGGAAGCGTGTTCAGGTGGGTCAGGTCGGGTCGTGTAGTGTGAGGGTGCCTAAGGAAATGCGTTCGAGCGGGTCGGGTTGGGTCGGGTCAATTCGTGTGAGGGCGCTCAGGAAAACGCATTCGGGTGGGTTTGCTCGGGTCATGTCATGTGATGGCACCCGAGGAAACAAGTTCGGGCGGGTCAGGTCGGGTTAGGTTGTGTGAGGGCGCCCAAGGAAACACGTTCGATCGGGCCAAGTCGGTTTGGGTCGGGTCATGTGAGGCGCACAAGGAAACGTGTTTGTCGCGGGTCGGGGAGGGTCGGGTTGGGTTGTGTGAGGGCGCCCAGGGAAATACGTTCGGGTGGGTTAGGTTGCATCGGTTCGTTTGAGGGTACCTAGGGAAACGTGTTTGGGTGGTTCGGGTTGTGTGAGGGTGGTCGTATAGAAAATGCTAAGCTTTGATTTCCTGTGTGCCTTGTACTACACATTTGTGCGATTTGTTTTCCGTTTTGATCTTCGTCGTGCCTTCGTTCAGGCGGGTTGGGTCGTGTCGTATGAGGGCGCGATAGGAAACACGTTCGAGTCAGATCGTGTGAGGGAGGTCGTATAAAAAATGGCAATTTATTACGATTTTAGAATTGAAATATGATAGACTCAATGGACTTGTAGGCACAGCATGACCTAAATTAGCCTGACCACTGGAGAAGCTGTTCCCTACTTCGCCCTCACACTACCCGACCTGCCCGAATGTATTTCCTAAGGTGCCCTAACATGTTCACAAATACCATTCAAAAATTTCGAATAACGACATGGATATAGAAAACTTTAGAAGCGCGACATAGGCTATTGAATGTGAATATACATGATATGAAAAATACCATTTACAAAATGTCCAAAATGTTGACAATATGAGGCTTGTTACAAATTTAATATATTATTTCATATATTAATTGTATTAATTTTTTAATTAATATATATATATATATATATATATATTATCACAATTAATTAAATAAATAAATAAAACTAGCCATTATTATTCGAGTTTAATTTTCAAAATTATGAAAGACTTTGGAATGGAATATAACACTATATATGCATGTCCTAAAGATTATATTATATATTACGGAGAACATGTGTCGAAAACAAAATGTCCATAATGTGGTACCAGTGGATATCGAACAGATCAACTAAAGAAAAAGGTGCCTCAAAAGGTTCTTCTTCATATTCACATAATTCCACGTTTACAGTGAATGTTTAGGTGTAAGAGCATAGCACAGTTTATGGATTAACATTCAAAGAATAGAAGTGGATATGGTGTTCTCCGAATGCCTACAGATGGTTCTACATTTATGGAAATTGAGGAAAAATATGTAGATTTTAAAAATGAACCTCGTAATGTTAGGATTTCATTGGCAGCTAATGGTGTTAATCCATTCGGAGAGCTTAGATCTACTTACTTAGCGTGGCCTATTTTCGTTATCAACAATAACATTCCTCCTTGGATGTCAATAAAGAGGGAGCACATAATGTTGACTATGATTATTCTAGGTATTTGATACATTATTTTTTTGAATGTAACATTTTCATTTCTCTCGTTGTTTGCATAATATATTTTATTTATTTACTTACTTACATATACATATATCATGGTAGTAATTATGTACCATAATTCTAAGCAATTAGGTAAGTACCAGGTCAAAGATATGAATGTATATATTGAGCCTCTTATTGATGAGCTAATAAAGTTATGGCATCACATCACTATGTATGACATCACTAAACCAATCAAGAAGAAGAGGTTTCAATGTCGTGGAATGCTTGTATGGAAAATTCATGATGCCCCAGGACTAACACACTTTTGTGGTATGTAATATTTCGTTGCACTTTAATATAATATATAATTATCTAAATTAGATATACCATATTGCATGTTTTAAAAATGATCTCATAGTATAATTGTTATTGATGTTTCATGAATTTCCTCAATTTTCACTCGTGTGTTCTCTATACTCTTTGCAAATTATTCTTCCTCACATCTCAGGCACTAAACACCTCCTCTATACTCATTAATAAACTTGTCCCCTCAACCCCCACCTGCATAATTTCCTTGCTCTAGCCAAGGAAGACTTGTGATTTTCTTTGCCTATAATATGAGTTTTCATAGGTCGATCACATAATGTGAAATGGGTATTGCTTGTACTCTTGGAAATCAACATCTAAGGTAGTAGGATTTGGAACAGGTCCTTACCTTCACAATAAGATGACGTGATCATTAACAAAACCTTCAATTGTAATGACATCCTCAATGATTTTGCGCTCATTTAATATCCTCTTATTCACTCTTTAAATAGAATTATAAAGAAATTATATTTTATTTTTAATTTGTTTAAGAATTTTCGAATTGGAACATTTTTTAAGCTCTTCCTTTTGAATATTGCTAGCAATCATCTCCTTCACATTATAACATAATTCTTAAGACACATGGAATTTTATCATTTTCCTTCACATGATAATGTAATTCTTAACACACATCGAATCTCATCATTGGGAATGCCCAATGTTAAGTATGGTGAAACCTAATGGAACAATTAGCTTCATGTTAGAATAAAATTGCATTTCTTTTAGGAACTGTCCAAAGAGGCCATAATTTTGTCCGGATGACCATTTTCTTGCTATAATATGACAATAAATTGTTCAAAAATTCCCACTATGGTAGTGTTTAAATTGTTCTTTTGATGACGAAAATGGATTCAACACCATCAAGGACCCTTGGGGCACCCAAAATCTTGAAGATTGACAACTATAACCTAGATTTTCAATAACTTCCACCAGATTTTCGCAAAATCATGCTAGAATTTATATTGTTTTATGGATGAAATTCTAGCTTCATTAGACTACGTGTTTCTTTTATATGAGGTTTAAGAATCTTCCATATATCTTGTGTTGTTAGAATGACATGATAACATTTAGCCATAATGTAAACACATGATTTCATTGTTTTATTCCCAGTTGTCCTCCTACTTATTTGTATTTTATGTTTATAATCTAGTGGAGATTATATGAGCTTGAGGTTGTGGCCTTTCACGCTTATCACAAGGATGCATGGGGTTAATTAAATGATCATTCATTCACATGTATCTATCATTTTAGAAATTACACAAGGAGATATTGACCGAGGAGTTTAAAAAAAGGTTCCTCCCAAGGACCCATGGAATAGTATACCAAAGGCAATACACAAGGTAATGAAATCCCCCCTAAACTAGTCATGTTGATATTCAATATATCAAGTTGATATTCATGTTGATAATATAAAAAACACAAATGTTAGGGAATTTTATGGTATTTAGTGTATCATATCCCACTAAATTTTGTCCCAAATCCTAGGCCATAGAGACCTTAGGACCCCATGGATTGAGTTGCATGGCTATTCATTGCCTAACTACATTTTTTTTTCATTTACATTTTTGGATTGAAAATAATTGTCATGAAGTATATCTGATAGCCTATGGTTGTCTCAAAACACTATGGTTGTTTTTTTGCAAAATGGCCAAATGAATGGTTTTTAACCTAAGAAGGTTCTAAAATTTATTTAACAAGCTAGGTGGAATTCCCTTACGCTTTTGACCATTAATAGAATGATTTTTTCCACAGTGGGAAACTTGAATATATGTAATGAATCAGTTCATATCTTTAACCCATTCATATCTTCAACCCATTCCCTATAATATTTTCTACTACACCAATAACTAATATTTGCTACAAATGACAGAGAGCACGACCATCCCTTCATGTTCTTACCAAGAGTGCATTTGGACCACATCTTCATAAGTCATTTTTATGGATGCCTCCATACATTCACTAATGCATCAAAAGTGCAATAAATAACCCATCTATCTTATGGGATTGACCACTTTGTTCCTCATATAAATTGTATAACACACATCTCTTGATGACATTATGAGAAATCTTTATGACAACATATATGTTAGCTTCCTTTTACAATGTCAGTTTTATTATATATATTTTTAATTTATAAGGGTGGTGGTCACCTTATTGAATATAGACCTCTATTAATAAAACTAATCAATTCCAACTAGAAGAAAATACAAGAGAGTGGGAACAATTTTTGAATGGTGACTCCAATAAAAATCAAGGAGATTGGAAATATTTTCTCTAGAAATGAACACGGTTGATTTATTTTCCATCCTTGACCAAGAGTAATATTGTGCCAATGATGGGGGATATTCGTGATATGCTTGAAACAGAGTAAACACTCTAGCTAACCTATTGACCCATATATAGCTCACTTGTGTTAAAGGTTGCAAAGTTTGATATCCTTGTACTTTTCTTAAGCTA
This sequence comes from Pinus albicaulis, assembly GCA_034641835.2. Classification (NCBI taxonomy): domain Eukaryota; kingdom Viridiplantae; phylum Streptophyta; class Pinopsida; order Pinales; family Pinaceae; genus Pinus; species Pinus albicaulis. The sequence goes on from CM076571.1 coordinate 816,050,739, forward strand.
AAGTAGGCGAGATCCAATTATTTGAGGTATTATGAATGATTGAACTCATTTTTATATTTTACATTATTATTTGACACATAAACCTTTTTTTTTTCAAAGATGCATGCTTGAAATATTGTTATCATGATGTAAAGATTGTTTGGATGTTTTTACATAGTTTCAAGTTCCAAATATGAATAAATTTTGAACATGAAATTTGTGATATAGATCTAGTATGCTTTGGCACACAAAAAAAAATTGGAAAGGGATAATAATGCTTGGTTATCTCACAAATTAGTATCATATGTTTTTGGTCCAACAACAAAAATGGAAATAAGGAAAAATATTTATAATTACATAACTATATGGTAAATAGTAATTTTTTTAGTACATGACAAAATGATATATTGTACGGTTATAGGGTAAGGTGAAACTTCTCGATGTTGGGAAAGTGTGATAATACATATTTAATGGAATTATGGTATAACCATGCGCTTGAATCTTGTGAAAACATTTAATAAAAGTGTGACATCGTGGAAAGAAATGTGACATTACATCATGAGTTTACATTGGCATAAGGTATAACATTGAAATGTTTGAGGTATAATATGAATTTTGTGTGTGGTGAAAAGGACGGCTTCACTACATTTCACAACCGTTGGTTTTACTAAGGCTTATTTCATTTCTTTCCCGCTCTATTCTCATTCCCCCGCAGCCAGACCATCTATCTGCGATTTGAATCAGACCCCACTCTATTCTCCTTCCTCGCATCCAGACCATCTATCTGCACCCATCTCCCACAGAGTCATTGACAAACTTGAGACTCTCTTGTGAATATTATTCAATATCAGTAATAGAGGAATGTTTTTGTTAAATCAATATTGACAGAGCAGGAACCAAATAGCCCCATTATTTCATTTCAACAAATTAAATAAGGATTGTTTCTATGTACAGGAAAATGTTGTGTGCATAACCTGAAAACATCGTGAAACTCTGCACGGGGACGAAATCAAAGCCTCTGCCATCGCAAACACTTGAGGGAGCTCCAAATTAAATGAACACAACTCTTTGTCAACATAAACCCCACCCATTCAAGTGTTGATACATTTGTTTTCTATGCTTTCATAAGAAGAGACATTAATCTGATAGGGTGACGTCAAAGGAAACATTAATCTGCTAGGGCCACATTGAAAGGCTAAGCGGAAAAATGGTAATGTGGTTTCTTCATGCTTCAAAATTGTTCAGTTTTTCTTCAAAACTCCTATGCATGTACACTTGTGCTTCATGTCTATTTTATTTTTTATGGGTTGATGTATAATTCCTTCATTTGCTACTACCGTTTATTTGATATAGTTTTGTTGCATGCAAAATGTTTGAAGAAACTCTTCACTTAATTGCTACACATGTATTAGTGTTCACTTAATTGATGATTATATGGTATGAATGATGCTATGACTCTATTTCTATGATTACATACATATTATGTAAATGGATTTGAGATTAAGTGAGGATTCTTATATTAATTTTCAATTTATGAGACAGGCTGCTAGATTTTCTGCACCTCTATTTATTTAAGTCTGTGCACATTATTTTCTGTAAATATATTTTTATTAATATCTGAACGACTTTTAATGTATTTTGCCAACAACCATGCTTTGAAGATTTTGGAAAATTTAAAGTCTAAAACTTCTGGTGTGGTGTTGTAAAGATAACTTGAAATACGATACACAACTAAAGCATTGATCGTAAATACCTATCCATAGAGATTAGATCAACAACAATATAGGAAGTTGAAAGGTTAGGAAAGGATATGAATAAGTTGAGTGTTCAACTTTAGAGCGTATTAATATCATAAAACATACGAGAACTTATGATGAATGTATGCAATGATGTGTAAAATGTTGGAAGATAAAGGTTCACCACCCTCTTTAAATGCATCATTTAAAATATAAAAATGATCCTAGTTTTGATCCCCTACTATAGACATCACATTGCAATGGAGTATTAGATATTTTCCACTTTTACATGAAGTTAACGATTTTTTTATTAAAATATGATTATCATATGCATTAGAATTCACGAATGAAACCAAGAGTTTGAAATTGACATGAAGAAGTTAGTTGTTAAATGGAAGAAAGTTGAGGATCTAGAAAAATAATTGACTTGACTAAAATCAAGAAATTAACGAGATTAGAGCAGGAAAAAAAAAAAAGAAATTATTGCAAATTCATTCATTTTCAAAGAGAAACAAGGAAGCATAAAGAAAATTAGAAAGGTTTAAAGAAGGTGATATTAGTGGCACATTCGTTATCACTAGCGTTATCTTTCATATCAATAGTATCAACAACATTAGTCTATGATATTAAGATACCTTTGGACACCATCCCACGAATTAAAATCATCAATTGACATTAAATTTTCCTTTGAGTGGATTGCTAGAGTAGAGTTGGTAGCTTCTAGCCCTTTTATAGGTGAATGCATATTTTATCTACTAGGCTATTTTGTAATTTAGTGACTTTTACTTATTGGTATTTTAATTAAATAATAAAGTATATGTGGTTGATAAAATTTTACTGTGCTAGAAAAGGTAAGTTGTTTAATGAATTGTATACATGTTCGGAAAGTTAAATGTTCATAATAAGGAAGTCTTGATTGGTTGGGGATTACACAGCCGCACCCATTTTTTATAATAGTCATCATGTTTGGAGGATTTCTTGATTCAATGTTTTTGATAGGGACATCATATCCAGTTCACTTCAAGATTTGCTTGAGATGTAAGAAAAGTTACTTGCAGGGGTTGGATTGATATGCAAGCAAGGTGATAAGAGCTTATGTTGTGTTTGGGTGAGGATTATACCACCTAAATTTAGTTTTTTCAAGGGATTATCTTATCATGATGAGGTGATTTTACATAAAAAATATTTTTTCCATTCGGTCTATTGTTATGTTTGTCAAGAAAAAAGTTACAATTTTATTATTCACTCTTCTTCAACTTCTGAGATTTCTTGATTTTATCCTGCTAGTTTTTTGAGTTTGTAGCTACAGTTTGATAGCTTGAGAGGTTAAAAAGATCTTGAGTAGTCACTGTGACCTATGCCCCTGCCAACTACTTGGGGAAGATTTGCCTTGTTTCTTGCTAGAAATATCCAATGGCATCTCTGAGATGTTTTATTGTCGAGAATTCCATTTTTTCTCTTTTCTTATGATATTTGTTTTTAATGCTTCTATTTAGCAAGACAAAATCTTGTATTACCTTTCTAATTTTCTTCTCTTCCCTTTTCTCCATTCAATTGGACCTTCCTTGGAGGATTATATCTTTCTTCCCAGTGTTCCCAGTGGATTGGAAAATATTTGGAGAATGAAATATACGTGTGACGCTATTTTTAATTAAGTCCACCTCCTAACATTGTTTTCTAGACCATCGGTTAAGTCTATATTGTGAATTTTGGAGGTTGCTTTCCATCCTCTTTTCTATTAAGATCAAAAAAAGTTTTCCTTTCCACATATGTGAGGCATTACAATAGAAAATTGACCTTACAAGGTTTATGTAGATTTTGTTTCACCAAATTGATCTCCTCCTTCGACCTATCTCGATAAATTGAGAAATTGTTAAACACTATATATATTCCCTAGCCCCAAACATAGATGGTATTAGGCTAGCAAGATATCCACATTGCCCCATTCTATTGTTATGCAACTACATTCATGAGGCCACAAAAATGTATCTTATTTTAGTGCAAAAGTTGTGCCCATATCAAGCAACCAAATGTCCATCACTATATTTTTTCTCTACGGCCTCCTGGCCTCAAATGTTAGTATGGGTTCATCTAATCACCACCACATTTCTCCTCCCCATGATGACCATGATGCCCTAGCTAAATCTTCGGTGTCAGGAAATCTATACGAGGAAATTTTTTGGTCTTTGCATTGATACCTTGGTGATGGATATGAGGATGTCTGTTGCTCCCTCCTCTGCATGCACATCCCTACCTCTATACTTGGTATGGAGGGTGGTTTCTAGAATTTAAATTGTTCACATTCTAGATTCACCTTTTCTTTCAGTATCACTTGTATCTCTTTATCATTTAGATTTAAAGAATCAAGAGTAGTCTAAGAACTTCCACAATATTTATATGTCTCATTTTATTTTCTAATCCCATTGGCTTACTTTTGGTATCTTATCTTCCCCCTACAAATGTTTTTAACAAAAGAATTATGGTTAAGGTTTGATATGATGTTGATTGTGTTCTTAGTCACTGCATTTGTTTTTTTCTTTTGGATAGGGGTGGGGGGGGGGGGGGGGGTGGGTGGATTAAAAAAATGAAATTCATTGAATCCCGTGCACTAATGAATTTAACGGAAAATTAAATCAGCCAGCAGGTTTTTATATAAAATTTGTGAAAAAATCATCAAGATTAATTTTTATTTGTTTTAAAAAATATATAATAATATATGTATATATTTCCGTGTGTGTGTGCATTTATGTATGTATCTATGAGGATTTTTTTGAACAATATATGATGGTTAACATGTTTTAGTATTGAGACATTTTTTTTCTCAAAGTTGAAGTAGTAAAAAATATGTGTGTCTTTCGTTTCAATACATAGAGTTTATCAAAATCTAATTAATTCATTTTACAAATGTAATGGGAAATGATATCATATTTTTTGTCCCTAGTCCCTTTTCTAACACTTCCTTGGCTCTCACACAACTTGAGAAGTCTGATTTCTGAAGGTTGAATAGTCTCTTTTAAAATGAACAACACATGTATGCAAATGACTCTTCCTCCTTTCTTCCTTGAGAGACCTTCCTTAAATAGATTCATGGAGGAGGCTAGAGGATGGTTGTACGTCTCTCGAACTTAAGGAGCTTTAGTCTAATAAGTTCAAAATATTCTAGCGCAAGAGAACCAATTCATTTAGAGTTGATTTCCTCAACTCATTCAATGTTGGTCTATGCAATGGGTCCTTAGTGAGATTCAAAGGTGTAAAATAGAGTTGTAACAACACCCCCTAATGTGTGAGGTAAGAAGAGGAACCAATGGTTGAAACACAGTGTAATAAACATAAGTTATGAGGAATTCCAAGGAAAGAGCTAAAGATCAAGGAACTAGTGAGTACTTGCAATCGATTGTCAACAAATAGATAGGCATACCAATGCTTAGAAGAGAAAAAAACCATGGCTGCCAACATAATACACTGTGAATCCATGCAATAATATGCAAGACCATGGCCATGAAAAAATTACACAGCGGTTCCATGTCATGAAAATGATCACAACCATGAAAAAATGCAATGTGGATATATCATAATATATATCATGAAGACAACTCATACCAATGGGAAGACGTTGTAATCATAATATATTGATATACTCCATCACAAATTAGGAGGGGTAGCATGAGTGACGTGCCTCCAAATCAGAAGGTGTTTTTTCCAACCTCGATGGTATGATTCTACATCATGTGAATAGATAAAATATTGGCATACAACAATGTATCAAGTATCAACACTTAGTGCTATTCTTTCCTTTCAAAAATGGGAACTAAACATTTGTTGATCCACACTTAGAATCTGAGAAAGCTCAGCTTGAAATCCTAAATATTGGGGATAAAAAACATGAATGGAATCCCCATCACAATCTGCACCAACTAGCCAACATATTAGAGGGTTAATAATCATTATAGAGCCCAGATGTACATATGATTATAATCCATATAATGAATGTTTGTGGAAACATAGAGGACCATTAATCAAAAAAAAATTCTTATCATGCAAATCTATTTAAGCTAATCTCTAGGAAAATTTTTCCTCCCTTGAAACATTTTAAGCCCTAAGAACGTAAGCTGTTGAACCACTTTCTTAGCAGATCTTGCATTTCCACTATCATTTCCTAGCACATTCATAAATATATTTCTTTGAGAATCACAACGAGAAAGAACCAAATAATACAAACATGCACTAAAATCATCTAAGGATAAAAATTCAATCAAAAAAAGTTCAAATGAATTCAAGCACTTCACTACTGCTCCTGAACCTTTGCACTTAACAATTGCATTACAAATTTGAGTAAGAAAACTCAATAATTGTGTTTTATCACCATTGAATAATAAAATTTCACTATTTATTATGAGAAGACCATTCTCCTCACAGTTCAAATCAAGAGGTAAGTCTATCTGAATAAGTTTCCTAGCTATCCAAAACGGCCCTCCATCATGCACTTTAGTGACTGCTAGTTCATGCAAGTTCCCATAAGTCCACATTAATAGCTAATTCAATGTATTTTTATCCAACGTAGATTTGATATATTATGATGTAATCAAATTTTGGAGACCCACGTGTAACCATAGTTTTAAAAACACACAACCCAAGATAACCTTGAGCTCACTACTAAATGGGAAATTTAATCATCCCACAAGTAAAGCGACCACTCATTATAAGGATCTGGCAAGGTCACCGCAGATAAGAAAGCGTTGTCTTCATCTATAGTTCATAGCCCGTTTCTGCCATTTGATCATGCAACTTTAAAGCCTCTAAGATCATGTTCTCTTTTATTATCCCATAAATTATGGTACTGTATGTAATTATGTTAGGCATGCATTCATTCTCATTCATTTCTTCGAGGACAAGGAAATATTCATCCAATTTACCTCCCTTGCAATATCCATTAACCAATGTATTTAGGTCACTATAGTTAGCTTTATTCTGCTCATTAAAACATCAATGAAAATCTATTTAGCCTCATCTAATCTACCTACTTTGCAGAAATTGTATACTAGCAAGGTGTAAGTATAAAAATTTGGCTTATAGCCCTTACTTTTAATTATACTCAACCACTCGAGGGCCTATTTAATGCACAAATTTTATGTATTAGAAAGGTAAATTTAGAAATCATTTCATTTTTCATTTTGTGTTTTCAAGTTATATATTGTTTTCAAGTTTTCACATTTCTAATTTTATTGCAATGTGGCAGACTAATCGTGGCAGTACAAGAACAAACCCAAGACAAGATGGTCGTGGAAAGGGGCCAGTCGAATAACATGTAAAGTGCCAACCTTTCTCTATCTTCAGGTATTTTATTTCTTTACATAATTGAAATAATGTTAATTTTGTTGAAATATGAAGATGACTGGCCATCGTGCGCCTGATGATTCCCTCAACGAGGAAGATTTTTCTTCATCCCCATGTCCATTGTTGTTGCTGCAAAAAAAGTCGCGAAAAGAAGCCATGGAACTTGAGCGTTTGCTAGACGTTGTGCCTCAAACACCTGAATTAGGAAAAAATATAAGACAACTTATGACCAAGCTAGAAACGTATAAGGTAATGATAAAAAATAAAAAGGATATTTTTCCTTTTTTTCTGCATGAGATCAATTGTGATAGTTTGGTTTTTAATTTTTACATTAGCTAAACTAACAAAAAAATTCTTTTGTATGTAGCATTTTCTGACACCTACTACCCCCAGTGTTGGTGATAGTGGGACACAAAGGCAAGATATTTCCAAGGAACCCTCTCATACACCTTCTATGCCTTTAGGTGGCCACCAAGAAACGCACCCTGTCCAAGAAGACACACAACGAACCGTTGAACGTGTTGGCAGTGATGAGGCTGGTATGGCCAACTATATTATTGCATTTCCTAGAGCTACATGTGTCAAATCCATGAGGAACATTCAAGACATGTTTTTGGTGGACGATGAAGGTGTTCCTATAAATCAAGTACAACTCCCAGGTAAGTTTTAATATTTTAACTATTTGATGTACTCTATCTAAAACATATTTTATCGTGATTTTTATTTTTTCTATGTAGGAAACGATAATTTCTACAGGTTTTTGGAGAGAATGGAATTGGTAATTTTTAGCCAAACCATACGCACAAGGTGGAATTCCCAAAATTCCAACCTGAAAAAATACTTCTAGATTATCTAGAAGGCCTTTTTGGGGTGGGCACATTTGAGAGAACAACAGTCACTCATGTAGTTGGAAAATATCTAAAATATACCATGTACACCTATACGACACACTTGCAAATTAACTCTAGCTGCGAGCATCCTCTCACAGTTCTAGAGAGGGAGTGGAGAGCACTCATCGATGAAGGAAAAGAGAAAAATGCCAAGAAAGAAGGAAAAATGCTAACTGGACCCGCATGGTAAATTACAACTTTAATTCAATAGATTTAATTTTCTCTATGTCTAAAATAAAAGTGTGCTACGTCATATCTGACTTCAAGCTTTTGATGATAGGTTGCCTGACACCTCGAAGGCAACCAAAGCTAGGATTGAAAGAAAAGGCCATCACAAGCTAGGCTAGGGTGGCTACTTTAAATTAGTCACAAGAATTGTAAGTTGCTAAACATCTTATAATTAATTATACTGCCTTTCAACATTTTTGTAATCCCATAAAATAACATTAAAAATACACAATCATATGTAATCTAGGGTGATTATTTTGGAACGGAAACCACAAAAGAATACATAGAGATCGCTTTACATTCCAGCTATCAAGCCGTAGTTGAACATCGTAGAAGCTTGGGATAGGTCCCAAGATCTAGAATGCGTGATAAGGTAAAACGTTAACCTTTCAATCTTTTTGTTTTCCTCCATGAATTTAATGTCTAACAACTTTGTTTAAATCAGAAGAGAAACACTTTCAACGAGCCAAATAACCCAATTTTAGAGCAGTTCCTTGAGAGTGAAATATTTCCACAAGTACAAGGTCCTCACGTGCAACCTGACCATTGTAGTGGGGACTAGGCTGATAATGTTACTATCAATGAGGGCCATGACAGTAATTAATTTCCACTTATAATTTTTTCTAATTATACCTTGATGGTTGTGTCCTTATAAAATTTTTTGTTTAAATGACAGAGAATGTTGTACTTGAGCATCCTACCACCAGACATGAACCCAGGGCAACGGTTCGAATGGTGACAACTGGTGCACTAGGTAAACAATCTCATTACAATTTTTTTTTATTAATATTACCGAACTAGTTCAATGATATTTAAAAAATAACAATTAGAATTTAATATTATTTGTTTTTGTAGGCAATGCCCTGTCACTGCATGAGACCAGACATCGTGAGTACACAACTAGGTCATCTATGTGGGAAAGACACAAAACAGAAGTAGAGCACAATGATGTTCATGATGTCGTTAGGAGCTCTAGAAGTAGGAATAAGAAAAACAATTTTTGATAATGTAAAGTATTGTATTATTATAATACAAATGTTACCATTCTTGGGAACTTTTTTTGTGTTATATAAAAACTCATTTATCATATTATTTTTATGTCAAGCACTTTCAATGTTTTCTTGCATAATTTTTGTTGGATTTCTTTTTTATTAGTTATTGAATATTTATTTTTTGCTCATGAAAGTAAAAAATGAAATATAGATTGGGTATTGGGGAATTGAGTGTGATGCGAGGGTGGGGGGTGGGGGGGGAGAGCAGCCATAAGAGCTTCCACCTTCACGTGGTTGGCCCTGTTTAGTAGAGAATAATTTATTGGGGTGATTTAATCTTGGATAAAACCTCCCTCGATCCAACGTAGCAACAAAAAAGTCATTGTTTACTTAGTTGCTACTCTTGCAGATCGTGGGAGGATTGTTCCAAGTGCAGGCGACTCCAATAATTTTTTCTTGAAATGAAGGGGAGCTTATTCAGGTATGTTTTGAAATTGCCAACATATGTTCTAACATTATCATAAGAATGCATCTTGTAGTAAAAAATACTACATCAATTACTTGTATTTATTGTATATATAATTATGGATTTTCAATGACTTGGAAGCGCAGGTACAAAACCTCTTGCATCATGAGCAATACATCTTATCAACCAGGGTCATGTCTAGGATCTTTTTTCTTTTATGCTTGACCAGGTTTGTAGTGTCACATTTTGTAAGATCCTTTACAGTTCATAATTCAATATGAAGCTTGCTCAAGATTATTATCTGGTTTTTTTTATCTCTTTTTTCCTCTATTTGATTGTAAGTTTGAACATTATTTTAAACATTGAAACTTTTTTTTATATATAATATTTTTGTACTTACTTGTTCTAGTTATGGTGATATAACCACCATTGTATCGTATCTATCTTATCGCATCCCCTTGGGTTGTAGTTAGGTACAAAGGAACTCCAACCAATTCCAATTACCTCACATTCCTCTTGGCCAACAACATAAATTTAATATATGTGGGTTCCCTAGACCAATGACGCCTTTTGTAGTAGAAGGACTGCCCCTGTTCTGGTAATTGCGTATCTACTACATTAGCCTAGCAGTCGACCTAGATTATTTGCAACCAATTTCTCCCTACCACCATTTTCTGGAAGTCTATTATGTTAGGTCATAAACACCCTTCAGTCATTTATTTCCAAAAAAAATGCCAATTATTTGGAGTTGAAATCTTATATCTCATATGGAAAAAAAAAAATATTAAATACAATTTTATTTAAAAATGCTTAAAATTGCAGCAAATTTACTTGGTATGGTGGTATTATAATATGTATCAAGTTTCCAACCTTCATTTGTTGGTCTAGGTGCAGGTTAGAAAGTTGGAACTAGATCTAACAAATTACATTGATTCCTTGAGTTTTTTCTAGGGGTTACTCCATGTACGTAAAATGATCTCCACCCAGGATTCAAGTCTCCCCACTTAGCCCAGTCTTGCAAGGTTGAATGGTTCACACAACACAAGGTTTATCATACTAAGTGAACACAAGGAGATCTATAGATAACCTCCTCCTCATTTAGATGATGAAAAAATTTCTTCAAGATCACAATTTCAATTTTAGCTAGGTTGAACTCGTTTTGTGGTCACTTAGACACTAATAAAGTTATGTTATTGCATATTATATTATCTTCTCATGCTCATCATCGTAGAATGGAATAAGCCACAAACCAATAGAATGATGGATAGGACACTTGTCACCCCCAACTAGGGGGTTGACAATGAAAGCTAGGGGACAAACCCCAAAAACATGGCTTTATGATAGAAAATTGGCATAGATTTTTCCTACAAACATCAATCTATCATCACTAACTATTTATTCTATGCAAGGTACCTAAATTTGCACTATCGATTCATTTTAATGACAAGAATTCACTACACGAAACAAAATAATTTTTATTTTTTTTGAGTTAGGATACAATTTATAACGTCAAAAAGTTGGTATTGGTTATAGGTCCATAGTGTTGCATATTTTCTATTTCAATTACATAAATATTTATAATAATTATGTTTATGTTTGTGTGCGTAATATATCTGTGTGTATCTGTGTTGGCTCACACTTAGAAACAACGTTGAACCGTCAAAGATGAATCTCAAAGGTGTTTTTCAAAATGTAAGTGCACATGGGCATTATTGGGAAAACAATTCCTACATAATTCCTTCTCATGAACAAGTCTAAATATGGAAAATCCATGAAATATAATTATGTCAACTTTTTCACGTAATTCTTCCCCATTTTTCCAGAAAAACATATTGCCACGTGCTCTCGTTTTCTCATTTTTCTAAGCAAGGAAATGGGAGCATGTTATGCTATTGATGGTGAAGGTTGTTGTGTCTACCTATAGGTGCCCTCCAATGGGTCAAAGACTACTACTTTTGTCTTCTCACTAAAAAACCTCTGAGATAGGTCACTAGAAATCTCAGAGAAGATGTCTGAAAATCTCTGTTTGTAGACTGCTTGAAGGTCACAATCTCAATGTGTAGTGAAGAATAGTAATATATTCATTGGTATGTGGAACACCCACATGGAAGATAACATTTCATTGTTATTTGGTTCATGATGTTGTGGAACTAAAGTAGAATGATGTGGCACAGCTATGTGGTAGATGGTGTAATGTCATGAGATGGGTCATTGGTGATATGGTGATGACATGGTGAAACATTGCACTAAGGTGGCCCTGACATGGAGAGGATGTAGAAGGTGATGTGGAGCACTTGTCGAGGAATTGATTCGGAGAAATTTGGAATCCAGTATTTTTCCTATCTCCGAATACTAATAAAACCTAAAAAATTTCAGTTATATTAATTGTAGCTACAAATCCAAAAGAAACCTAAGACAATATGAAATATTTGTATCTTCCTAATTATGTAGCCATCGTGTGATATTGTTATGCATTACGTTGTTAGAAGAATTTACACAAACTGATAATAAATGAAAATAGGATATCCCAGTTGGGCATGATGTCAAGGTGTTGCCATGGTGTATTCATGTTTGGGCATGATGTCAAGTATTAGTCTAAATTTAACATTAAACACAATGTATTTTTTAATGGACATAAATCTTTGGTGGATACCCTAGGTTCTTCTTTAATGAGAGGAATTACAACCCAAAAAATTAATCTTGTTCTCTTCTTCTTGATATGATGAAGGAGCGAGGTTCCCAAGAATGCGTCAAGTGTAAAATGATTCAAAAAATATTCTCAGGGTCACTAACTATAGCTTCTTTTCAATATGAATTTAGATGCCGCTACAATGTTTCAAGCTATTAGCTTCAGAATTTGCTTCTTCTCAAATCAAAAGGTTTAGAGCCTATTTCTTTACATATTTGAAGCCCTCTTAGAGATTTCATATTCTGTAGGACTTCATCTTCCATTTGTTAACTTCTGAAGTAGATCCAACTCAACCTTGAACCTTTGAATAGGTCTTAACGTAGTCACTAGAGATAAGGACTTGAAGGCTTCCAATATGAACTTCTGGAATAGACATATTTGAGATATCTTCCCTCAAAATAGTCCTTCACATTATTCACTATATAAGCCTTCACATTATTCAAACTAGGTTAGTATTTTTTTCCCTCCTTCTATTCACCTATTCCATTCATCACAAATGACAGACATTTGGATGAAGAGAGTAGTATGCCAATTTATATTTCACTAGGTTTTTCCATTCCTGTCATTTGTTCTTTGTGTACATAATTCTTCCAATGGTTCCTTATGCTCACAATCATATAGGTGTACATCCAACAAAGGAGAAATGGAAAGAAATTTCTTATCAATTTAAGATATAGATGGGTGCCACTTTATTTGTTTTTCTTAGATCTTACCATATTCCACTTCTTTGGATTTCTTATCAATTTATCTATGTTAAATGTGGACAGGTGAAAAATCACTATCCCTTATTTGACATGGCTTATCAAGGTTTTGCATGTGGTGAAACTATATTTTCTGTTGATTCTTTCAGGTATATGATTGCCACCAACCCTAGATTTATGTCCTTATAGCTTCATAGGTCCTTATGCAAAACTGATAGCTATAAGCATTTCAATATTTCTTTCTAGCTTCAACATTTGATTGATGACTATATTGCTTCAGGTCTGTTTTCCTTTTATCTTTAAAAATTCATGACATAAATCAAATATATATGAGATTCGCGACTACCACATGTACTCCGTCACCACATGATTTTAACTTTGTAAGAAGAGTACAGTACCAATGTCACAAGGACACATATTTGAAGAAGTGATGTATTCTATCACAAAGATAGAAATATCTATGCTTCAAACTTTTGGCAAGTTTAAAAGTCTTGACAGGGATCAACCGTATGCCCAGAAGAGGACCTTAATTAATTTGGATTGGTGCTTCTTTTTGGAGTTTACCTTTTTGGATTGGTGCTTATTTTAGTCATGTTTTATTGTTGGGAAGTTTGTATTGCTACAACAGAAATAAAATGGAGTCGTGTTTTAATGACTGGGCATTTTTCCTTACTACAACAACAAAGAAATGGGGTTGTGTTTTAATTATTGGGCAGCGTACTTGCTACAATAGCAAGGAAATGGAGCCATGTTTTAATTACTAGGAAGTATATATTGCTATAGTAACAAGGAAATGGCCATCACTAAACTTCACATCTAGTGGCTCAACACTATTACCATCACTAAATTATTTCCCATTGACCACCGAACTAGTGGAATTATCCAACTTTGGTGTTTGTGTTAACCAACTAAAATTATTTGTGCATTTTTCCTTTAAAATTTTACAAAATATAGTTGATTCATGGAGTCTTTTACACTATAATGGTACCATAAGACTAATTGGTATAATTCGTGTGATTTTCATATATAGTTGGTCTTTATATGGGAAATTTCCATCACTTGAGTGCGTAACCATGCTAAGCAGTAGTATAGATACATTACATTCTTGATATGGTAAGATTATTGGACATGTTAATTCCTTTGTGACTTGGCATTTCCATGGTGCTTTTGATGTTTATTTCACAAGGAAAGCTTCATGGATGGTAGATCATAATAGGAATGTTAATCATGTGTACACTTGGATATGAGATTAAGATTGTCATGTTATTGGTTTTATTCTATCATAATACCTCTCTTGTATGTACTACAAGATTAATCACCCTATTTAATGGTTTATAATTTGGTATACACTTGATGACCCTTCCCACATGCACCATGTATTAAATTAATGCAGGTATAGAAATGTATAGAGGCCTCCCTTTGAGGAAAAAAATAGGTTCTTTGGACGTAGTAGTATGAAATGATAGTTGTAGGTTTCATTTCCCTCTTTACAATCCTCTTGTGTTGACTCCCTTGGAGGAATTTCAAGCATACCTTCGAGTCTTGTAAATGCAACCAACGAGTTTCAAACATAGAGAACACATCTAATAGAACAATGTTGTGGTTATTTTCATTGGGTTGAAAAATAAGCATAAGGACTAGTCTTATTCATCCATGCATAAATCATAGATCCTTATGTTATCACTAAGTAGGGTGCCATTGTAGGTAGATCAAACTTGAGGTGATAAAATAAGTTATTTGACATATGAAAAATTATCTAGCACCCATCAAGCAGAACTAAGTATCACAACCATCAAGTACTACCAAGTGACATATCACTGATGTCCGATACTCTGTTGAGTATCATTTATTACCTTGGAGCAATGCCACATCGGGCTATAGAAGGATTGCATTTATCCAACATTCTTTAGTCCAATATCCTTTACATAACCATCTATCAGATTTGCAAATTATTATTTAGCACTATGATCTATATCAATAGACAAAGGTACATCACATCACTATGATTTAACTTATAGGCTCAACCTAACTAGTAAATAATTTCTTTGGCATAAATGATTCTCTGAAATTACTACTCTCTGCCTTGTGGTGGAATATTAAATCAAGCGAGAGATATTTTAGAATAATTGACATCTGTTTTGGCTCTTTAATATTTCTTTCATTAATATTTCTTCTATCCAAAACACTCTTATTAGGATCAAATGAGTCATATTTTGAATCACTTTTTACTGTGGCTAAGGTTCATGCTTTAGCTGTCATCTTGGTGACTAGTTTTATTCCTATGGGTGTTGATACATGTTTTGCACTTCTTTCTAGGATCACTTGCAATGCCCCTCACTAGTTAATCATTACCAGTTACCCATGGGTTAAAAATTTGATTTTTTGTTCTTATCTGCATGCTTGGATCTAGAGGCAGCTGTAGCAAGCTTTTTATAAATGATTAATGTTTAAAAGTTTCTGGGATCTATGTTTCCCTAGCTTCTCCAAACTAGATGTGTACAATGGCTCTTCCTGTAAAAGATACAGGGCCATAAATGTGTTCCATACACAGGTGGGGATTGTGGTATGATGTCCATTAAGTTTAGATAAAGACAGTATAATGGAAAATACCTTTCCAAAACCTCATTGCTACAGGTTCTATAGAAATGTAGGGGGTAGATACTTGCTCAAAGAATACAAATAATTAGAGTAATTTTAGAGCTTAGCATGTAAATTTATGATATCATTGTAAATTTATAGTCAAGGGAATAATTGTGCATTCATCTTTGGGTCAACCTTTATACTAACTCTACTCTATTCAGATGATACTATTACTTGTGTGTATTGTTCTATTACTTTTGTGAACTGTCTTTTTTCTTTTTTTATATTATATATTTCTTTCGAACTATTTGATATCATTTGAATCGAAGCTGTAGTTATGGAGATTGGGATCCCATTTTGTAGATTTCACATATTTAGAGTATTATTAGGGATAGAATTCATTGATCGGTTAACTTGTGGACCTCAAATCGGCTATTTAATTCAGCCAATAATTGAGAGTGTTATAACACTCTATAAATATTAT
Source organism: Pinus albicaulis (assembly GCA_034641835.2). NCBI lineage: Eukaryota > Viridiplantae > Streptophyta > Pinopsida > Pinales > Pinaceae > Pinus > Pinus albicaulis. The sequence continues at coordinate 816,066,818 of CM076571.1, forward strand.
GTTAGTAGTTTCATTGTGCGTTTGCGTGTGTCAAAATTTGCAATTAGAATCTCATCACTAGTGAATGTATAAATGCTTCCAGTCGATGTGTCTTTGATAATATTGAATTACTTAGCATTTTATACTATGCTATTTTCTAATCTGTTATTTAAATATGGAAAACTGAATAAATGATTTCCCCTGAGAGTTGCTATAGATGTTTATGCATAAAACCTTCACAATGGTCATCATGCTCTAACTCTGTCTGTAGAGAAGATGTTTGTCTTTGTAGGATGAGAAGTTACTTCTATTGGGAATTATGATATGAACAACTATACAAAGTTAATTGTGGAAATATTACATTTCTTTTTGATCTAGCACCTCAAATTATATGACATATTTGTGCAATGTGTTGTTATTTTTGTAGGCTAATGCCCCAAGAATTAATATCAACCTACACTAGGAAGTGATCTCCTTGTATAATGGTGTTTTGAATTCAAACTGAATCATGTGGTTAATGAAAATGTCTAGTGAGAGGTGGAGTGAAAATGTGTCAAGGAGGTTTTTTAAATGACCGTCAACAATGTCTCATGGCGAGGCTTCTGCAACAACAGAGATGCTAAGTAGTGAACCCCCTAAGATTGAGCTTTCTCATTATCAAATATTGCCAAGTTGTGACACTGAAAATCCGTTGGACCTTCTTAAGGGTACACAAGCGTCGTGATTTCTTTATAGGTTAATGTTTCCCTCACTGCAAATAATTTGATTGAATTTTAAATTTTTTCATATCCATGTCTATTCATTTAATAATGCAAAGAGAAAATTTAAAAATCTCCTAATAAATTCCAATTCTTTTAGGTTTCTTCATTTCCATCTTGAAACACATACATATGTGCATATACTGTGTGTGTGTGTGTTTAAAGAGGAGAGAGAGAGATTTATATTTAAAAGAACCCACACCTTCTCCCACTCAAGGGTTCTGACCTTGGGTATTACCAATGATAGAAGTGTCATTATTGTACTAGTTGTTATAAGTAACAAATTTCTTTGTTTTTAAAGTTGCAATTCTTGGGTTTTCTTATTATTTTGTTTTTTTTTACCTAGTATGGTGCGAAAAATATTTATTGACATTCTTGAGTGCACGTTGGTACATGAACTGATTATATATTGACAAAATATAACTTCTGATCACAATTAAAGGATATTAGGTGTTCTTATTGTTAGTTCTATCATGCTAAAATTTCTTATGATTTATAGATGTGGGGTTGCAAGAAATTTTCTTTATGTCATCCAATTTGTATTATATGGGATTTGGAATGTAGTATTTTGCAAGCATTTAGCCTTAAATGCATAGCTCCTGAAATTTTTCCTATGTTTGCATCCATATTGGGAAAATATGACAAATAAATTGTGTACTTGTTCGTTAAATAAAGAAAGAATTCAACAAATAAAAAAATTTATGTTGATGGATTCTTCTTTGTTTGATATGTTTCGATATCTATCAGATCTTGTTAATGATGCAATATTTGATATAATCAATTTTCATTGTTGGTGCAATCTCATGGCATCCATAGACGAAAATATCAATCTGACTATGAGTGCCATGCATGCAAAATTTCAAAAAATAGCCAAAAATATAAAAAATGTTTGTAAGTGATAAGAATTGGGAAGGAGATTCTACATTTTGTTGGAAATATCTAAACTTGCCATGCAAATCCATGCCAATAATGGAGTAAAAAATTAAAATGTATAAATCAAGCTGTAGGTATGGAAAAATTTTCTCATCCAAATAGAGGTCTTACTGTCATGCAAAATGACAACAATACTAGACATTAACAGTGATTTTTTTTAATGTATGGACTTCTGTAGAGTTGAAAGAAATTTATGGCTTCACCCATGTGTCTATTGTGGCTACCTCAATGTTTGAAATTTTTTTAGTTTCATTAAGCCATTTATTTGGCAACATGCATTGTGAACTAGCTTAGTGTGTTGACATGGGCTTTTTAAGACCAATGAATTTTCATTCTGCCCTGTAGGTATTTTCATTGAAATTGGCCTTCCATCTTTCATTTTGATCTCTAGATTTACTAGTTATGGGAATATGGTTATTTTATAATGACATACATTGGATTTTGTGCATACAGGCTTTTCATTTAAAAATAACATCTTGTAGTTTTCAGGTTATGTTTGGGGTGACAATGAGGTATTCCCTTTTAACTTATGAATAGTTAGTGAATTCCATTACATTTCTCTATATTCTGATTTTAAGATTTATTTTTTAGCATGGAATTTTGAGTACATGTTTTTATATTGCCTCCCTGAATAGAATGTTTTTGTAGAATGAGTTTTTTTCAAACTTGTGAATTATATATGAGATAGCTGCTAGTTTTGTACCATTACATACTATTTTTTGCACCAGTTGAGGACATTTCGTGCATAATGTGCAATATTATACAACTCATTATAAGTGTGGAGAGCGTTATTTAGTGGCATGTGGGGTTCTTTCATTGTGCCTGAAGTTATATTACCTGGGCTCAATAGTGACTTTAGTCCTACTACATTTGAACTACAAGTATTTAATCCTCTTTTAAAAATGTTTTTCCCTAAATAAGGATCAATTGGTCACAATATTTCCAGCAAGTTTTTATCTCAAAACATAAGCACAATGTGTTAGAAGATCTGCAAGAAACACTATCAGTTTACGCATATAGTTTCTTTTTCTAAGACAGAAAAAAGGAGATGTTATGTCATAACTAATAATACTGAACATGTTGGAGCCAAAAGAAAAGTAAATTTTTTGAGTAGCTACTAAAAGGCATCAAGAAAAGGGTACAAAAGTTTGAATTCTCATTTTGAAAGATTTCCATGGAGAATCCAACCAAATCCCACCTTCACCGTAAGGTGGTAGCAATCAAATAAGGTTGGAAGATTGTCAACATGGATTTTGTGGAGTTATACTTGCAAAATGAGGAGGATCCATATTTGGGGATGAATATAAGCCAAGATATAATGCATAACCAGGTTAACATCCTAGAGAACAACAAGCATTGTAGTTTTCAGAGTGCCTTCGGGGATAGTGCTAGATCGATATGTGATATTTAAATTTGGTATTACTTATCTGCAGAACTATCAAGTTGTAACATTTAAACTTTTGCATTTGTTAGGGGTGGGAGGGGGATCAAATTTATTATTTATGTTAGGATGGTTTACTGGAGTGTATTAACACTTCAACCTAGTTTATAAGTGATAAAACTTAGTATCCTAGTTACTATATTAGTTCCATGTGACCAACATACCATCTAGATATTGTTAGGCCACAGGTGTTAGGTGGTTACCATTCACAGATTTGGTGGAAATAATTTTTTTTTAAATATTTTTTTGCTATTTTTGTTTAAGAATAATAGTACGAGAGAGTTCATTGAGGACTAGTATACGATATTACTGCACAAAAATTAGAGATTAATAGGAACAATATACAGGGACCTTAATTGTCATCTTATTTCTTCCATTAATGATTGATTTTTAGTTGTTGCCATTTATATTACATCACTATCATTATCAATTTATGTTGTCTTTCAACTATAAATCATTGATTTTATTTTTTATGCCAATATTTCTCTCCTTATCCTTGTATTCAATGTATTATTCAATATCATGTCTCGCAAAAACGTTAGTGGAGGAGCCAACTTGTTTATGTTGGATTTGACCTGTACAGGTATAAAATAGGATTCAAATGGATTGGTTACAAATTCTTCAATGGTATTCTTGACATATCTTCCATTTTACTTAGGTTAAAGATCAAGTATATTTTAATATGTCTCCAAATTTTGATCCAAAATATCTAAGATCTATTATAAATCATATCCCAAATTGTTACAAATATTTCCATAGGTCATTTTTCTCATCATCAAGGGATTTATCATATATAAATTTTAATAATAAAAAAACGGTTCTCAATATCTACTACTAGGAGGCTACTTCAAGGGATTTCAAGTTTTCTCAAATTAGGCTTCCTCAATAGCGCTTCAAGTATTCAACAAGATCTTTAGCAATGCTTCAAACAAGGTCTTCTATGAATTCTCCAAGAATGTCTTCTCTTATAAAAATATATTTCACTCGTCAAATCACTTAGTATCCAATCTCCAATGTAGCGACTCGTAAAATCCTTTGTTGAACTAGTTCTTCACTT